>JACEIK010000105.1:509335-525110 GCA_018107945.1 Datura stramonium | reverse complement strand
CTTTAATTTTTTTTGAAAGAAAAAAATATAGAAATAGAAAAAAAATTAAGAAAAAGATAAGCTAACAAAAAAGAGTTAAAAAAATCAAGAGAAAAAATAGATAAAATAAAAAAAATAAAAAACAAGAAAATAAATAATAAAAATTTTACAAAATAATATCTCTAATGAAGGATAAAAGGAGATAAAAGGATAAAAATAACAAATAAAAAAAGGATACAACAATAAATGGAAGGACAAAAAAAGAGAAAAAAGAGCATTGCTTCAGCGTGCAAACTAAGTAGGCATTTGGGGTAAATAGTTTTCCCCAAATGAGAATTCACGAAATTAGTATAAAATGGGATAAATCGGGGTAATTAATTTACTTTTATGGGGTATGTACTTTTTTCATTAATATTTAGTCTTAAGTCTTGAAAATAATTTGAGAAAGAAGTAATTAATGCCAAGGATAAAATATGAAAAAAATCATATTTTTCTTTTGATATGCTAAAAGTGATAGGCAAAAGTGAAAATATATATTTAATAGGGTCATTCGCACAAATGTCCAAATTTTAAGGTGGTCTTTAATTTTTTCCCCTCAAATTCATATTCTTTAATTTTTTTCCCTTTGACACTTTAAATAACCAAAAAGTGATAAAAAATGCCCCTAACCCAAGAAAAAAATTGTAAAGCAAAACAAAAATTCGTAAGGCATAAGTTTTGGCACAAGTTATACCTCAATACATAAGTTTATATAGTTATACATTAGGAGCATAAGTTTAGTAGCATGCCATTAGTTCATCAGTATGAATTTGTGTCTTGGGCATAAATTCAACAATATGAACTTGTGCCTAAGGGATAAAAGCTCAGCAACTGTAATACCCCGAAAATTCCTAAGACTAGATGAGATAAATGGAAATAAGTTCAGCAGAAAAATCTATATTTTGCATCAGAATGACTCGTGGTACGAGTCGTGGTGAGAAGCAACCAATCATGGGATAAGTTGTAGTGAGATGCTAAAGTTGGAAGCAGAGACCATGGGTCACACCACGAGTCGTGGTGCATGGGTAAGACTCATGGTCAGGAGTCGTGGTAAGGTACAGGGAATGTCAGGGTTGGAAAGGATGGATCACGGTACAACTCATTATGGGAAACAACTGGAAAGGATGGATCGTGGTACGACTCATTATGGGAAACAACGAGTCATGATAAGGGTCATGGATTGGAAGTGTTGTGTATGGATGGGTCGTCACGAGTGGTGTTACGACCTATGGTAGGTATCCATGAGTCATGGGTTGTAACCCATGAAAAAATCCAGAGAAGGGGGCTTAGTGACAACGACAGGTGTTACGACTTGTGATGACAGGTAACGACTCATAGCAGGCGTCCGTGATGTGATCTTCATAAACCAGTCTTATGACCAGTGGTGACAATGGAAGGTGACCACGAGTCGTCACTTCATGGTACGACTCGTGGTGAGAGTTATGACGACTGGCATTTTCTATTTTTCAGAATTTTTATTAAGGGTATTTTCGTAAATCCTAAGATCTTAGGTCCTAAACTACGTTGTTTTAAGCCCTAAAAGAAGTGTATTAAGAGAGTTTAACCTATTCAAATTCATTTTACTCTCATGCATGCAAGGCTAGAGGGTTCCATTGAAGATCAAGCTTAGAATCCTCCAATTCTCCTCGAAATCTCTTAGACTTTCAAAGTCAAGATAAGAATCAGTTTACCCAAGTACTTAGGGCCATGAATGAGAATTTTCTTTCACTCTCATGCCCAAATTTCTCCTCAAGTTCATGAATTCAAGTGTTAATATACAAATGTATGATCCTATGGGGTTTTATCCAAATTTTATGAAATTTCCCATGATTTAATTATGGGTCAATTCCCTTCATGTTTCAAATCATATTTTAAGATCTATGGGCAAATTGTATACTTATTTCGATTATTAATTTATGATTTCAAAGTTTAGAAAATTATGCCCAATTATGTAAGTTCCATGGAAAGTCAAGTTTATGATTCTTTCATGATTTTGATTCTCCTAAGCGCTAATTTATGATTTATGATTATGATATGATTTCCTACAAGTACTCTTCATGAATTTATGAATCTCAAGTATGGTGATTTTCTCAAGCATGTATGTTCTTCATGATTTATGAGTTTATGATTTTTGACTGACTACGAGCCCTTATTCCATGGCTAATCATGTATTTCAAGTATGATCAAGTATGTTATAATTTAACTAGCTATGAACTTCATGTATGATTTCACGATAAATATATGAGCCCTCATGTGCATATTTTTGGGAGCAATGTCTAGCACCGAGTAGGTTCGGCGTTTAAGCAAACTCCATGGTCTCAAAACTACGCGCCAACGTACGTTTATATTCATGGACTCTAGGTGGTTCCCTATTAGTGATATCACACCATTTATGTCCTTGTCTGACAAGCCTTGGACGGCTCTGCCCACTTGAGCGAGATAGTTTTGGCATCATATAAACTCTATCATAATGGTGCCGGTTAAGATGAGTCCTCTCATTGTTCCTCATGATTTGTGCATGGTCATGTTTACGATACTTTGGCTCAAGTTATGTTTTACAAGGTTTCTCTTATGATTACGATTATTACTAGTTTATGAATGATTTGAAAACCTTGAGCCCTCATATTTATGTTATGATTATCACTTCATGTTTTGAACTTTCCTACTCTTATGTATTTTAATAGTTCATTTTACTTACCTTGCATACTCAGTACATTCAAAGTACTGACCGCAAACTCAATGTTGTATCGTTTCATGATACAGGTCCGAGAGATTAGACTCAGCCGCGCCATTAGTCCTGTTTCTGTATCAGTCCAGTTAGCCAGTGTTAGTGAGTCCTCATCTTCCGAGGACATTTAGTTTAGTTTGTTGTTTTGTTATTTCAGTTACAGACTTTTGTCGAGCTAGTTGGGGATGCTTTCCCATCTGCTCATCAATTATGTTAGAGGTTTTTCAGACAGTATGTAGAATCTCATCTTGTTTGTGTTGACTCGGTTTATGATTAGTATGTGCGTAGACTTCTGCATATTCATGTTTAGTTTATCAGTTTCCGTTAATTTATACTCTTTAGTCACTATGTTCATGTCATGGGTCGACTTGGAACCATTTGTAGTTCTAGGTTCCATGTCTCGATCCGGGGCCTCAGCTCAGGTCGTGACAGCAACATAAACTTGAGCCTTGAAGTTCAACAGCATGAACTTGTACCTAGGGGGAAGAAATTCAGCAGCATGAATTTGTGCCTAAGCATAAGTTCAACAGCACGAACTTGTGCCTTGAGTCGTAAGTTCAACAACATGAACTTGTGCCTTCTAGGGCTAACATGTCTCTTGAAAACTTTTTTTTTTAAAAAAATATTAAAGGTAACGGTATGCCTTGTGAATTAATAACACTTAATTTATGCCTTCAGGCAAACATTCTCTACAATTATTTGCCTCGCAAAATTAAGTCATCATTAAGGATATTTTGAATATAAAATTTTTATTAAATAAGCTACAGGAGTAAAAATTAAAGACCACCCAAAAATAAGGACAGTTCGTGCAAAAATTTGTTTTTAATATAGGGAGCAAATAAACGAAGAATATTAAATAGTCTAAGTAGCTACTATACATAGGTAATTCTAGAGTTTAATTTGTAAGTCTAGATTTTGATGAATAAGTCTGTTACTACTTGGTGAGTGATTATGTAATATCCCTTCTATATCAACCCATTTGGATTTCCATTATTATGGATTCATTTATGAGCTCAATCTCCTCCCTTGAATTGATTATCCGTTCTTTCTTCTAATTTCTGCTTCCCCCTTGTCTAATTTCTTGTGCAACCCCTTTTATCTTATGTCGTTTCTTTACTTGTCTATTTTATTTGCTCCCGTGTACCTGAGTTCATATCTAATCAATTTGTAACTAAACATGTTTGCCTTCAATTCTTTTTTTTTTAAGGAACCCTCTTAAGAGTCTAAAGAACCGTATTAGTCTTTTCGGCTTTTGCAAGAGCTTTGACACATCAACCTCATCGCAATTTGCAACAAAACTTGGTTGAGAGCTCTACACAACCCAAAATCTACTCTTTTATGTCCCTCGACATGTAAGTTCCACACTTGGAGCAAACCCCGAAGAACAAAAGAAAGAGCGTTTTACGGAATCTAAGGTACAAGCCAGAAGAATGACGGATAGAGAGAAGGGATAATGCAGTGGGAAAAGGGGAGTAAAATGAGTTTCCAGAGTCTCAAATCACCAGATAAAGATGAGGGTAGACATGGATAAAGCTGTAGGAGAAGTTCAGTTGCTCCAACTCGTCAAGTGCAAAAGTAACATGACACACACGACAAAGATGCAAAGAGGAAACACTTTTGAGTCAGTTCCATTAATAGGCTTCATCATCCATAACTAAAATTAACACGACTTAACTACATACAAAAAAGTGAACTGAACCAAAATACAACAATCTACAAGTAAAACATCTATTACATCATCCATTCACCCCTTTGTTTCTTTCCTACTTTTTTCCCTTTTCAAAATATGTGCGCATGAAACTACTTTCTCATCTGCGTGAAGAGTTGAGAAGGTGGTCTCGCAGTAGCTGAACTCCCACCGAATGCAGGGAAGCCACTGCCTCCACTTTGTTGGCTGCTAAAAGCTCCAAAGCCACCACCTTCAAGAATTAGCAGAACAGGAAAAATCAAGTCAACAAGGGAGGACATTATTACCATGTTAAGTAACCTATATCAAATATTATTAGGTAATATTTCAAATCATTCGAGTCACGCACACTAAGTATACTTGTGTGTACCACAGATAAAAGAGAGAACGATGCTCCTCTCTCACTTTCAAGAAGACAAATGTTTCTTTTTTATACCTGTAGTATGGTTTCCCTAACAAGAGAAGTCCATAAGAAAAATATCATTAAAACAGTTCCGTTGTTTTTTCACAAGATTCTTCATAATAAAGAATAGACTCACTTCTCTTTGCTGATTTAAACCTTCACATTTCACTTTATCTCAATCAAATAGGAATGATTTTGCCGAAATATGAAATATAGCAGAGCTACATACCTGAAAAGCCTGAACCAACAGCAGTTGGAGCAGCANCAGCAGTTGGAGCAGCAAATCCACCACCAACTGTTGCAGCAGCTCCAAATCCACCAGCAGATGTGGCAGCGGCTGCAAATCCACCAGCACCTGTGGCAGCAGCAGCAAATCCACCAGCACCTGTGGCAGCAGCAGCAAATCCACCACTGGGTGGAGCAGAAGCACCAAATCCAACACCACCAGAACCCAGACTGGAAAACCCGCCACCAGTAGAAGAAACTCCAGAAAACCCGCCACCAAAACCCCCAGAAGAGGTATTGCTCATAAAACCTCCCCCAAAAGAGCTTGCAGATCCCACACCAGTTCCGGGTATCCCAGCACCAAGCTGCCTTGATTGTCCAAAAGTACCAAGAACTGAACCTAAAGCATGCTGTCCTTGTCCAACCTGAGCCGGCTGGCCAAATCCACTCACTGCTGGAGCCTGACTCGTGGAAGTAAGGCTGAAACTACCAGGAAAGGCACCAAAATTTGCGGGTGCTGATGGTTGGGATGGCTGTATCGGCTGAAAACTAAACGACGCTGGTCGAAATAACTCACTGCTGGAAGCTGTACTTGTAAATAAGGAGTTTGCTGGAGATGAAGCTTTATTCAGTGACACTGCACCAAATGGATTAGGTTTTGTAGAAACTGGAGCAGCGGCAGTTCCAATACCAAACCCAGCCAGGTTACCCAGTGCATTCTCAGTTATCTCACTATTCTCAGGAGCTTCCTCTTCCATCTCATCCTCATGGGTGACAACATCTGAACTACCACTCTTCACATTAATTGCATTATCAGCCCCTGGTGGTGGAATGGCAGCACTATCAGCCCCTGGTGGTGGAATGGCAGAAGCAGAAAATGGCTGTCCAGGTGTAGTATTCAAGTCCACATTTGAGACATGACTTGACGCACCACGAAAATTAACCTGATTTGCAGATTTCAAACTGGTTGACTGTTCATTTGTGGAATCTGATTGGACCAAAGATCCAGCTTGTAAGTTAGACATACCGATAGATACCACAGGCTGTGAAGCTGCATCTTGTGGTGTATCTATCTTCGTATTTAGATTGGCAAGTGAAGCTGGTCTGTCAGAATTTGAATCAGCCTTTCTATCAAGTATGGCAACCGAAGGTTGAGACAGGATTGTTGGGGACTCAGACCTTGTACTATCTGAGGAAGGTGTAATGGGTAAAGAATCCAACTTTTGAGTGCTTGGAAGAGAAGAAGACTGCGTCACAGAAGCAACTGATGATTGAGATTGAGAGACCTTTTGACTAGAACCCATACTGGCTTTAGAAACGGATTCAAATGATGTCCACATGGATGATATTGGTGACAACATTGGCCCTTGTGAAGAAGACGAAGATTCTGACGTCATGATTTTGGGTTGCGGCAAGGAACTCTGTGTTGATGCTTGGGAAGAAAGTGAAATCTCACTACCTTGGCTTTTATTCACAACTTCTGAGTGTATGACCTTCGCAGACAGAGCGAAGGCAGAATTAGCAGCAGCAGCAGTTGGTAAGGAATAGTTAGGACTACTGTTAGACTCAAACTGTGTGCTTCCACTTGTAGCCGGTGCATTCTTCCAATCTCTGATAGGTTTAGTGATTCCAGGTTTACCATCAGCATTTGAAGTCTCAATTGTAAACTTGATTGGGGTCAATGTTTGCGCAGGACTTGACGAGTTTGGCTGCTGCATTCTGTTACCTGATTGCTGAATGGCTTTCAGTCCACCTGTTTGCACAATATCTTTAAGTGGTAATGTGCTTCTACCTGATCTGGTCGTAGCAATATTGCGAGTATCTACTAAACTATATTGGCTAGTGACTGCGGTCAACTGTGATTCATGCTGCAGTAAAGATACAGGAGAACTCATTGGCGGCGTTTCAGATGCATGTCTTGGAAGCCCATCTGCCCATTGGAAAAAAGGATTTTCAGTGGACTGTTTTGCTGGTATATCATGAAGACCTGCATATTCTTTAGCAAAATATACTTAAATCGAATTACATCCATTTGCTGAACACACATTAAACATATTTATAGGTTTAGGTAGGGAACCTTTGCTTCTAACTTGCTGTGAAGAGGTGGAAGAGGCATTAAGAATATTTGATTGAGCAGTCGCTGATCTCTCTCGCGTCTTAGACTGGTGATGTTTCTTATCCAGTGCCAAAGATGACCTATTTGCAGTTTCCTTCTGGCGATCTTCTTGAAGGACAATCCTTTTCACAGTTGTTTTGGGAGGTTCAAAGCTAGCCCAATTCTGCCAAAGGTCAAAAAAGATGCTGCAAGTTAAGCTTAGAACAAAATGAATGATAAAACCAGCACTTGATTATCTAGCCATGAAAATGATAAATACCAACTACAGTTCTTCTAACACCAATTTAAGGAATGCAGCAAGAGAAACTTTAGCTCACGGAATAATGAAGCTCCACATCTTTGAAAAATAGGACAACAATATCATTTTCCAATAGGAACAATAATTTGAATGGATGCTACGTTTGTCCTCTTAACTGCAAATTCCCAACTACACCCCACACCAACCTGAATAATTTACTCAATTACTCAATAGATTAACAGTCAGCAAAACATAACTATTTTTACTTTTGCTTTACTATGTAATCTAGCATTCAGAAAGCCCAACAACTTTTGTCTTTCTTTTGCTTTGCAAAACAATTGTAAGTACATATACCCTTCCATTGTACTCACTAATTGCTGAAAGAGCTAATTGCTGAAAGATGTCACTGACAATACCTACTTTAAACTGCTTACTCTTAGATCTTCATCACAAGTTTAATACCAACCTGTGTGTGGTTACCCCACTTCCAACAACTCAGTGAAGTGCCCTGCAATTCCCTACAGGTTATGTCCAGTATTTTCAAAGCCCAAAATGTTCTGTCCTTTTTTTTTTTGTTTCAAAAGCATGTATTAGCTCAAAGACTCTTCCATGCTTATTCAGTGAAATAGAATTAACCTGTAAGCCACTAATGGTAATGATATTACTTGCTTGTAAGCCAATTCCTCTTTGTTCTACAACCCAAGGTTAGTGCCAGCTTATTGTGGTTCCGCGGCTCACAACAACCAAGTGAAGCTCCCAGAATCCTTCTACATTTGCTCAATTTTATTGCCATCGTCAGTGGTATAAACCAACAATTACAAGTAGCTAGTAAGACTGATAAAAGAAAAAGATTACTAGGTAGTAAGACTTGACAACATGCTCTAAGAGCACCAAATCCCCTCTTGATAAATCTGTCATCTTTTCCACCCAACTAACCTCTTTTCAAGTTGTAGTAAGGAGATTCTGCACCTCCACATCCTCGTATTAGCTACTAAAGGTCCTAAATATAGGAAAATTTACTAACAAAGGCGATAAATAGAAAGATTGACCAACTCTGCGTCCATATACTGAGCCATTTTATCAAGCCCTTCCACTACTACGACTGAAACAAATACACATTACTCTCCACTAAATTTAGAACATTGAACTGTTAAGTTGTCGGATATTTTTTCACATTGGACAAATATCATCTGTAATGTATTTAAAACCTATAAAACTGTGTTACTGTCCTAGCATACAACTCAATTTTCAAAGCACTATGGATGCAGCATGTCTCTTTTCCAAATGATCATTTTGGCTGCAGTGCACCTCTCTCCTGTTTACGCTACTGGTCGCACCATGTTTTTTCCTGTGACTGTTTCAACAACAAAAAAGAAGCCTGATGCACCAAGTATCCTACGTTCACGCACGACCCATGCAACAACCACACCCTAAGGGCTGTGATGTTGGCAGTCTATCCGGACGCAAGCACCAATGACTGTTTCAACAACACTGAGCCTTTTCCTATGACTATATAGGAAACATCGTCTTTTTCCGGCTAGCATTCCAACCATTCTTTCAACTGTTATCTGTTCATTGTTCCAACCACTTCTTCAGCAACTTTTACATGAGATTCTAAAGATGAAAACTTTTTATACAAGATTCTGGCAACTGGAGGTTTTGATCTTTGGCCACACTGGCCCTCAAGCATCAACATTAAGAATTTAAAAATGTATAAAAGATAAACAATGGATTTTTCAATGATTGTTCATGATTCCAGACGATTTACTTATTTTTATTTTTAAGAAAAAAAAGCTGAAGTCGAATTTTCCACCTTCACTTCAAGGAAATGTGTTAAAATATTAGAAGTGTTAAGTTCTAAAATAGTTATTTAACCACATTAACCTAATATCATATCTTTGACCCATATAAAGAGACATATTTTGTATTTATCAAATTATTAAGTTCTTAATAAATCTTAGTCTACTCATATTTTCTCACAATTTGGGGAACAATACACAACATATGTCAGTTTTTTAATCATACAGTTGAAATTCACATAGAAGTGTTGTGTCGTTCGCAACCATAGGCTCCTTTTGACAGAATAATGGGGTCTTAGTTGTTGAGCTGGGGGGCTGCTCTTTACAGAACTCTTTGAACCACCTCTTTAGTTTTTTGCAGAAATACATTTTGGCCTCAAAAGTGAGAACAAAATTTCCTTTTAAACCAGCTTCTTTCAACAAACGATTTTAAAAACATGTTTTAGTAGTATCCATAGATACTTAATTAGTTTGGCTATTAATTTATAAAATTTTCAAAAGAATGTCTTAGCTTCATTTGGAGTGGTTATTATGGAGGACATGTCGATGTCTATAAGCCAGAGAGTTATATTGAATTTTTCACAGCATGACAAATAAATATAATGTTAATCTGAGATGAATTTAAACTGAGAACAAGGTCATATAGCTTATAGCAGCAGTAAACTTCCGATGGAACTGTCCGGGAAATCGATTTTATAGTGGGTCTATGATGATGGTATTTTCATATTTGGTCTCGCGATAGCGGAGAGGAAGGTGTCCTAGGCTTTTTTTCTGTTAATAGAATCTCTGGGAAAGCTTTTTAAATGAGGACGGAAGTCATTGACTATGGTGTTTTTTAAAGGTGGCAGTATACCTTTTTGGGGTGGGGCTGAGTTGAAGATGAAGGATTTTCCAATGGTGGTTGATGAACTGTGTAGAGATGATATCAAAGAAGAAGAAGGGTTCCCTTTTTGGGCGTTGAAGGTAGTACGGAGAAGATAAACTTACGATTGGTTTTCGGGTGAATGTCTTTTCCCTTTTTTTGGGTAAAGACCTTGGAGTGGGCTTTTGGTGGTTGAAGATGGGATTTTTGGGATGAAGCAGTCATTGGGAGATTATTAAGAATCTTTGATTTTTTCAAATAAGAGATGATGGACTTTTATGAAGGGGAAAGGTGGTAAACCGGTGGAGAGGTGGTGGAGGAAGAGGCAAAATTATCACACACAGTCTAGCAGCAAAATTGAATCATATGCATAGTGTAAGGGTAAATCTAACCCACTTTGGTTTAATTAGGACATGTGGCATATAATTTGAGCTAAAAATGCTAATTAAAAACAAAAAAGTACATAATATAAGGTTCATTAGTCAAAAAGGGAAAGCTTAGCTACTTTGGTAATGACGGGGATAAATTTGAGACAAATTTCCACGGAGGGGTAAAGTTGTTTCCATTCACATAGTTCAGGGATAGTTTTGACCTTTTACCGTAATATATATAATGATTGCTTAGAATTGTCAAAAATAACACATAAGTAACTAGTTAAGACTGCAAGTTAAAGCTCGTTTGCATTAGCTTAAAGTATCAAATAGTATTAAGAGCCTGTTTGGTCAAGCAGCCAAAATTAGCCTATTAAGTACTCATCACAAGTACTTTCTGAAAGTGGTAATTTGTGTTTGGCTAAATCATTTGAGATCTGCTTTACTTAGTTGTGTTTGGCCAATATTTATAAGAAGTGTTTTTTAAGTGTTAAGAAAAAGAAAGTTCCTACTAATTAATTTGGAAAATGAATTTTTAATATGGATAATCTTGTTCTAAAAAATCAAAGCACTTATTTTGGGAGAAGCTATTTTTTCCGGCTTCTAAGTAAAAGTAAAGACAACTTACGTCACTACTCAAAAACACTTATTTCTTTATCAAAAGCTTAGTCAAACACTTTTAATCAATTGTTATGATTATTACAATAATTTTGATTTGATGTTTCTGATTTTTTTAATTCACCAAATCTTCCTCTTCAAACTCTTTTCCAGCCATTTGGTTCATTGTACATTTAACAAAATTCAACTTCCTCCACAAATCCTCTCCACCTCTCTCGTTTATGAAGATTGTACAAGTAAAAACACCCTTCAGCTACCACCTTCAATTACTCCATTCCGTAAACCAAACTTTTGAAATAAATGCCTAGTTGCATCTGTGTAAGCAATCTGATGATGACATTTCTTATCATTCCTCCCTCAAAGTAATTTTGATTTTAGACGTTTATCTCCATGATATTTCTCAACTATTAGTTCTAGATGAATCTCCCTTTTGCTCTCTTCTTTTTAACAGTCTCTTCCTCTATTAGTCAAATCTTGGTTCCGCATCCCCTCTGCTCCCGGCTAAAACATAGCCTCCTCTCTCATCCCTAAATCATCTAACCCTGCCAAACATCTAATAATCTTCTTCAGGTCACCCTTCAACGTTTCAGTTTCACTGTCAGATAGGTGGATTGCCTTCATCCCGATGACTGTTTCACCAATATGTACCATTTTAGCACATATTTTGACATATAAATGGGAGTCTACTACTCAAATACCATCTGTCTAGCATAACAAAGACACTTCAGGAGACGAGATTGAATGAAATCAGGAAATGTTGTCAGCGGACTAGTCTTGATTTTGATCTCAATTTCGTAATGTACATAAACATTCGCCTGCCTGGGCAAGTCATAGGCACTTTATTGAGAAAATTTTTCCTGAAAGGAAATCAAAAACACCCTATTCTTGCTCCAGAAAATTAGTCGTACCAAAATTACTCTCAAGTACCCATGATAACTCCCCCTCCCTTTGCAGCTTATCAAAAAATATGATATTTTTAAGACTCATAATGGCCCATAACACTATAGGCTGAAAGCTCTCTATTTTTATTCAGAATGGCGTTCTCCAAGAGATCCTCTGCAGGGGACAAAAGTTCTTCTCTGCCCCAACAAACCCCCAAAAATAATAAATAAATAAAAAGATGCTCCTCACTATCCCGTCCTCAATTTTTTCCAGTTCCTGCAGATATAATATATCAACTGTCCACTCCACCAAACCAATCCTAAACCTTGGTTCTTTTGCTTGAATCACACAACCCATCTGGTAGTCGGAGATAGAATTTAAATCATTTGGACAACTCTTCTGATTCATACACCTCAACTACAGCTTTCCTCTTTAACTCCATTCATCATATTATTTAGATGACAAAATCACAGAATTTGTTAAGAGTTCCACATCAGATATGGGATGGATAATTGTTCTCCTCATATAGTCTTGGACAATCCTCATCCTATGAGCTAGCTTTTGTGGTTAAGTTAGACTCAAGGTCCATTTCTTGTATCAAAGTCAAGCCTATCCCAATTCTTTGCTCACCGTGTTGGGCCCTGTATTATATTGTCCATGCTCCAGTTAACAAGATCTGGACGTGCTCTTTTATATGGTCTTGGACAATCCTCACCCTATGAGCTAACTTTTAGGGTTGAGTTAGGCTCAAGGTCCATTTCTTGTATCAAAGTCGGGACCAACCTAATTCTTTGCTCACCGATGTTGGGCCCCCATATTATATTGCTCACGCTCCAGTTATCCAGATTTAGGCGTACGGGAGTGTTAAGAGTCTCAAATCGGATATGGAATGGGTAATTGATCTCGTTATCTGATCTTGGACGATCCTCATCTTATGAGCTAGTTTTTGGGATTGAGTTAGGCCCAAGGTCCATTTCTTTACACAACTCTCTAACTCCTCATTTCATGATGCAGTGGACATAGCTTTTTCAGGCCCACAATTGCCTCAAGAAACCTAAATGATCCATAATATTTTTTTATTAGGTAAACATTTATATTAATGAAAAGGTTGAACCAATCTGTGTACAAGTATACCGAAAAGTAAAGACACCCAATCCTTTATACACCCGGAAGTACATGGGTGAATCAAAAATAAATAAGGGATCGAAGGGTACTCCTCAATTGCCCAAAACTCATTTCTACCCTTTTGAAAGCCCTCATATTTCTCTCTTCAAATAATTCATATCAAAGCCCAATCAACAACATTCCATGCCCTGCACTTCCTCCTACTTCTCCCAGCTTTCCAGCCAAACAACAAGTTCTTCACAGATCTAGGCATAGCCAAGATATACCAAATCATCCAAATATATCCGACCACAGTCTCGTGACTAGGCTGCAATGTAGTAAAAGATGATCTACATCCTCACCCGCTTCCTTGCATAAGTAACCCCATCTAATGCACACAACCTTTGTTTTTCCAACATTTTTCGCCGTCAAGATCACATCTCTAGCAACTAACCATGTGAAAAAACATACTTTCCTCGGTACCTTAGGAATCCAAATTGACTGTACATGAAAAAAACTCCTTCTCCCTCACCAAAAGCTTCTCATCAAAGGACCTGATAGAGAATACACAATTGTTCCCAACTTCCATCTCAATGTATCGATTCATCGGCTCACAATGTTGATAGAGTAGAGCTAGCAACCTTTGAAACTCATTCACTTCCCAATCCTGAAAATCCTCCTAAACCTCAAATCCCAAAACATTTTTCTTCTTGTATCCCCCTTAGATGTTGGACTATCCCTTCCTTTGACAAAAAACCCTATAAATGCTCGGAAACTCATCTTTTAGCAACATGTCTCCAAACCATTTTTCCTCTAAAACTAACTCTTCTCCTGCACCTACCTTAAAGAGATATTTGCAAACAAGTCTGCTCATCCCTTCATGATATTCCTCCACAGCCAAAAGCCAAAGTGATATTATTAGTTCTCCAAACCCCTTCCATCAACCCATATTTATCTATTATCACCCCTCCCCATAAGGATTGGACTTCCATCACAAATCTACACAACCATTTCCCCAACAAAGCTTTGTTAAAGACCCTTAAATCTACTTTTAGGGGTTGTCATGGTCTCCCATAAGACCAAATGATACTTCCTTGCCCCTTCCGCTGAATCCCAAAGAAAGTTTCATTGGAGCATTTTCAATTTTCCTATAACATTGTTAAAACAAAGAAGTGGGTTAAGAACCATGAGATTTCAAGTTCAAATCACAATAAAGACAAAAAATACTAGGTGATTTCTTTCCACCTGTCTTAGCCTTAGTGAACAAAGTTACCTAGTACTTATTGCTAGTAGGAGGTGACAAAAATCCCATGGAATTAGTCCAGGTGCGCGAAAGTTGTACCGGACACCATGGTTACAAAAAAAAAGACATAAAATAAGTGGGGATGCTCAATAATATGCTCTTAATAAGTATTTCCTTCCCGCCTTTGGACAAATATCTTTTCCGCCAACCTACAAGCCTCTTCTTAACCCTCTGAAGTACCCAATTCCACACATTAATGTTTTTATTTGAGGCCCCCAAGGGTGTAAGTAGTAGGGAGAGCCCCTATGGCAATGCAAAACCTAAGTGAGCAAATCAATTGTAGTAACCTAAATTTTCATTAAGGATTATTTTGTAATTTAAGCCTAAAAATAAATAAAGGGACTAAGGGTCAAAAAAAATACAAAACAAAAAAAAAGAGAGGAAGGAATAAGCGGAAAAAAAAAGAAATAAAAGGGTTGGTCTGGTTTAGTAGAACGTGGAAAAATAAAAGAGAAGAAAAGAAAACGCAGAAGAAGAAACGAGAAGAAAGGGAGAAAAGGAGAAGAAAAGAGAAGAGAAAAATAGGGATTTTTATCCCAAATCTTCAAGGTAATGATCCTAATCTTTTTCTTGAGTTTATTATGCAGTTAAAAGAAAGTTTTCAGGGTAGAAATATGGAGAAATTTTGAATGATTGAGAAAGTTTAGCCCTAGGGTTCTTCAACCCAAACCATCAATTGAAAGGGCAAACGTTATCAAAATTCGATTTTGCTTAATGTTCTAGAATCCTCTCGTCGAGGAGAATCTGTTGGTGGTCATAGTTTGGAAATTCTTCCCCATTGACCAAAGTTGACTTTTTCGATCAAACCTTTGACCGCGAATTTGACTTTCGTTAAAGATTAAGGAAACGTCTACCGAAATGTTTTTGACCATTCTAAACTCATTTTTGTGTAGTTTGAGGTGATCTAGATACACAAGAGCATAGCTCTAAATTATTAAAAGTATGCTTGAGCTATGAATTCGAGGTAAGTGATAAGTTCTGAATGCTTGCTTTTCAAATCTATTTTAAAAATGTGTTTTGTCTGTCTGGTCCATGTGTTGGGACGAGCATGTGTTTGGCAGAATCGGTGGTCTTCGAGGCCAGCCGTGTATATCTTATATTCAAGCACACCAAAACTCTCTTTATTACAATTATTTCGTAGAGTAATATGGCTCTGAGTCATGAGGTTGGGGCATTGTGTATGTTCCTAGATATCACTGACATTGTGTATGCTTCTTGACAGTATTGGGCATTGTGTATGCTTCTTGACAATACTGAGCATTGTGTATGCTGTTGTGGAATCATGGTGTTGAGTAAATTGCTTAGATGTCATTCATGACAAACCCTCAGTGTAAATTGTGTTGAAATATATAGTATTCTTGATAATTAATTGTGTGAATCTTGTTGAAGATTATATTATGATATAATTCCTGTGCTTGCGG
>JACEIK010000105.1:452629-504448 GCA_018107945.1 Datura stramonium | reverse complement strand
ATCAATTAAGAAAATATTAAGAAATAAAAATATTTTCTGTTATATTACAAAAAAAAAATTATTATTATCTAAATGAAAATTAATGATGTTACAAAATCCTAATAACATATCTATTAGGAAAAGAAAGTTTTTAAAAAGACAAAAACAATATGTTTATTAGAAAAAAGGCATTTTTAACCCAATTAAGTAACAATAGGGACATTTTTGGACCAAACTATAAATGACAAGCGCATTTTTGGACCAAACTTCCAACAGATGGCATTTTTTTTCAATTTCGCATAGTTTAAGGGCATTTTTGTTCAATTTCCATCCTTTTTGCAACAAAAAAAAAAAGTGTGTAACATAAATTGAAACGGAATGAATGGTGTTTAGCCTTGTTAGAGTACCACAATGGTTGAGTGTATATGTTGTGTCTATTCTATATGGTTTTGGACAATTCTCACCCCATGTTGGTCATGGAATTGAGTTAGATCTAAAGTCTACTTTCATTAACAGAGTATAGGAGTTAGACCCATCCACGGAATTGATTAGATCTAAAGTCTACTTTCATTAACAGAGTATAAGAGTTAGACCAATCCTGATCTTGGTTTACCTAGAGCAAGGTCCTATATTATGTTATTCATACTCCAAATGTCCAGTCATTAGCAAGTGCAAGAGGTATAACAATCCCACACAGATTAAGGATATAATTTGTAGCCTCATTGCATAGTCTTGCACAAACTCCTTCTCAGAAGCTACCTTCAGAGGTTGAGAGATAGATCCAAAATCCACTTAATAAGTCTAGATTGACCCAAATCATCTTTACCCAATAAACTTTGAACAGATTGAGTCAATAATTGTTTATCGACTCGGCCCATTTTTACTAGCCTGCACAATCCACCTATTGACACCAATCTCTAAGGTAACTATAATTGGTAAATGAAGGATTTTAGGGCATAAAAATAATCTCAATTTGCACAAAAGAATTTGAGGCATAAAAGAAAATTAGGTTCTCGTTATCTTATATTCAGGAGGATATAAGGTTCTTGGACTTTTGCAGTCTGCTAAACTAATACAACTAGTTGTTCAAATTAAGCCGGAAAAAACTAATAAAATTGCGTTCTTGAATAGAACTAATGGCACATTGACAAATAAAAGCACAAAAGTATTATATTAAGAAGATATTCTAGGCTGAAATACACAACTACGGTGAAACCGACAACTGCATCTGAAGTTCTCCATACTCACAGAAAAAACTATGGCACCTCAACTGCCTCAACAAATACTAGCGCCTCCAATTTGATTAATATTTTTTACAAACTGATAATGTATATGATATGACTTTCAAGAAATATATTCATTAACCTTCACCATATTTTGGTATTTTAAATTGTTGAAATCACCTTTCTAAGGTATTTTGCACCAGATGTGAGAAAAGAACCCTGGTTGACTTCCCGAGAGACGCAGAACGACAGAAAGATGAAAATTTTGGTTTACAGTAATTAGGTTTTAGTTCAAAGACATGGGTCTATTTAGATTGGATTCCTCCAACCCGACTACAAGACAGATGATTAGAAAAGGACATGAGTCACAGGGATTATACCTGTTATCCCTACCAAAACCAAATGTTGCTTTCACTTCCGCTACTTCCTCTGAATTGCTCCATAATCAACTGGGTAATCCGAGTCTCTTGAAACTGCAGAAGATGGTTTCCGGTTTATCTAGTTTATCTTTGTTAAAATGTGAGTCGTGTCAGCTTGGAAAACACACTCGTGCCTCTTTCCCAAAGCACGTCAATAATAGATCCACCTCTATGTTTGAAATTATTCATTCGAACATATGGGATCCAAGTCGTGTTAGTTCTTCCTTAGGCACTCATTATTTTGTAACTTTTATTGATGACTATTCTGGGAGCACGCGGTTATTTTTAATGAAAAATAGATCTAAATAGTCTCTATCTTTTAGAAACTTTGTCCTAAAATTCGCAATCCATATGGTATTTCCATTAAGAAACTAATCAGTGATGATACCCGAGAATATTTCTCTACTTCTTTCTCTTCTTTTATGTCCCATGGCATATTGCACTTTTTTTCTTATGCACATACTCCTCAACAAAATGGAGTGTTGAGCAAAAAAACAGACATCTAACTGAAACAGCTCGGACATTGCTCATTCACAATCATGTTATGTTTTTGGGGTAATGTCGTTATTACTGCCTGTTATTTAATTATCGTATGCCTTCATCTGTTTTACAGTACAAAAGTCCACACTCCGTCCTTTATCCAAACTAAAATTTGTTCCCCCTTCCTCCACGTATGTTTAGCTACACCTGTTTTCTTCGTAACCTCTGAAAAAGACAAACTTCAACACAAGGCTTTTAAATGTTTCTTTGGGTATTCTCTTCTACAACAAATTCTTTAATCCTTCTACGAATAAGTACTTGATCTCTACAGATGTTACCCTTTTGAGACTTCTCCGTATTTTTCTCCTAATATGGATAATCAAAAGGCTATATTAGTAGTCCTTCCAATTCCAATTGTTCTAGCCCCAGCTCCACTTCCACCTCTTAAGGTCTATTTCCGACGACCTCAACCTCTTGTTGAGCCTGCTAATCCAGTTAGTATTTCCAACTCTGATACTGGTACACAAAGCAATCTTGCTGACTTATTACCTGCTCCAACAATGTCTCCTACTTCGGTCAAGCACTCATCAAATGATCTTCCCTTGCTCTTCGCAAAGGTACTAGAACTACTGCCACTCTAACCCCCATTTATACCTATTTATGTTATCACGTCTGTCACCTTCATATCATGCCTTCATTACTAGCTATCCACTTCGAAGTTCCCAAGACTCTGGCAGAAGCACTGGTTCATCCAGGTTGGCATCAGGCTATGATTGAGGAGATGATTGTTTTGCATAATAATGGTACTTGGGAGCTTCTTTCTTTACCTAAAGACAACCACTGTTGGTTGCCGTTGGGTATTCACAGTTAAGGTAGGATAGAATGGAGTTATTGATCGTCTCAAAGCGAAACTGGTTGCTAAGGGATACATTCAGATTTATGGCATTGACTATGGAAATACTTTCTCACCAGTTGCCAAGATGGCCTCTGTCTGTCTTCTCATCTCTATGGTAGCAATGAATCATAGGCCTCTTTTTCAGCTGGACATCAAAAAAATGCATTCCTTCATGGAGAACTTGCTGAAGAAGTTTATATGGAGCAACCATAAGGGTTTGTTGCTCAAGGGGAGTCTGGACTAGTCTGTAGATTTCGTTGATCCCTTTATGGTCTAAAGCAGTTTCTCAGAGCATGGTTTGGTCGTATTTGAGCTGTTGTCCAGCAGTTTGGAATGATCCGAACAATTGATCACTCAGTATTTTATAAGTATTCACCTCATGGCAAATGCTTTTTAATTGTTTATGTTGATGACATCATTATCACAAGTGATGATCATGAAGGTATTGCTCAACTCAAACAACACCTTTCAAGTCATTTTCAGACTACGGATTTGAGAAAGCTGAAATATTTCTAGGCATTGAAGTGGCACAGTCTAGCAATGGTATTGCTATTACACAAAGGACATATGCCTTGGACATTTTGGAAGATGTTGGTATGTTGGATTGCAAACATGTGGACACTCCCATGGATCCAAATTCTAAGCCTATTCCAGGACTGGGGAAATTCTAAAAGATCCTAGCAGATACCGAAGACTTGTTGGCAAACTCAACTACCTTACGATCACACAACCAGACATCTCATTTGTTGTTAGTGTAGTTAGCCAGTTTTTGCAATCACCTTGTGATAGTCACACGAATGTAGTGATTCACGTTCTGCAATAAGTCAAAAGCTCTTCAGGACAAGGTTTATTGTATGAAGACAGGGAGATGCCCCCATTGTTGGGTACTCTGATGCAGATTGGGCGGGATCTCCTTCTGATAGGCGTCCCATTTCAGGTTATTGTGTTCTAATTGGAGGCAATCTAATATCCTGAAAAAGTAAAATGAAAGATGTCGTGGCTAGATCAAGTCAGAGGCGGAGTATCGAGTTATGGCATTGGCTACATTTGAGCCTATATGGTTGAGACAACTTCTCCAAGAATTGAAGATGGGAGGAATTAGAACTAATGAAATTGATTTGTGATAACCAAGTGCAGTTGCACTACATAGCACTTCTAATGTTGTGTTTCATGAAAGAAAGAAGCACATTGAGATAGATTATCACTTCATTCAAGAGAAGATTGAGTCCGAATACATAGCCACAAGTTTTGTCAATTCAAAAGATCAACTGGCAGATATCTTCACAAAATCACTCCGAGGATCCAGAATTGACTATATTTGTGACAAGCTAGGAGCATACGACTTATACGCTCCAGCTTGAGGGGGAGTGTTAAATATGGTAATTAGATAATGTAAATATTACCATTAGATAATGTAGATATTGGAGTATTAAATATGGTATAATTAGATAGTGTAGATATGATAATATCCGTAAATCCCTATAATTAGGCAAATAGGAGATTATGTAATATTCTTATTAGTTTCTTTCCTTATTTACATTCTTTGTAACAGCTATTTAATCCCATTAGCTTGAGGGAATAATCAAATAATCAATTCCCAAATTCTCTTCTCTTCTCCTTCTCATTTCTCAACTTCATATTCTCATAAAGGTATACAAAAAAGATATTGTTATGCTCACACCAAACAATCAGAACTATATCATCTCTGACTTCTGTTTTTTACTGAGAAGCTCCTTCTAACTTACCAAAAGAAAAACAGTGCCTTTTCTCCGGAGGAAGAAGGACAGGAGCACAAACTCCACATGAAATTTCATCTTTTAATGCGAACAAAAATTTTTGAATATTATCTTGGAAAATAAAGTTAAAAACTGAAAATACGACAAAGAACTGAAAAACAAAAAGGAGGTACTCTGCATCACAGGGCAGTTATTCGAAGCCGAACCCTACTTCACTAACATTCCTAACTAGTTTTAAATAATGATGCCTTTCTTTTCTTTTTTGAGATAAGAACCGTGATATGTATAGTTCTTACATATGTCTAGATAAAGCACTAAAAGTAGCTGGCCGAGAAATTGAGACACCAAGGTCAAAGTCTCAACCACATTTAACTCATACAAGTATGAGTCTCAATGATGGACTGCAGCATTTTGTGCCCGACTACAGTGGTTAGTCGATCAATTTTAGCCAAGATGAGATCCTTAACAAAGAAAGCTTTCAAGAAGCGTGCTCTAACGGTTTGTTCCTACGTAACCCACCCTGCCAAAGACATGAATAGAAGAGGGTGAAATATTAAACATATCCGTTGCTTGCAAACAAACATGATGGGATTTATCTCCACATAATCCCACCAGCATTTCTAAAGCACATAAGAGAATATACATCTGACTACTAGAGGGAATACCTAAAAGCAACAAGAAACTAGGTCCTGGAACATTCCATATGCACCCTTCGTGGATGCACTTCAGAAAATCTCGCATATCATTATAATTATCAAACTTGCGATTTGCAAATTTGATGACACCAACTGACTTTTTTCTCCACAATTTGAGACAAAATCTGTCTATACTTCAACTAAATTTAGTTCTTCTCTCTACTCTATAACAGACATGGCATGAGGCAAGAAGAAAGTCCACGTAGTAGTGTTCTTCAAGTTTGAATGCTGAAGACAGCGATTTCCTAACTTTTTCAGGTGTAAATTGAAATGTAAAGATGACAAGTCACAACTTTTCAGAAGTGTAACATGTCATTTCATCTTGGAATGAGTGAACATGCGATAGGAGTAAGAACAACGTTTTTTTCATTTGTCTTGTTAAAGTTTGCTTCATCATTTTTTTTGTCATAATTATGATGTCTACGTCAAATAAATGATTAAAAAAAAGGGAGCTCATGGGGAATAACAAATCAGTCTACACAATTTAGTGGACAGGATCAGGGATATACCTTGTACTGTCTTATCAAGGAGAAGCTGGACCTCCCCAAGTTGCTCATCCACTGCTGCCTGCAATTACAAGAAGAAATATATCTAAAACTCATGCAGCTGTAATTCTGGTAGGAAGTGGAAATACACGGATAATCCATCCATTTATTGCATAAAGGCTTCTGAAACTTTCTCCAATTAACAAAGATTCTGCTATCGACATGGAAAATAACTAGTGCTTGCTGATTGACAAAACACTAAACTCAAAGAACAAGAAGATGCACTCCAGAACAATTTCCCTCTTCAGTACTAAAAAAGAAAGAAGAAGAAGAAGGAAGAAGAGTTTGAAATAAGACACATCGTTCATCTCAGGCATTCAAATTTGGTTTCTGCAGTTCAATTCCTTTAATATACTGTTTTTTCCTGTTTAAGAGACTATTGGGGAGAATAGCAAGGGAAAAGAAAATACCCAAGGAGGAACTAAAGGAGTAAGGAGAGATAAACATCTATTGAAAGGGGAGGGAAATGCATAACCACAATATAGAGAATTTTCAAAACATATTGATAAAAGAAGTAGAAGTCCTCATCATTTGTGACTATTCAATTCCTTTGCAACCATACTAAGTGATCCTTTCCTTCCCAAAACTCGACTTGTTTCCTATTTTATACTTGGAACTAATTTTGTATGACCATAATTTCTTAAGGAATGTTCAATATGTTTCAATTTGGAAATTGGTTATTGGTACAAGTTGTAATGCTGCTCTTTATATAGCAGTTTTGTTTTACCAAAAAATAGATGTCCGAAATGAGGACCGATCGTTGATCAATTACCCTTGGGAGTTGATAAGGCAAGCTTATCTGTACAGATTTTTTGCAACTAGTTAAAAGAGATCTTCAACAGTACATTAACAGGAACCTTTAGAGGTTTTGATTTCTGTGAGCAAAACAATCGCGGAAGAAATTTCTCCAAATCCAGAAGATGCACATATCTAGACTGCCGACGTACAGAGTCCAGTAATTACATGTAACCAAGCTTTCAATAGCAATAACAGAGCATGAACAATTAGCACCTTCAACCTAGCATCAACTTTTTCCAACCAGGCAACAACAACATCGAGAATTTTCATGAAACAAGCTTCTAAGTGTGGATACAAGAGAAGAGACTGGGAGAATTGTCTTATACTCCCTCAATCCCAATCAAGTGTTTTTTTATCCCAAAAAGATGTTCCAAAATAGCTATTGCCTTGGAAACCAAGAGAGATTTAATTTTTTCCAATTTTACCATGCTATTAGAGAGAGGACAAAAAATGACTAATAGTACTCACTTTCCAGTAGTAGCAGCTAATAGTCAGATTATTTATCACTCTGGATCACTACTAGTACTACCTCCATTCGATGGAGTCCCGTTCTACATGTCAATACCGGCAACAATGAAATTTATAGTAAGAGGAATACCCGTCGACTTTAAAAATCGTGAGGGTTCAAGTCCCTCTATCCCCAAAAAGACTATTTCTACATTACCTATGTAATCATTCCTTTTTACAATAACCAAGTTGTAATCATCTCATATAGATAGTACTATTTCTATTAACGATTTAGTATAAAAGAAAACTTTAGCGGCGTTTCTACGAGTATATATCTATAAAAATGAGTAGCTGAAAAATCAATGAATAGTAGAAGACTCAATAGAAAGAGGTGAAAACTCAATAGATATTGAACTTGAAAATTCAATAGAAATGGTTAAAAACTCAAAGAAGGATGTTGATGTTGAAGTTGAAGAACCAAATTAAGGGGGTCGAAGATTCAGTAGACATAATTGATGACTCAATGGAGATAGTTGAAGAATCAAATAAAAACGTTTTACATGATTTTGACTTGAATGTACGTGCAACAAGTTCCTTAGAAAAGGAGAAAAATCTTTTGAGAACAAAAAACTACAAGAAACATTTAGCTCAAAAATTAATAGTTTACTTGTGTAAAAAAATGGTTCTTGAGCCTAACTCAACCCCAAAAGCTAGCTTATGAAGGGAGGATTGTCCAAGTCCATATAAGGAGACCACCCATCTCTTTAACTACCGATGTGGGACTTTTTTCATTGTACAACAATTTTTAAAAAAATTTAATAGGATAATCATACTATTAATTGTTGCTCCTTTTTATTCCTTTGGTATTGAAACTATAATTTTTATTTTCTTTGTTTTTTTTGGATAACTATATTACTCTTTTTTGGCACATTTTCATGCCTTTAGTGTTAAAACTATATATCTGCCAAATTTATTATTTTTGAATTTAGAAAAAGGAATGAAAAGGAGACAAAAAATAAAAATATGATTATCTGAACAAAAAGCATTGTAGATACATTTTTAACACCAAAACAATAAAAAGGAGTCGCAAAAGAGTAATACGATTATCCTAATAAGAGTTAGAAATTCTTTTAACATTATCCTAAATGTTTCTTGTAGTTCTTTATTGTCAAAGAGCTTCATCTCCTCTTTCAGGAAACTTGTTCAAATAAGATTCACGATCCATACACTCAAGTCAAAACTCCAAATTGTGTACAATTTTTTTTATTTGATTCTTCAACAATCTCAATTGAGTCGACATCCTTCATTAAGTTTTCAAACCCTCACTATTGAGTCTCCAATTCATTAATTTTTCAACTCCCCTCCATTTTTTCTAAAGAAATATTCATACAACTTACGTGTTGGAGTATCTTTTGTACAAACATTTTAGTAAAACAAATACTATTTATATGACATGAAAGAACTTTGATACAACCAATACTACTACTATACCTTAGTCCCAAATAATTTAAGGTTAGCTACATAAATCCTCAGTGACCATGTTTAATTATATCATCTTAAGTCAACATTACAAAAAAAGTACTAGATGTCTATATTTCTTTCAGGCATTAGAATTTCAAATAAAGCTAAAACACACCTAGAAAGCATGGGACTTGAAATAAACATATTAACATTACTAGAGCATATTCCCAGTATCATCTATATGGATCTATTTGTGTCCTATCTTTCGTTAAGTTTTCATTGATTCTAAGTGATTGTAGGTCTTTTGACACCACTTCCTTTCATATGATTTTAGATCTATCTCGTCCCTTTTAAACACCTTCATTTACCATGCTTCAACCGACAAACTGGTGCGTCTGGAATAGCTTCTTAGACAATGATCTCATACTCCATCTATTTCTCCAATCCCCAATACTCAATTGCATTAGTGGTCATTTTAGACCTCTCGATCCCTCAATGCCAACTAACACTTGTGCCAAGAATTTTGTGAAAATACCCAGACGCCTGCACCCTTGCCAACATAACCATCTTTCAAGGACTGTAATGTTTTGTTTATGACCCCATCAGCGCTGTTTAGACTTGAAATAATGCTCTATGATTTAACACATTGCCTAATTGATTCCTCTCTTTGCAACAAGCACATAGTCCCAACCCATCATTAATACAGAAAAAGGAACACCGTTTTGCTTGATGTAACTTTGTTAATTCAAAAGAATTCATAGACTATTCCGACTTTTAGAACACAACTCACACGCCATTGAGAATTCTTGATCTCCTCAATGATATCAGCTCCTTCTGCTTGCAATTCACGAGATGCAGATTCACCCCACACACCATCCCCCCCATACTCTTAATAATCGCCAACAGATGCTTCCTAACCCTTCCCAAAACCTGAACTATGCTAAACAGTTGAGACCTCATACGGTACCATCCTCCTCGAAGACTTCAGTAGTTCCTCATATAGAATTATTAACTCTAGAGATAGAGTAATATGGTAGTTCTGGCTATCAAAAATCCACAAAGATGGGCCTCCCATTAGTGACCTTTTCTCGAAAAGACTACTTTGAAACTCTAGCGCATCACTGTCGATCCACTCTTACAGGAAATTCTCAAGGGCATACCCAAGATTTATAAAATCAGGAAATTCTTTGTTACCCAGATCCCTTTGAAAACTTTTGTCAAGGTAACTATTTCGATTATCGCCATGTCTATCTTGATTTTGACAACGAGATTGATTTTAAACAAGTCTATTTTAAGCAATTTCTGGATATTGAAGGATTCTTGATGAGAATCTTGAAATGATCCCCATTTTTTATCCCACTGAATAAACCCCCTTTACCCCTATTTGGATTGTGTTACCTAGTTCTTCGTGGCATATGTATCGATGGGATGTTATCAATGAAGCATTAGACTCCATGGGACCTCTCTTCACTCTAGATAAAGCTATCAATTCTAAAATGAGAGGTAGTGTTGCAAAAGCGAAGGTCGAAATTGACCTAACAAAAGAAAAACCCGCTCAGATTTGGATTGGCTATGATGAAGATGGTTATTGGCAAGATGTTGAATTTGAAGATCTTGAATACTGCCAGTACTTCCTAAACAGATTTATAAATCTTCAGTGTTCTTTTTAATAATGCTAGAGGCACTGACCAGAACAAGGGGCAATCTGATACCCCTAAGATAATGAGGCTAATAATGCTCAAGGGAGTAAATTTATTATTGTTAACAAAGAAGAAAGGCTGGGACCTAGTAATGCTCAGGACCAACAATCGAGTCCCTTGAGGAACGACTCTTCAGCTGGGCACGATATTATTACCACTGATATATTGGCTACTTCTACTCCTGAAACTGCTTATGACTCCTTTCCCCACCAGATGACTGGAGAGCATGAATTTGGTCCAACATGTGCAACATTCTCGTGAAGCTATTCAAATCCAAAAACCTGCTGATCTACAAGTTGTTTTATTCCAAGGGAAAAGTCCTAATCCTATCTTTAACTCTGGGACTCCCAAAACTTCTCAAACAGAATGTGAAAGAGACTCAAATGAAGGACATTTCCGCTTCTAACAGGTTTTGATCATTTAGTGGAAGAAGCAGGTCCAAGCTCCTTACCAAAAGTTCATACTAATCCCTTGTTTTAAGGGAAAGACAGGATCTTTGATAGCCAAAAGAAACCTCCGGAGACTGGAATGATGATAGAATCAAAAAAAAGATCACATACTTGATACAATCCTTTGGTGGTACACTTATTGATGTTGATATTGCGCAAGAAGAAATAGATTATTTGTGTATGCAAGGAGAACTATCACCAAGAAAACAAAAAAAAAAAGAATAAGAAATGCACTCTGATTAGGGAATCCCCTATTACCAGAAACCAAAAGAAAAAATCCCAAACTTCTCTTTTGACAAAACCTCAATGAGCAGTATTATCAATTGAAAAATTAGGGGCATGAAGTCTCAAGCTGCTACTGAAAGACTGAAATTCCTTATTAAATTCTATAATGCTTCTTTTGTTGCTCTACAGGAACCATTCATTGATGAAACTCATTTTAGAGCACTACAAGAGAATTCTAGATCAGTGTTTTGGAAAGCGAAAGGCTATAAAAGGCAACAAGGGTCTACCTTGCCACGAGGCAAGGCGAGCGGTGAGGCACTCGTATTTTTTAAGTGGCGCACCAATTAGTATCAAAAAATTAAAATATTTAATTGCATATATAAATAATCAAAATCTCAATAGCAATAACAAATTAGCAAATATTTCAATTCAAAAACTAAAAATAGATAATACTAGTTTGGAATTGCCAAATAATTACTGTATTAATTGATATATAAATTAAATAAATTTAGTTGGGCAATAATTAAATAAAAAGACTCCAACTTTTTTAAAAAAAAATGGGTAGTGCAGAGCAGATAGCCAGACACAGATTCTGTTCTGTGTAGAACAGAGAACTCAAGAAAACATAGTCTGGAGAAGCGAGAAGGCGAGAAGAAGGAGAAAAAAAAACTGAACTCTAAAGAAGAACTGAAGAAGAAAGAAGAAAGAAGAAAAAAGAAGAAGAAGAAGAAGAAGAAGAAGAAAAAAAAAAGAAAAAGAACTGAAGAAGAAGAACTAAGAAGCGTACCTGGTCCTGGAGTCTAGATAAGGCGAGAAGAATGAGAAGTCTTTGTCATTCTCGCCTTGGAGTCGCGAAGTAGTGAAGACAGCCGTTGGTAATTGAAAAGTGAAATTAAAACCCTAAAAAAGATTTTTAACTGTTTAAAGCCCTAAGTTTTTTTAAAAAATAAAAAGTCGACGCCTTTCTCGCCTCGTCGCCATTAGAGCACCTTTTGGATTTCGCCTCGCCATGATGGAAGATGGCGACAACAGCTCGCATCGCCTCGCCACGTCGCCAAAGGCGAGAGCCGAGCACCTATCATAACACTGTTCTAGATATGGAAGGCTTCTATGCTAACTCAAGAAACAAAAGATGGATTTTTTGCAGCCATCTTCTTAATTGCCAGATTATCTCTAATGAAGATCAAATGATCGCTTGCCAGATTAATCAAGCTCAAGCTCTTTCAAAGATCCAACTCTCTATAGTATATGCAAAATCAAGATCCATTGACAGAGAAGATCTATGGGGCTACATGAGATATATTGCTAATGCTAACTCCCTTCCCTGGACCGTCTTTGGGGATTTCAATTGCATCCTCCATAGAGAAGAAAAAACTGGGAGGCTTACCCCATAGGCCGAGTAAAAGTATTCCTTTCTTTCAATGTTTATCTGACTGTGATTTATCTGATGCAGGTTATGTTGGACGCAATAATACTTGGTACAATGAAAGGAAGGAAATAAGGCATTATCTGGAAAAGACTTGACAGAGTTCTAGTCAATGTTGATTGGGACTCTACTTTCTTATATACTAAAGGCCAATATTTGCCAAGGATTAGCTCAGATCACTGCCCTCTACTTATCTCTCTTGGGAATAAGGAGGAGAATTTCATAAAATACTTTATGTTCCAAAAGGTTTGGGTTGACCGGACATACTTTCTTGAAGTTGTCCAACAGAACTGGAATACAGTTATTGAGGTTAACATCTTTTGGAGAGTGCAACAAAATTGAAGAACAAGGCTCTCAGTCAATGGTCAAAATCAAGTATATGCAATATCTTTAAGAATACTCAGTCCGGATAAGGTGAAACAATGGGAAGATCTCTATATGTCTAATATGGAGGATGATATCAGAATAGAGATGAACAAGGCCAAGGCAGAGCTTATAAGACATCACAAGATGATTGATACTTTTGGAGGCAAAAAGCTCATCTCAAATGGGAACTTGAAGGAGAAGAAATACTAAATATTTTCATAGTATTGTGAGAGGCAGAATAAAAAGACTCCAAATCCATAGGGTCCTTAAAATGAATGTTTGGCTAGAATCAGAACCAGAAATTGCTTCTGCAGCTATTGACTTCTACCAGCATCTATTTGCTAAGGAACAGAGTATCACTAATACAGATGTTGCTCAACACATCCCCAAACTTATCCAAGATAATGACAAAGACTTCCTTTTGGCTACCCCTACTCAGGAGGAAATCAAGGAAGTTGTTTTCAGTATCGATTCTCATAGAACTTCTATTCCTGATAGATTTAATGCATTTTTCTACTAGAAGTCCTGGGATATCATTAGAGAAGACATTATTGAGCTGGTCGGGGCTGCTTCAATGGGGAGCAACTGACTAAATACTTTATTAGCACTTGATTGGTTCTTATACCAAAAGTGGACACTCCTCAAACTTTCTCAAAATTCAGACCAATCAGTCTGACTCGCAGCCGAGCATGTCCTAATGGGAGATTGGAGGAGACAACTATGGCAGCAGAAGCTTCAATGGTGGTCTCCAACCGTCAGGACAATCCAAAAACATCATAGTTCTGACTGGTGTTGGATACGAATTCTTGAGCTACCGCTGCATCTGTGGTCCAGTTCGGTGCGGAAGGAAATACGGGAAAGATGCGGTGGTGGCTGGAGACAGAGGAGGAGACTGAATTAAGGAACCATTTGAGGCGGGCTCGAATGCACCGGCGAACAAGATTCCGGCAAGCATAGATGTTGCTGATGGAGACCTTGTATTCACACTTCCGATATTGCCCGAAGCTCCGCATCGTGGAGGAGACTGGAAAGCGGGGATTGTAGTAAGGAGGGAGAAAGAAAGGGGATGGAGTTTCGAGGAAAGGGACAATCAGACCTTACGAGGTCAGATGGACATCAGCTTGTCAATGTAAACCTAGTAGGACAATTGGCTTGTCTCCAATCTCTCTTGCGAGTCATGGAATTAAACTCAGACAGACCTCATTGTTCAACTATGTTAGTCAGCTACTTAGAAGTTCAAGAGAGGAGTTTCGCATGGATAAACTCCAATACCCCTCCTTCAGGATGAAGACTAGTAGGAACAGAATTAACCTCTTTTGTTTTTGAGAAAATAGTAGGAACAGAATTACTTTAGACAGGAATTTGTATAGAATTTACCTTTTTGATGTTCCTCAACCAATTACCGGCAAATAGGCTTTCTCTTCTATATGTAATCTGCTTTTTTATATCCTCCAAGAGAAGTCTATCCCACCATCTATGTATAGATTGTTAAAATCTCAAGTTGTATATGGAGGTAAGGTTTGATCCCCCTCCATGATTTTTGCAGGTGAGTGATAAAAGATTCATCCAGACTAGATGGAGATGGATGGTTTAATTAAAAAAAGGAATTCCTCTCAATAATTCTTTAATCTTTCTCGCCCATAGAATAGTACCATACAGACAATTCGTCTGATGGAAGTTTGAAGAGATTTATAGAAAAACATTGTATTTCTATTATGTTTGATGGCCTATATTTTCCAGTTCACTTCTGCAGCTCTATGTCTTGGTTTGCCGCAATTTTCACTTGCATCAAATCTTAGTAACCCCTTTTCTTTTGAAGAAGGATACATCATATCTTAGTAATCTTTTATTTTATTTGGAAGATGTCATATTTGTCCGAGCTACGGCAATGGTATGACATTCATAACTGTAAAGCTATCATTTGGGGTTGAGTTAGGCTCAGGGTGGGGCCCAACATCGGGTGAGATGGGTCCTCTTATACCATGTAAAGAAATAGATCTTGGGTTTAATTCAAACCCAAGATCTAGCTTTGGGGTTGAGTTAGGCCCAAGGTCCATTTCTTTACAGTAACAAGGAAAAATTAATGGTCTCAAAAGAGTCATCATCACAACCAAATATGCATTAGATTTGTTTACAAAACAAAGTAAACCATTGGAAAGCCTTCTCCCTTCATCTACTCTACTATTGCAGTTCAGCAAGTTTGGGACCTCCATATCTAATGTAATGATACTGAACTGCTCTACGCAACTATGAATAGATTAGCCATGCCCATTTATATGCATACTCCAGCTGTCAAATTAGAAGATAGAAATTACAAGCAAGCAAGACTATCAACTACTCCAAAGCAACAGTAACAGTGCCTTCTACTGATCTTAAGCCAGAGTTCCAGGTTCAAGCCAGTTTAGGACTTCCATGATTATATTTTATTGGATGAAGTACTTGATTTTTGAGATGTATGCAACTAATAGCAAGATCAGCAAAAAAGCTATATGTTTGGTGAATAAACCTCCCACAAGTTACTCATGAAAAAATAATAAAAGAGAATTAAAGGAAAAACCAGCAAGCCAGGGAGAATAGGAAGGAGTAGCATTAATTAAGAAACATGGCATCATACCAGATATCAGATGAGATAGCGAATGAATATGAAAGCTTACTCTCCATATCCGGCATTTCTCTGAAACACTCTCCATACCTTCCTCCAATGCCAAAACAGAACTCCTGTGAGCATGGATGGAAGCATCTCTAAACCCACCTTCACCTTCTATACCTTCTAGAAGACTATCCAATTTCCTGGCCATCTCTTCAACCTTGAGGGAAATCGAGAATATGACATGATTAAGCATGTTCTAATACCTTGTAGAAAAGCACAGATAAACTACTTTAAAAATATAAGCCACTTCTAGTATATTCATCAAAAACAATGACAACAGCATACCCTGTGTATTTCAAAAATGCATCCCACCATGTACATCAGAGAAACTACACAGGATATAATATTAAATTCTCATGATAAAAACCACAATTGGGAAGAAGAAAATTACTGAGGGACATATGCTAGCATATTCGAAGATTTAGGTTCAATTGAGAATATATTAGTCATTCCAAATTATGGATAACCAATTAGTTTAACTATATCGGCAGAAATTGAGGAAACTAACTTACTGCTAAAATTTGAGAAATTAACAATTCCTATCACACCAAAAAGGATGACTGAAAAAAGGGGTCAAGATAGAAACTTCCCAGAATAGATAAAAGAATGCATTTAACATTCTAAAGGAAAATGATGATAAATGAAAAAGAAACAAGATAAAGAAATAATGTTGATACGTTGATACAGGATACACAGACACACACGCAAGCACACTCTACCTTTATATTTCATCCAAGATAGAACTTACATCGTGGAATTTCTTTGATTGAATTCCCTCACAAGTCTCCTTGGTGAAGTGAGGCTTCGAAGGCTCCGACAGAAAACCTTTCTGTGATTGCAACCTTGAGCCGGGAAAAGCAGGTAATGATTCAATATTCCCTGCTCCCGCCATGGTTCTTTGCTTGAAAGAACCAATTGATACTGAAGTTCCAGCTGTCTCATTTGCACTAGAAGAATTTCTATCAGAAGAATCAAAAGTTCTTCTTGGAATACCAGTGAATGGTGTGGATGAGGGTGTTTCATCACTTTTAGAAGAAATGTGAAGTTCCCTTGAGTGTGATGGAGCAGTAGAAAAACCTGTTGACGTTATCTTTACAGGTAACTCCGTGACACTGCCAGTTCCAGCACTTGTCCCAATTGACGGGATGGTAAAATTACCTAAGGAATTTCCTGAGAAAGAAATTGTACCAGGTTTAACAACTTCAGCTACTTTTTGAGCTTCTTGTGTCCTAAATTTATTCACATGTCCAGCATCCACAGGCACAGGTGTTTTAGATGCGGACGGCTCCAAATTTGTACCTTGGTTCTGCAAAAAGTTAAAGAATGTTCAGACTCCACCAAGATTGATTATCATAGAAGACTTCTTGCTGCTTATAGCTTTCCCGCTAATGAGAGAGGCTCCCTTACCTGATTTGTGGTTTTAGTCGCTTCTTCTGAGCTAAATTTCTCTGCTGCAGATGATTGAGCACTTGCTGAAAGAATTTTATGACCTCTGTCTATTTCATGGGGTTGCAACCCTGAATCTACTTGGTTGATTTGCTTCCTAGCACTGGAAGATTCAACTAGCACATCTTGTGATGATGCCACTATGAAAGTATCATTTTTGTCTTCAAAATCAGTAGACTGGGATGACACTGAAGCAGCAGTAGCACTACAAAGACATTTAAATTAATTCATAGATCCTTCAGAATAGATGATCAACACGGGGCATAGAAATCAGTTCAAACCATTGAAAAATAACCTCATATAGGTTCAAACAGCTGGGAAATTACCTAGCAAAATGGAAAATGGAAAGCCTTCCATCATTGGTAAGACAAAGGAGAAGGCAACACGGTGAAACTTCTTTTTCTTCTTCGCCAAGCAATAATTTAATTTCCCCATTTTGGGAAACTTTGTCAATGGCAAGTCCCAATATCAAGATCTCATCACCACTGTCTGAAACCAAGACAAAATATTGCATTGTTTTAGGAGAAACTCACATCAAGGAAGAAGCAAAATCTCTGTCCAACAAAGTGTTGACACTTAATTTCTATGATGAATGTGGACGTCTAAATTTATTTTCTCACACAGGATGATTTTCTAAACTGAATACACAGAATAATTAGGTGCAAACATGATAAAATATGTTGCTCAAACTCTCCAAAAATGATCCTGCTCCCATGTCGGATCCTCCAAAAATGGACTACTTTTAGAGGATATGACACGCACCGGCGACATTTTTAAAGAGTCTGAGCAACATAGATGACAACTGCAGAGTGCACCGTTTTGTCCCTATCCTCTTCACAATCCACACATTATCCTTCCCTTGTTTAGATTAAACACATTCAATTCACACCAATCTTCAATAGGGGCAGCCTCAACTAAAAATGAACTAAAAAGTCATCAGACTGAAGTTAATCATCAATTTCCACTAAAGACTACAACCAAAATAAAAACTCACCCACAGAGGCCAATAAACTATTTTCAACAATATAACTTGATTTATTTGATAAAGGAAGAAATCAATCATCTTATATTGTTGAAAAGAGCTTATTGGCCTCGGTGGATGAGCGTCTTTTCTTGGTCTTCTAATTTTTCCACAAATCCAAAATTATATAGGGTTGTTGAAATAAAAAGTAGTACTAATACACGGAAATAAACTCGCAATGCACAAGGAAAGCAAGATTGAAAGGTTTGACATATGTATACAAAAAAAGGGTTTACATCATTTAGATGAGGAGGTTAGAAAAACTTTGATTCATTATTTCAAAGCCGGTTACATCACTTAGAAAATCTAAAACTGGATAAAAAGAGAAAAATACTGTACAAACCAATGAGGGCAATAAATAAAATATTTCTCAAGATGAAATGTTCTTAACCAAAAAAACAAGAAAGGAAGAAAGAAGAAAGTATAATTATTTTCATCTTAACATTGCTGTCCAGTTTTCCTAGACATTTAATAGCATCATACCTGCAAAAACACTCCCCTAATAAATTGTCATCTTCGGGACTAGCACCTAGTAATTTGTAAAACAAGAATGTGTCGAAGATTCAAAGTGGTAATTCAGACAGAGCAAACAGATTGTGTTAAGCAACAAAGCAGGCTTATTCAAGATATGGTTGAACAGAAAGAAAGCTTAGATCACCTTGAGCCTCAATCTTTGGAGACCAATTATCATTCAAAATTTCAATAAGTGCAGCTTCATTCTTTGCATCACCAACTGACCATCCAAACAGCAAAATATGCTGATCCAAATTCTTCCTATTAGCAACAAATGCCAGCTGACTGTAATTGAATAGCAAAGAAGAATTGATCAAGAATCCCTTTATGCAAAAGGTCGAAAAGAAAATTGAAAAGTGACTGACATTACTAAGCAATCAGCAAAAATTATTGGAAAGTGAAATTCAAGTATTTTTTTTTTTTTTGAGTAACGTAACTTGTTATATAAATATCCACAGGTATACTACATGTAAAGATGTAGTCCCCTCCCAAAAAGTTATATCTTACAAGAGAATCCTATATTGCTAGATTACAACCAGTCAATAGCTGTATAAGGATATTCTACTTGACCTATCACTACTTGTTTACACCAAAAATAGCACAGAGCTAAACAGTTAAACTTCAACTTCTGTTGGCTGCTCTTCTTCCCTTCAAAACATCTCTGGTTTCTCTCCCTCCATACTGTCCACCATATGCTAGCTGGGACAAGCTTCCATCTCTCCTCCTTCTTGTTTGCATTTCCATCCATGTTCCAGCATTTTAGTAGTCCTTCAAAGTTACCTGGTTTCACCCAGATGATCTTTCTCAAGCTGATGAAACTCTGCCATAGCTGGTCTGTCCACTTGCAATGTAAGAAAAGATGGTTGATTGTCTCTCCATACTTTACACAGAGGTAACATTTTGAGCATAGATGAAAACCCCTTTTGCTCAAAGTGTCTTGAGTCAATACTGCCTCCTTGGTCAGCAGCCAGGTGAAGCAGTTCACCTTGTATAGGGCTTTTGTTTTCCATATCATTCTCCATGGCCGATCTGATTGTTGTCCTCTCTCTGAGTTCATGTTGTTATAAGTTGAGCTGACAGTGTAGACTCCTCTTCTTTCTTCCCTCCATATCAGTGTGTCTTGTTCCTCATTTAGACTTTGCACAGTTGGCAGTGCCTCATAAAATTCTGCTACTCTTGATACCTCCCAATCATTTAATAGTCTTCTGAATTGTAAATTCCATCCATCTCCTGTCCACATATCAGCCACAGTTGCCTGTTGATTTGGCTCAGTAGATACAAGTCTGGATATAGTTGTTTCAGAGAGTCCAGTCCGCTCCATCTATCATTCCAAAAATGAATCTTCCTGCCATTGCCCACCTTATAATTGCACTTAGTGATCATGTGTGGCCATAGGTTCCTAATGGACCTCCAAACACTGCATCCATATGGTGTAGTTACTGTTTCTGTCATCCATTTGTCCTCCATTCCATATTTTTTTGTAACTACATCTTTCCAGAGTAGATCATCTGTTGTCGCAAGCTTCCATAGCCACTTCATCATCAAACTTCTATTATGACATCTCAAATCTCTGATTCCCACTCCTCCTTCACTTTTGCTAACTGTTAGCTCTTCCCATTTGACTAGATGGAATTTCTTTTTATCTTCATTGCCTTGCCAAAGGAAGTTCCTTCTAAGAGAATCAATTCTTTTGATTACACTCACAGGTATAAGGAAGATATTCATCATATATGTAGGTAATGCATCTAGGACACTGTTAACCAACGTCAATCTTCCCCCTGAGACAGATACTGGCTCTTCCAATTGGATAATTTCCTCACATTTCTCTATCACTCCATTCCAGATCCCCTTGGACTTGCTTTTAGCTCCTAGAGGCATCCCCAAATAAGTTGTTGGTAGTTCTCCCACTTTTCCTGCCAAGCTGTCAGCCAACGCTCCAACATCAGCTACCTCATTTATTGGATATATGTAGCTCTTCTCCCAGTTTATGTGTAGTCCTGACACAGCTTCAAAAATGATGAAGATGATCCTCAGCATTAGAATCTGATCTTTTTCTGCTTCACAAAACATTAAGGTGTCATCTGCATATTGTAAGTGAGTGATCTCCATGTTATCTCCCACGCTACTGCCCACCTGAAAGCCTTTGATCCAGCCTTTGTATTGTGTTCTAAACATGAGGTTGCTCATGCCTTCCATTGCAAGGATAAATAGGAAAGGTGAGAGAGGGTCTCCCTGCCTTAATCCTCTCTGTAATGAGAAAACCCCGTAGGACTTCTGTTCACTAGGATTGAAAACTTGACTATGCTAATACAATGTTTTTTCCAGCTGATCCATCTAGATCCAAATCCCATCCTTTCTAACACACTAACCAAAAAATTCCAGTTTAGGTGAACATATGCTTTCTGGATATCCAGTTTGCATAGGATCCCTGGCTGGCTGCTTCTCTGTCTGGAGTCCACACATTCATTTGCAATCAGAATTGCATCCATAATTTGTCTTCCCTTTATGAAGGCCGTTTGCTGCCTATTTACCAGTCTGTAGATGACTTTCTTCATTCTTTCTGCTAACAGCTTGGCTATGATCTTGTACGTCCCCCTATCAAGCTTATTAGTCTGAAATCAGTTAGTTCCATTGCTCCCACTTTCTTGGGGACAAAGGTTGCATTTATACTCTTTTCAAATACTCCTTTGTGAAAATTTCGTTCTGCTGCCGCTAGATCATGTCTGATTATATCCCAGCATTTGTTGAAAAAATCCACGGTGTACCCATCTGGCCCTGGGGCTTTGTCTCCTGCACATGCCTTGATGCTATCCAGTATCTCCTGAGCTTCAAAAGGGGCTGTTAGCATGTTGTTCTCCTCCTCCCCAATTCTCGGACATTGTCTCATCTCTAACTGCGGTCTCCACCCTTCTGATTCGGTATACAACTTCTCATAGAACTCTATAATCTCCTTCTTTACCTCATCAGGTTCAGTCACTAAGTCGCCCCTGCATCTTAGTTTTTCGATAGAGTTGAATCTTCTATGAGCATTTGCTGATCTATGGAAGTATTTTGTGTTCCTATCCCCTTGTTTAAGCCATAGAGCTCTGGATCTCTATCTCCATGCAGTTTCCTCATTTTTTTCTATTTCTTCAAATTCCATGTTGAGAGCTAATCTGGATGCTATCTCCCTTTCTTCCAAATTCCTCTGTTCCTGTATCCCCTCTAACTCCTTCAATTGTCTAAGTACATCGTCTTCCTGCATCTTCAGGTTGCCTTGTGCAGTCTTGCTCCATTCTTTTAATTGCACCTTCAAAGCTTTCAGTTTGGCTACCACAATATAGTCCGGTTTCCCACTGTACCTGATGTTACACCCCGTAAGTTTCCCGACACATAGATGGCCTATTCACGTGTTGGTTAAGCGAATTTGAAAGCCATACATGCTAGAAAAAGGCCCGGGAAAAGATCGGACGAGAAACCTGTCGAACCATCGCGGAAGAAACCGGGGCAGAGCCCCTCCGCGATGGCAGCGTGTCACGGAGGCGGGCCTCCGCGTTGGCTCCGTGACACGTTGGGCCTGTCCAGGCCCAAGTATATAAGCCTCCACCTCGGTTTTAATTCATTAATCACTTAGAAATTTCTAGAGAATCGCGAGGAACAGAGAGAGAGTGTAAAGTAATAGAAATATCGATCGATTACGCCGTCAAACGTAGTCCAAATCCAAATTAACCTCAGATACCGAGGTATTTAGCAGCAGGGAGCATTCCTACGGATTTAGTTTCGCGGATTTAGTTTCGCGAACTCGGCCAACAAACCGTCGAGCTACCGAGCTAAGGTAAGTAGAATTGCTCCAAATTAGTGTCAATGTGCTCCAAGCCGTAAAGATTACTTCTCCTTCGACTTTCGAGAAATAGCAAGCTTTCAACCGTTCTTTCGATAAGCCTAAGTTTAGGCTATAAATATATCAAAGTGATGTTTTCTTTCGTGGTGGCTGATGTATTTAGTACTAATTGACGTGTATGTGAATGCGGTTGGGAGAAATAGCCGTGGAGTAATCGAATGGAAGCCGTCCGATAGCCTGGATAACCCGAGGTTAAGGTATGTAAAGTCCGCTTTCTTTCTAAGAAGTTAGTATCTTTAGCCTTGTATATCATAGTAAAACTCCGTGAATGTATTCCTGAGTTGAATAAGCCGAGTATTGTGCAAGTTCGCAAGTCTCGGCTTATGCTGCTATATCGTACTCTGTCCGAAAGTTAGTAAAGCATGCGCCAAATGGCGAGTTAGTGGCCCTGCACGCCCAGATAGCTCAAGACGCTACTATAAGCATGTTTTTAGATTAATATGATACAGAGCATTCGAATAGAGGTTAGTAAAGTAAAATCGAGGACAGATAGTACCAAGGCGTATTAGCCATTCGTATTGCATTATATCTTGGCTACGACAGCTTCATACGCACAGATAGTATCTTGCGCAGATTAGCCATGCGCTTAAATAAAGATTACGTAATCGAATAAAGCAAAGAAGAATCGCATAAAGTAGTAAAGAATCGCATAATACGTAAAGAGATCGTAATAAGAAATCGGGATCGTATAGTATTTTTCAGCTTAAACATGCTTGCTATTTATGTGCCTATTGTTTGTTGAGACTTGGTCGTGTCGTGAGGCACCCTTTTGAGCGTCCTCGCCGCCCCGGGTTGGTAATCGTGTCGCCCACTCGAGCGGGTGGGTTTACGTCACCTGGGAGTGGCATGTCGTCCCCCAGCTTTGGACGGCACGGATGAAGCTCTCCCCATATCGAGCCGGGACGTAAAGACATATACGTAAAGCTCGTTGTGCGCTAGCGCCGAGGGAGGTGTACAAATTCAAGCATAAAGCACAGATAGCAGACAGAGTCCTCCGACTCGCACACGGTTATTTATATCTGAGGTTATGGCCCGAGCCAGAGACCTGTGGGCCTGCAGAGGTGCTCGTAGTTAGTAGATGAGTGGAGGACTTATTTTGGTTGGTTTTGACCGTGTAGGGGTATGAGATTGTTTGTTGCTTGGCGCCATCCTAGCTTATGGGGGTTGGTATTGGCTCTCGTTGCTATATATATGTATTTATGTGCTATATACTTGCTAATAGACAAGAAATAATCACAAGCCACTGTGTACGCTCCTCTATCGTTATTTAAAGGTTTGATCCACTTTATATCGCTTCTGGGATTCATTATCTCCTCGCTATACGTAATTGCTAGCAGTGTTATCTCGTATTCGGCCATTCCGCTGTATTCAGCTGTTTTTGCATACTTACTGGTACTGACGCCATTGGGCGCCAGACATTTTGCTCGTGTGTACTCATGTACGAGGAGGAGATCCCCGTGATTCCAATGGGGTTTATAGAGTCATCGCCTCCCCGTCATCCGGAGCTCGATATTCGAGGTGTAGTTTATTTTTCTTTTGTTGTACAATATGGCTAGGCCGGCCCCGTCCGACCATTTTATCGCATTCTCATGTGAGGCTTGCATTTGTATATATTTATCTCCCCTCGTGGTCGCACTGAGCCTGGCCGTGTGAGGCCGTGCATTGTGTTCGCTGTTTAGTATTCTTGATTACGTTGGTCGTGTGGGCCATAGTCCGATAGGGGTGTTGGTGACCTTGTCGGTCACGTAGTTGCACAAGACTTCCTTTATGTTGAGTTTCAGATGACTGACAAAGATGGTGGCCTTGTCGGCCGCATAGGTTCCTTGCTATGAGTATGAGCCGGTTAGCCGTTATTACAGTACGTGGCTATAGGCCCCCGGGTCGGGAGGTCAGGGAGCTTGGCGCCGTTATATAGCCCTCTTTGTTTCGTAAATCGTAAATAGAGCTAGTCGTGTGCACTGTGACGTGCCTAGGCTCACCGCTAGCGCATCAGCCCTACTAGGGCACCAAAAAGGCCATACCCCAGCGGGCGTGACACCCGAAAGATGTCCACCAGCTCCTGATCTTTCATTGAAATCTACAATCTCCAGCCACCGCCGAACTTGAAATAGATCTCGAAGGCCTCAATGCCACATTCTAGTAGCAAAGGGAGATGATCAGATACTGTCTCTACGGGAATGGACTGTTTTGATGTGTTTGAAGCTAGTACCCCATTCTTCTTATATCAAAAATCTGTCCAGCCTTGCTGTTGCTGTGTGTCTGTCCTTTCTTCCAAGTGTAATCCCCTCCTGCTAACTCCATATCCCCCAGCTTCATATCCTGTATGAAATCCGAAAAATCTGTCATAGCCTTCGTGATTATGTTGCAATCTTTCTTCTCTGATGGGTATCTTACAATATTGAAATCTCCACAGAGTACCCAAGGGCCATTAAACAGCCCTTTTGTTGCTCCAATTTCCATGTCTCTTCTCTTTCCTTTCTATCATTCGGGGCATAAACCCTGTGATGTGCCAATGAAAGAGTTGAGTTTTCCTTAACCAGCTTACAAGTTACAGAGTAAGCTCCTATACTAGTAGTTGTACCCTCCTAAATTCTTCTTGTCCCACATGATCAGGACACTTCTCCCGGGTTCCACTTGCTTCCAAACGAACATGGTCTGCCCATCTGCTACCCCATATTTCTTTCACTATATTAATTATATCCCCCTCCAATTTGGTCTCTTGTAAACACACAACATCTGCCTTCCATGTTTGTAATATGTCTTTCTTTTCCTCCCACAGTTCAGTCCCCTTACATTCCAAGAAGCTATTTTCACCTTCATTGGTCTTTGATTGCCAGGTATCCCCCTCTACTTCTGGTGCCATTACTCATGAATTTGGTTGCCAATTCTAAATTCTTCAGCTCGATCATCCCCTTTCTTCTCGGTGTTGCTTGTTCTTGCTGTTTTCCTATGATTCCTTGCCTGTTGTTGTCTATCTTTAAGAAGAGTTCTTTTGCTTTCTTCGGATCCCCTGAAATCCACCCCAATTCTGTATTGAGACTTATGATATGTTTTTGGATCCAACTCAATGAGCTTAGATGCCTGTCTTCTTCAATTCGGTAATTGGATAGCCAAGGTATCAATCCTCCTCCACCGCCTCCATGCCTTCTCCCTGCTCCTTTGATTGAGTAGGCTTAGGTCTGTTACCTCGCAGTGAGGTATCACCCTCTTTGTGAGATCTGCTCCTGAATGTTCTCCAAAACCATCGCTAGTTTCTTGCCATCGTCTCTCTTTTGCTGGTAAATTCCCATGGATGAGCACCACTTGTATTTGTTTGTTGTTATTTCGATGTTAACTATAAAGATAACATTTACAACAGATGAGATAATTGAGTATAAACACTGTGAATTGAAAGAAATTGGAAAGTGACTTACATTACTTAGCGAGCAACAAAAAATACTGGAAAGTGAAATTTCAAGTATAAGATAACATTTACAATAGATGAGATAATCGGTATATAAACACTATGTGAATGGTAATGCGAAGCATTGAGCTTCATCTATAACTTTCTAACTGATTCCTCCAGATATTGAGCCAAGACACTTTTAACTTCTAGTTAAATATGAAGATGCTTACCAGAGAGAAAGAAAAGCTACAAGAATGGAGTATTGCAGTTCCGTTACTCTTGGCAACGAGTGAGCAGTCAACAATATGGCTGATGGATCCATCTCTTCAAAGTCTCATCACATGCTGATATCAAGGGGATTGTACATCTTAATAGAAGATGAGATTTTCATTATTAGAAATTCTTTTGAATAAAAGTCATCCAATCACCCTGTTCACATCATTTTTTTAATATAACTTCGTGTCCTCGCTAGCTTTGCACACCCTCGGCTAAACTGTGGATAATGCCACTCCCACCAGAGCAACATTGTTACCAGGTAACTCTGCACCCTCCACATCATTGTGCTTCTCTCTTTACAAGATGAGATGATTCATGATTAAACTTGACTAAAAGCTTCATCCAACTATCCACTTCACATCACAGCTCACGCCAAAAACAAAAATACAAACAAGTTAAGACCAAGACAAGGGTATTAGCTTCAAGCAACCTGTGTCGACTTACGATCCATACAGTCTGGTTGCTATTGAGTTTTTGAAAGTTTGTCAATGAAGATCCATGAAATGCTTACCATTGTCATTTAACAACTCAAAAGATGGTCTTGTGGCACATAGAGTTCAGGCATTTGAAGGTTAGAAGAACGTATAGGTCTGTTCATGTGGATATATGTTGACTCCCTAAGAACAATTGAATTCAGGAGTCGTAGTGCTAACAATGATATGTCTAATGCTTGAGCTAGAGAGACATCTTCCCACTAGAAGGTTGGGGACATTTCTACAAAGAAACAGTAGAATGACTGGGATTTAGGACCGGGTGGTAGATGTTGACGCGGAATTTGATAGAACCGTGTTTTTCATTGTTTGTTAACATGTACAAACTTCAAAGAATAGGATCTTTTTGAATCTTGTTTGGTTAGGTGCTTCTTCAAATGGGTTGGATCGCCCAAGGGTGTTAAAGAATTGGGCTGCTAAAGAATGGGGAGCTGCAAAATGTTAGAAGATCACACAGTTAGGTGATAGTCCTTTTGTTTTGTTTCGCTGATGAGAACCGGGCCACTAAAGTTTCGAATGGGGGAAGAAGGTGTGGGGGTGTTCTTCTAATACCGGAAAGGTGGGTGGAAGAATAAAGGTATAAGGACCCACGATTCGCTGTAAAAAGTCATGCTGAACTTGTTAGATCTTCCGGTTCGGCGGTTGTGTTTTGAGTATCCAAGGAGGGTGTTAGCACCCATTGGTTTCCCAACGGTTATTTGCAGTAGTTATTTGCAGTTTCTCATTCCAGTAATAATTATTTGTAGTTTTTCATTCCAGTAATGTTAGGAAACCATATCCTAGTTTCTAGAGGTAGTTATCTTATCAGTATTGTATTTAAACTCTGTGTTATCACATGAAAGGTAAGCAAAAAACTATTCCAGTTTTTGAATATTTTACTCAAGATATTGCAGGTTCTCTCTTAACGAACCAGCGCAAGTTTATAGGAGGAAAACATCTGATTACATCCTGCAGCGTCCCATAACTAGATGCATATCAGGGAACCATAACAACTTGTTATCAGAGACGAGAATTATGGGAGACTACCTAACAATAACTGGCACAGTTGGTGAACTTATTCCAGAGAAGAACGTGCAGCCAATTTAGCCAGACAGGCCATAAATGCTTCGCTGGATGCACTCACAAAGGATTTAGCAAACTCGAAGGCCGATTATGAATCAACTGAAAACATCAGTCATAAACAACAAGGTTAGAAGGGTAAAGCTACAGCGTAGCAGGGTTGATCAGAAACTTGAGGTCCATCATACCTAGATATACAAAGTTGGATTTTCCACGATTTAATGGCCAGGAGGACCCCTTGGGATGGCTGAACAGATGCGAGCACTTCTTTCGACACCAACAAACACCAGAAGACGAAACAATTTGGACTTGCTTCATTTCATTTGTAAGGAATTGCAATAACTCTGGTTTCTTCAACTAGAGAAAAATATGCCTCAACGCTCTTGGGATGAGTTCAAAACGCTAATGCAACATTCGTTTTGGACCATCAATTAGAAGTCAAAAGTTGGGAGAATTGGCTAAGTTACACCAAATTGGATCTGTGGCAGATTACCAAGAAAAGTATGAGCAATTAGTTGCAGGGCTGGTACCCTTACACAAGCACAGAAAATTGATTTTTACATTAGTGGTCTTGCCAATTACATAGAAATTGAGGTAGAGTTGCATAATCCTCCAGATTTGGCAATGAAGATGAGCATTTCGGCTTTATCAATGCAAGGAACAACCCATTTGTTTGCAATTGTAAGATGCACATCAAAGACAACAGATTTCTCTTCACCTCAACAACACAATTCATATTTAGAAGAAATTGGCCAGGTTTAAAATGAAGGAAAGACAACTTAAAGGACTATTTTTCAACTGTGATGAATCATCTACCCGAGGTCATCAATGCAAGAATTATTCTGGATTGACTCTATAGACTATGAGAAAGAATTTGATAAAAAAAAAAGGGAAATACTAGTACTTTCAACGCTTAACACTTGAGGACAAGCACGATTTGAAGGACGGGAGTGCTAGCACATATTGGTCTCCCAACGGTTTACAGCAGTAATTATTTCTTTGTAGTAGTCATTTGCAGTTTCTCATTCCATGTAGTAGTTATTTGCAGATTCCCGCTCCAGTAATGTTAGAAAACCATATCCTAGCTTCTAGGGGTAGTTATCTTATCAGTATAGTATTTAAATTCTATGTTTATATTTATCCCATGAAAGGTAAGCAGAAAACTATTCCAATTTTTGAGTACTTAACAGATTGCAGGTTCTCTCTCAACTAACCAACACCATAGGTCGTGGGAAGAAAACATCTGATTTCATCTTGCAGCTTCCCATAACTAGATCCATATCAGGGGAACGTAACAAAGGAGAACGTCTGCGGGGTTTTTTTTGTTGATTCGGTATACTATGCATGACTTGTCAAGGCAAGAAGTATGTGGGGCGGAGGTACTTGTGTCCATGTTGATTGAGGTTGGGGACATGGTTTGAATTTAGATCAATAAATCGACAGAAGGTGGGGAAGATGAAGATATAGGGAAGAGAGAGAGGACATGAGGTAGGACGGGCAGTGTTATCAAAAGCGCACACTTCAGCACTTAAGCGTGAAGCGAGGCACAACACACCTATATTGCTTTTCTGCCCTGAAGCGAGGCATGGGAGGAAAAGTGTGCACTTCTGTGACTGAAGTGAGAAGCAAGAAAGGAGAGAAAAGCATGCTTTAGCGAGTTCGACGGCTGCAACTAGGGCTTTATTTTAAAATTTTGTAAGAACATACTTACGCAACTTCTCTTCCAAAACATCTGCTTCGAGTTCGACTGGTGAGAGCCAACAACTTCTCTTCCTCTCTTCGACTACTACGACTTCTCTTCAAGGTAAAGTCCTTCTTCTCTTCCCTTCTCCTCTTTTTTTCATTTTCTCTTCTTCTTCTGTTTTCTTTTATTGTTTCTGCCGCTACTCGTCTGCATTGCTGGGGATGGGTTACTCTTTTTCACTTCTTTTCTATTGTTTTTCAGTTCTTCAACTTGTGCTATTATTTTCATATTTTGCTCCGTTTTGTTCTGTGGTCTGTAATTGTTTTATCTGTTTTTAATTTCTTTCTCGTTCTTTCTATTTTGTTCTCTGTTTTGTACTCCCTCTATTTCAAACTAAGTGGTGTTTTGGCCTCTAGATTTTCTTTCAAAATAAGTGGTGTTTTACATAATCAAGAAGACATTATTGATGTTCTTCCAATTTTGTCTTATTTAAATGGAAAGAGTTTTATGATAACCAAGAAAATACAAAAAAGTTGCATCTTTCAAGATATTTATTAAGAGTAAGTTGGTAAAAGTACATTTTACTTTCTAGAATGAGTAGTTTTCTTAGTATGGTGTGCACAAGTTAAAATCACTACATATTTTGAAACAAAGGGAGTAATGTTTTTGGTTATTTATCAATGCAAATTTAATATTTTTTTATTTTGTATTAAATTGTGCTTTCAAAATAAAAGAGCACGCTCTTTCGCCTTCACGCTTTTGGGCAAAGCGAGCCTCATCGCTTTTCGCTTACTTTCCAAAACACCGGGAGAAAGGGAGGGGAGAGATGCGAGGAAGGGTCTCGAGAGGGAGATAGATGGTTGAATTAGGGTGTTCGCGGTTTGGTTTGGATCCGCTTCTTTTCACTAAAAGGAAAGCAAACCAATTTAGTTGGTTTTTCAAATCTTGGAACCAAACCAATGAAGTCAATTTTTCATCACTTCGGTTTTTGTCGGTTTCTTTTAATAAAATATATGATAATATACTTCCAAGCATGCATTAGGTAGATTATTTTGCAACATAACACTATCAAATCAATTACTCTTCAAGAAAAGAAGTATATATACATTTAATCAAGTTATATATGTAGCTTCCTCCAAAAAAATTTGTGTGCATTGGGTCCAAGCACCAATATTTCTATGAATATAATAAAGTTTCTTACAGTGATTTTTTATGCAAAAAATTGAAGATTTAGTCGTGATATACCAAGATATCTTGATGATATTTGATTTAAACAATGTTGATTAATTTAAGGACTCAAAGACTAGTTATTTTAACATGAAATAGATTCTTCTACAATTATCAAAATAAAAATTACACATCAAACTAGAAAGTTAAGGCAAAGAGTTCAATTACTATGAAGGCAAATACCTACATTATGAACCAAGATTGCAAAAGATTAGATAAAACTGTGTAATTATAATTTTTAAATATGTATTTATATTGTCCATTTGGTTCAGTTATTTTTTGCTTAAAAACCAACCAAACCAAATTATGTTGCTTTTAAAACTTAAAACATAAACCAGACCAAAAATGCTGGGTTTTTCTTCGTTTGGTTCAGTTTTTCATGAAAAACCCCTAGCTGGAATTCACAAAGGAGGCGCCAGAAACAGCTCTGGATGAAGGGGTCAACGGGAGTTCTGAATTTGGAAGAGGAGACAATTATTTGAAGGCTAATAGACTTTCTTGCCCCTGGATTAGTTAAACGGACCAGAAAGAAAGGGTGAATCAATTCATTAATAAAAATAAGGGGTTGGACCAGCTGATATAAGAGAACCAACCAACTCTCTCTAAATAAAATTGGATGAGTCGTGGGCGTGATTCCTTCAAATGAAAAGCCAGAGATAGCCATGTCTACATACAACGGAAGCTAGGAAAGGGTGGAAATCACAAAGTCCACTGGTGCTAAGCAAACTGTAGCGGCTTCAACCACCGAGGAAGTTTGTGCAACTCTGGGATTGAACTTCCTCGAATGTTCTCACTCTATGGAAAAGGCAAAGTTCACAAGGCTAGAGGGGACGCGAGGGAACAGTTTTTCTGGGTTACATCAAAATTGTGTGTTAGGTCCTCTTTATAGGTTAACTTAGTCAAAAGGGCATTTCTGCCACTTGTGTTCTTTCCCAAAAGGTGACTACTGCTGGGATTGGGGTAGCTAAAGAGGGGAATATTCAGACCAACTGCAAATATTGTTACAAGGGAAAAAGATAATGGGGTGTAGGGTAAATTCATGTTAATGACACGTTTGAGGAACGTTAGGAATGGGGTAGTGTGGCTTCAGGGGTGAGTATGGTCCTACAGGAGAGGGGTCCAATGTGGCTTTCTAGAGAGAGATGGCGGAGTCTTTGCATGAAAGGAATATACCATAGGTGGTAGGAGGAGATTTTAACACCATCTGATTTTTGGAGCAAAGGTTAGGGTGCCAGGTGGTGTCTAGGGTAATGAAGGAGTTCTTGGAGTTTATTGATAATCGTTTTATTATTAATCTTCCTTTAACGGGAGCATCATGATTATAAAACCCATTAGTCTAATGGGATGCATCCATAAGATAATTCCTAAGGTGTTTTTGCATTTTGCAAAATCCTTGAAGGAAGACAAATCCTAGACGCAACAATGGTGACAAATGTAGTAGTTTCCCGGTTATGAAACAAGGAGATCGAGATGTGTCTGACCTTGAGAAGGGAATATGATCACATGAACTGGAGTTTCTATACTTCATTATGATGAAGATGGGGCTCGAAGGTAGATGGAGGATGATGATCAAACACTGCAATTCTAAAGTCAAGTATTCAGTCCATATGAATGGCCACCTTCGTGGTTTCTTTGGTAGTTCAAGACTATTGCAACCTCCAAGTGTTGGGGTGGTCTTGCTGGGGTTAAGGATCTGAAAGTCTTCAATCAAGCCCATAGGAAAATAGGTATGGAGATTCAATTCTGAGAAGCATGCTTTTTGGAGAGAGAAGATAGCTGAGAAATACCGAACTTGAAAGGGGTTGGAGGACTAGAGTTTCCACTATGCCCTATGGATGTAGATTGTTGAGGAATATATTAAAGGATAAAGATTTTAGCCGCAATGTATCTTTAGGGCAGGAAGGCAGGGTGTTTATGCGCAGAGAGAGGTGATGTGCGAGGACCATACTTTGAGAATTCTCATATCTCTAAATCCTACAGTATTTTGAACCAAAACAGTCCATCAAGTGTAAGCACCTCAATTTCTCACCAAATTAGCACCCTATTTTTCTTCAAACACTAAATCTCCAACTTATTTTCTTTTTTCCCAGAAATTTTTATAATGATATTTTTTATGCATTTTTCACGAATTATTTGAGATTTTTATAGCATTTATGTCTATCCGTTATCTTTATTGAATGAGGCACGCACTTACCTTTTAATGCTTATGAGATATTGTCCAAATGAGTTGCCAGGTTTATTCACTGCCAAGAAAATTTCATAATTTAACATTTGTCATTTTGTGTTTAAGACTAACAAATATTTTGTTGATGTTGTATAGAAAGTCAGATACGATGAACCTGTAACCATTTCATGTGACCGAAGATCAGGACATGAATTATCTAACTAAGGATCTTTGACATCCTTTTCATTTTCTTACTACATATCTGTATCACAGGAAATTGTGGTAGTCGCAGTTTAAGCTTTAGCTTAAAAAATAGAAAAGAAAGAAAATCAATGATTATGATAATAATTATATCCAAAGTTTAATATATTGTTGTTAAAATGTTGTTCTCTTAGTTTCTAAAGAATCTGTTCTCTTAAAACCGATTCCAGTATCAAAGATGAGCATATTGACATTAAATTCATTCGTTGTTTGAAGTGATGCAGTTTAAAAGCTTGGAAAGATGAAATTGATGGACTAAAAACACAATTTTGGCTTCTAAAAATAAGTCAGAATGTTTTTTCGAAAAAAATGACACAAAGGTAAGTTATGACAAGATCTAACCAAAATGATCTTGAAGAACATTTTCTCAAAGTTACCCAAATATTTAAAAGAAACTAAATCAAAATAAAATTGAAATCATCTTATGATCTTTTTTGAGCTGTGTGTATACTAAAGAGAAAAAGATGGTGTCCACCTAAGAAAGAGTATTAAGATAGATCTCAAATAGTATTTCTAAAAATATGATAACTGGGTGTAAGCCATATTCATGAAGATAATTATGACCCTGAAAAGAAAGAAATAATATGGTGTCCACCTAACAAAGAGTATTAAGATAGATCTCAAATAGTATTTCTAAAAAAATATGATAATCCGGGTGTGGTTTATATTCATGAAGATAATTATGACCCTGAAAAGAAATAAATAATACAGGTTATGTGCATATAAAATACTAAAGGTGCCAAATAGACCGTAGATAAAATGAAGTATATTTCATGTTGTGATTTCTCAGATCTTTTTCTGGTTTAAGTAAAAACCTGTGCAAACTTTTTAACAAGTAGGAGTAGTATTATTTTTTAAAGGAGAGAAGAAAAAGATTGAAGAACTTCTTTCTTCAGAGATCACAACTGCAGTATGTATGATACTGCAGCTATCATCACATTTCATGCCTTTTTGGGAGTTTAAAATTCCATAAGAGATGCTCTATATTTACCAAAAGCATGAGGGTAATCAACTTAACAAATAAGTAAATCAAGGGCGGAAAGAGACTTGAAAAGAAGATACTATTTACTGACCCCTTGCATACCAAAAAAGGCATCTAGGTTTTTGTGTCAAACAGTCAACTACAAAAAAGTTCAACTTTTACAAAGTAATATACACCAACCAAAACAAAGCCAAAATTCTATTGTACCCTGTGAGGACAACGAAAACTTCTTATTCTCCCTTATATAGTAGTGAAGCATCCTTCTCTACCATAATATAGATAGATTTAAAACATATTTTAAACAGCTGATTTGTAAAGTGTTTTTTTTACTTATAGTTGTGTCCTTTCATAATTAATCATTTTTAAAAATAAATAGATATAGATTTAATATTAATTTTAAACAATTCATTTGAAGTGTCTTTTACTTATAGTTGTGTCTCATACAATTTAACTAATTTTTTGAAGTGAAACTTGTTAGTTAAAGCTATTTATTGATTCATTTTAGTGGGATATTTTGGTCTTTCAACTGTTTAGTTTAGGGCTTTCCACTTTTATATTAATATAGATAAATTTGAGCCCTATATCGGGTAAACCCAACACCTACTCTCATGTTTAGAAGATGCAAGTTGCGGAAATGAGGAAACTGAAATGGATGTGTGGGCATACTAGGAGGGATAAGATTAGAATGAGGATATCCTGACAAGGAGGTAGTAGCCTCTCATGTGACAAAATGAGGGAAGAAAGGCTTAAATGGTTTGGGCATGTGAAGATGAGATGTGCAAGATGTCAGCAAAGAAGAGGCGTGAGAGGTTGGATATAATGGGTACGAGGAGATGTAGAGGTAGGTCGAAGAAGCACGAGGGAGAGGTAATTAGACAGACATACAACTTCGTTTACCGAGGACATGACCTTGATAGAAGAATATGGAGGCCGCGTATTAGAATATAAGGTTAGTAGATATTGCGCGTTGTCTTGCTTTCTTTTCAACAGATTAGGCTTGGTTGTAGTCCTGGAGCACCGTGTCTGACGTAATATTAGCCTTATTCATGTAGTTTCTTGCTTTTGTTATCTCTGTTACCATCTGTTGTTTATTATGTTTAGTTATAATTTTTTGTTGATAATTACCGTGGCGATTTGGCATGAAGGAGTATGATTTAGTGGAATAGGGGAACATGCAAGTGGAATAGTGATGAACTAGAAGGTGGGCAAACTAACCATAGCATGGAAAAGAAAGTAGACAAAATCTTTCCGCGAAGTTTTTGAGACAGCAAAATAGGAGAGCCTTTTTGAGCTGACAGTGGGTATATTAGTTCAAATGAGAGTATTAGATTTTTGTTCTATGTAATTTTGAGCAGGACATGATAGATGACTGTAGCAGTTTCTCTGAGACTGTAACATTCTTCTTGAGTAGTGCTCATTTGTGCAGAGTTCTTATAACCTCTCCTGAACATGTTGGTGACATAAAATAGTGCAAAAGATGGTAATCTAAATCAAGTAATAGGACTTAGATCTCTAAAACTTTGAGAGATACACACTTCAATTAAATCCAGATGCAGAAAACCTATCATAAACATAAAGGCAAAGCAAGAATACATACTGTTGATCCAAATAACTCGAGAAGAGGTGAGGTCCACTACATAAAGGAACTGCATCGTGACGGAAATCAAGAAATACATCCCTGAATGACCTTACAACTGGCTTAGCTGAAGGCTGCAAAGGAAAAAACTTAGCCAAAAGAACATAGCAAGTAAGACAAATAAATTGCCCATTATACAAGCATAAGAAATCATTCTAACAATTCAATGAAAGCCTAAAGGAAACAAATCTCAACATTAAAATACAACCCCTTCACCACAGAGAAATTGTTACCAGATCGAGATAGGTGCTTTTGCCTGAAGGAACCAATCTAACCATTAACTACAGTAGCACTTGAGGCTGGAGATTAAGAGCATCAACATCACATGGTCTCCATTGTCAAGGTCATCGCCTAGTGTCTGATCTTCGAACCTAAGAGACTGCAGATCCATCCGCATTGTGTCTGCATGTGAAACTCTTCTTGCTCTTCAAAACAACTAAGAGCTTGGTGTGTTCTTTTTTTCTTATGTATCTTCTTAAGTAGGGGCGCATTTGGAATGCTGCTTTACTTCCTGTATCTCTTTGTACTTGCTTCATTTGTCAAATAATGTGGTTGAGAACCTTTTTGCTTTTAAACAGTGTCGCAGTCTAGATGGGCAATACCACAAATAAAAAACTCATGATGAATGATCATAAACTAGAGTTTTAGGTGAGCATGATCCGACATGGTTGTAACCTTTCCATTCCAAAGACCGTCTAACAATGGACATATTTGAACTTGAAATCATGCCAGGAAAAGGCGGCAGCTATGCCATGATTTTCTAGGACAACTAATGTCTAGTATAGGAAAAGGATATTCATATTTGAACTAACATTACATATAAACTTGAGATCTTTAGAATTTTTTGAAAACTTGTAATGCTCATCATTCTCTCCAAATTGCTCAAATTTATATAAAATGAAGTGCTGTGAATTGATAGAGGAAAACAAGTACAATTTCAAGAGCAATTGATACTACTACCTCTTTTTTTAATAACCGTGATGTTTGGGCCAGCTTGTGTGTACCTCGACTAATTTCACGTGGTACCTGCTACCTCCCACCAGAATAGATACCGGGTAACTTTGTACATCAAGGCCTGACAGGAAGAAATCACCTAGGGATCTTTTGTCTCCATTAGGATTTAACCTGATGTTTACTAACCAATTCATTTATACAATAATCCTTCATCAGCACACGGCTAAAGAATAAATATAATAACACCACCATCAATCAAATATAAAAGGTAGAACACAAGTGTTGAGCATAAAATGGGACAAGCCCCACTCCAAAGACATCTTTGCTTAGCTCTCTGAAGCTGCAACAACAAATACACTGGACGGCGCATACTTCACTGCACCACCCTGAAGGATATTATAACAGGCTCAAATGAAAAAGCTCATCTAGCCTATTATTTTTCTTATAGGTACTGCCTAGCCAATTACATAAGAGATATTTTCACAGATCTCTCACCTTGGTTTCTAAAAATGTTCCACAAGTCAGACGCAACTACAACAAATTCTTCTACTGAAGAACATACAACAAAATATGAACAATGAAATACAACAGTAACTCCAATTAGATTCTCTGCAATTCAAATTATCCACTTACGCTAGTTATTCTTCCATTCTCATTTGTGATGACTTGCACCGCATAATTTTCCTCCCCATCGTCATCATTTACTTGAAGGCATCCAATTATAATAATAATCAGGACGAATCCATCTGACAGCATCCACTAATTCAAATAACAGTCAGTTAAAGTACAATACACCTAAGAGAGGTTAATGGATACGAAAAGTTGACTAACTGATGCTGAATTGGCAGAAATTCATTAGCAACAACCAAGAATAATAAAACTACTCATCAGATGCAATTCTTAAACTAGATTTAAAACCTAAGAAGCGGAGGCTTTTCAATCATTTTGAAAATCTAGTCAGTCTGAACAGTGTTAGAAAGGCGAGTCCCTGGGAGATAGTATACCAACCATGGGCGTGGTACAAGCCCTAAGGCACAAGGCATAAATCCCGAAGAAAAAGTAACTCTATAAGCAAAATATAAAAATGTGAGAAGACATTAAAAATAGTAAAAAAATTACAAAACAACGCACACATTACAGGAAAAATAATATAAATTTGTTACAATAGTAACAAACCATCATGAGAGATAAGTAAGTAGACAGCATAACAACACAAATGGTACAAGATTTTAGAACATCAATAACACTAACCTCCCTTATTTAAAATATTACACTCACCTCCCTTATGTTGATTCTTTAGTGACAAAATATTTAGCCTACTCATTAGCCATTGCAAAAATTTAGTTATTGATTGATTCGTTTCTTTATTTTTTTTTAGTTTAAGCTGCATCTGGCCAATTAAATTATGTGAGTCTTCTTACCCCAAAAAAAAAAAAAAAAAAAATTCAAAAAGCTGGCATTAAAATTTCTCTTCGCTATTTTTCACTGCAGAAATTACTATTCCTCCACTTCTTTGTGGATGAAAACAGAGAACTAAATCAAGATGAGAATCCTTACCAAAGAATCAAACCAATCTTCATGAAGATATGTTACAATACATGCACTGGGTTTTAAAAAAGAGCAAGTTTAATCTTGGATTTAGATTTTTGCCCCTAAAGGCATGCCAAGGTATACGATGGCAAGGCCTTCTACTTCTCTTCCCAGTATTGTTGCTAGGACCCATATATCAATGACTTCAATAATTGGATACAAAGAGTTGTTCCTCCGGTCGATGTGAAGACCATACACACATTCAAATAAACCAGAATCACCCTCAAATACCACAGCTGATCCACATTTGCATCACAAAAGACCGAGTGTCATCTGCATAATATAAAATGTATGATCTCCATGTTGTTGCTGTCTCTTCTGTCTCTAGTTCAAATACTTCCTTCATCCAGCCCCTTTGCTTTTGCAGCTTTCATCACACTGTTTAGACCTTTTCATGGCAAGACAGAAAACAAGGATCATCTTGTCTAAGTCCTCTTTGAGCTTTGAAAACCCAGCAGGCGAGCTATCAATCAAGACTGAAAAGTACGACTGCAGGGATGCATTGTCTAATCCAGTTAATCCACTTGCATCCAAAACCCGTCCTTTGCAGGACCTCCGTTAAAGAAACCCTAGTTGACATGATCATATGCCTTTTTATATGAAGCTTGCATAGAACAGTTTGTTCTGTTCGATTCTTGAGTTAACAGCTTCATTAGCCACTGAAACAGCATCCATTATTTGTCTTCCCTTGATAAAAGCTACGTGTTGGGCATCCATCGGTTTTGCCATCAACTTTTTTAGTCTCTCAGTCAATGTCTTCAAGAACAACTTATAAAAACCTTTTTTAGTCTCTCAGTCAATATCTTCAAGAACAACTTATAAATACTACCTATCAAACTAATTGGTCTGAAATCTCTCAATTCCTTAGCTTTTTTTTTTTAGGGGGATTAGAGTTATAAAAGTAGGACCAGAGGTGTTTTGAAGGCAAGAAGAGCAGCTATCAGAACTTTAAGCAAAATTTTCTTGCTCTTTATTATGTTTGGTGTAAACAAGTAGTGATAGGTCAAATAGAAGATGTTCTTACAGTTATAGATTGGTTGTAATCTAGTAAGGATAGGATCCATGTAATTACAACTTTTGAGAGGGGGACTACATTTTATTGTAGTATAATTGTGGATATAAATATAGAATCAAGTTACCTTTATCAAAAAAAAAAGTAGCATCAAAACTTTTTCAATACCTCCCTTTCATAGAAATTCCTGAAAGTAGCCATGATATCTTGTTTCACTATATCCCAACAGATGAGGATGAAGTCCATAGTGACCCATTTGATCCTAGAGCATTGTTATTAGCACACCACTTTAGGCATTGTAACACCTCTTGTTCTTTCAAAGCTTCAGCTGCAGGGCTTCATTCTTTCTTGTACTGATATAGGACACCAGCCAAAATTGTAGAAAGGTTTCCAGCTCTCTGTTTCTACATATAATTTCTGGTAAAAATCAACTATCTACTCTCTGATTCTTGTAGTATCTTCAATAGTAACTTCTTGGATCATCAACTGGTCTATATGATTGTATCTCTTGTGAGCATTTGCTGTTTTGAGGAAGAACTTGGTGTTCTTATCACCTTCTTTCAACCACTGTGTCCTGGATCATTGCCTCTAGGATATTTCTTCATTTTTTGTAAAACTTCTCATACTCCATAAACAGAGCAGTTTTTCACCTTCATCCTCATTTAAAGGTTTGCTGTCCATTTTTGCCTCTCATTCTACTAATTGCTCAAGTAGATTCCTGAGAGTTGAGGCTTCCAATTGACTTTACTCCACCTCCTTGAGCTTTGTTTTGAGAGCTTTAAATTTGTAAGCCAGAATGAAATTTGGCTTCCTTTTGTGGGAAGAAAAGAATTCCACCATTCTCTAATTTGTCAGTGTGCCTTCTGACCCCAACCACCACTTTTTACTTTAAAATATAATTTGTTTTGTATCCTTGTTCCACATTGCAAAGCTATTAGGTTGTGATCACAAACCAATCTCTGCATTAGAACTTGCTTGGATGTTGCTGAATTTATCATCCCACTCATCTGAGATTAGGATTTTGTCAGTTCTTGATAATGTAAGATGATTTTCCCTTTAAACCATGTATAGTTCCCCTCACCTTCCAGATTGAGATCAATCAGCTTCATGCCTTCATGAAATCAAAAACTCCACCATATTCCTGGTTCTTCTTTTGCAGTTCCTTTTCATTGCTGGCTATCTATAACTATATTAAAATCTCGACATATAGCCCAGGCTCCTTCCATCAGCCTCCAAACAAGCATACCTCATCCATCTACCTCCCGCATAATTGACTAACCATCTCCTTCATGGAACCCTCCAGTTTGGTTTCTTGGAAGCATATGATGTTTGCATTCCAATCCATAACCAAATTCTTCACTAATCTCCTTTTATCCTTCCCATTCAGTCCCTTTATGTTCCATGAAATCAGCTTGAAATTCGTTGGATCGTTAAGAGTCAGACTTCTTTCCCTATTCGTGTTATCATTTTCCTTAAATTTCACGTCAAAAGATATCAATCCTTTTAGCTCCTGTGCGCCTTTGAATAGAGTTCTCTTGAAATCCCACTTCATATTCCTCGCTTTTCTGCTAATGTCTATTTGCCTCAAAAGTTCCATTGCCTCCTCGTGTCCTTGAAAATCCACTCCAATCAATTGATTAAGTTTTTGGTGTACCGGATAGTTGTATCCGCTATTTGTCCATCCTCTCAGCTTGTGATTGCATGTGCAATGGCTCAACATCTTCCATTACCCAGCACCCTTTCCCCGGTATTGTGTTTAGCATCGCCATTGGAGAATTTTCTGCTTCCAAGGCCAAACTGACTTCCTGTTCTTATTACTTTGTGACATTCCCAATTCATTGTTAGTTGCTTCTCCAATTGTCTGATGTCGCTGACCCAGACTTCTTTGGCGTATGAAAGTGGCTCTGTTCTTGGTTTTTTACATGTAATTCTATCTGTAAAGGCAGGTTGTTGATCTCCATAACTTCTCTGATGGGGTCGAGCTTTATTTCCTCTATATGGTTGCCTTGTACCATGTTGAAAATCAGAAGAGCCGCTGGCCCAGCCCATCTGCTCTTTTAAATTCAGATCAGGAGCCTATTTTGTTTCTGAGGCCCACTTCCCTTCCAAATTTTTAGAATTTAATTATGCCACCTCTATATCTCCCACATGTCTCGTACATGTGCATTTATTAGCCCCAGCACCAGTTGTCATTGGGTATCCACGTGCCCGTTCATCCTTGTTGGCATGAAATCCACTCAGGATAGTACTAGGTTTCTTGAATATAGGCATGTCCTCTATTACCCAGCGGTCTGGAGCCTTCATCTTCTCCGGTCATCCACTTCCTTCTCACCGTTGCCGGGATTCCGCACCAGATCGGCAATTTGAAGAGATAGTCATTACTTTCTACTTTCACCTCTCTTGGGACTTTCACTCTATCACCTTTAATCCTTTATCCAGCTCACCGCAGGCTTTAACCGTGGTTTCTTCTGTCGACCAGCTCCCAAACATTTCTCGAATCTGTTTGAAAGTGGTTTGCGACCACAAGTTCAACGCCAAAGCTGCAACACGGAACGATTACTCCAATCCTGGCCACCTCTTCTGGCCAGCATCCAGCAGTGGGTGACCACCAATCTAGAGACAATTTGGATTTCTTCCATCTCCATTCTCCACTAAGAATATGTTCTGCTTTTTTTCTAGTTGGTAGCTCAAAAAGAAATTGAGTGTCATTCATTACATGTGCATTGATCCCATGAGAGGTATTCCATACTCCGCAGACTCATCTCCGTATGTCAGTCTAATGTCGACATTTCTCGACTTAAGTACGCATATTCCCCATACATCTGCCAAGCACGTCGTCTTCAGAAACTATGGAACTTCTCTAGGGAGATTAATTCTACCGTTGGTGATTCAGTGTCAAACTTTAGCAGCTTCCATTGACCATTTGTTGCTCCTGTGACTTCAACGAAGGAGTATTTGGACTGTTTAAAGACTGTTGCTCTTTTTCCCCGCTCACACCCCAATAGGTTTTGTACTTGAGCTATTACAGTCCATCCATCATTTAATGTACTCTCTAGAGTTATAATAACTTATTTGTTTCCCCCTGTACTGCAATAAAGTTGATATACCTACCACGCCCATTGGTTGCAAAAGAATTCAGCAAAGTGATCCCTTGTTTTCTATCTCCTGATTAATATTCTTTGCTCCTTCAAAGCTTTAAATACATGAATTCAACCATCTCATAACTTTAAGGCTTACAATTACTTTCCTCATCAGATTACTGCTACATTCAGTCCATTCAAACCACATTTCTGACCTTAAGCTGGTTTTGGAGATATCATGACTTAAACCCCCATGAAAATAAATTCTTTTCTCCCATATAACTCTGTGGTTCTAATCCTTGATTAAATCTTAGGTTAAAGGTATTTTTAGTAATTACAGTGGGTGATAAATCCAGAAGAAAGAAAAGTCTCATTCCAGTGTAGACACGCCAGAAAATAGTATTCTGCACTCCTAAAAGTAAGAGAGAGAAAGCTTGGGAAACGTGTCAGGAGCATTTCTTTGGAGAATTAGTATTGTTCTTATCTTTTTTTTATTTTTTTTTTGATGAAGTAATGTAATTCATTGAAAGGCATCAAGGAGATGCAATGATACAGGAGGCTAATTACAAAAAGAACAAAAGAGTAGGAGAGCATTGTTTGCCTCAGATACAATGTCTTAGTCAAGAACTAAAGTGCTAATAAAGTCTAGAAAAAGTACTGGGCTAGTAACTGGGGACAGCATTGTCCAACAAAAGAGGCTAACTAAACATTTAGCTTTAAGAGAGTAGCTTGGAGTTGAGATGCCATCAAAACACCTTCTGTTTCTCTCATTCCAAAGGCTCCAAAATTGCAGCAGGAATCATCTGCTAGGTCTTCTTGATGGTCTTGTCAACTTTCCATAGATTCCAGCTCAAGTATACCTCTTAGATTAAGTAGGCATTACCATGTTAATCCAAAATACTAAAAACAGATTCCAGAGGTCAAAGGCTACTGGACAGTGCAGAAAGAGATGATGACAGTTTCCAGTTGGAGAGTTGCAAAGATAGCATCTATTGACCAGCTGGAATCCCTTCCTGTTTAGATTGTCTATAGTGGTGCTGGCACTGTTGAGAGCTAGCCAACAGAAGCACTTGATCTTAGTAGGTAGGTTGGTCCTCCAAACCAATTTCCAGGGCCATGAGTCAACTTGATCTTGGTGACTCAGCTGTCTGTAGCATTCTCTTTTAACCTGAGAAAAGACCTTTGCTGCCCCATCTCATTTTATCTGGGGTGTTTGAGTCAATGTTGTAGGCTTCCATTCTGGGCTAGCAATTCCAGCAAGTTCTGCAGCTCCCAGTCTTGGAGGGTGTCTTCAAATTATCCCAGGTGTTGTTGCTCCTGTTTTGAGCAATTGAGGAAGCCTTGTCTAGTGCCATGTTGAAAAGTTCAGGATACTCATTTTTTAAAGAATTGTTTCCAAGCCATTTGTCTTCCCAGAACTTGACATGAGCTCCATTTCCTGGCTTGAAATGAACCCTCTGAGAAAATTCATTACCTAACTTGCTGATGTATTTCCAGATCCCAACTCCATATGGAGCACTGGAAGTCTGGGAACTCCAATTGTCCTTTGCCCCATTGATGGATTTAATTACCTCTTTTCAATAGGCTTGGTCCTTCTATGTCATACCTCCAAAGCCACTTCATTAGCAGACTTTTGAGTGAGTTGACAGATCTCTCACCCCAGTCCTCCCTCTCCCTTGGTTTCAAAACTTGTCCCATTTTAATAGATGGAGCTTGTTTGAGCTGTTGCTCTTCCCATAGGAAGTCTCTCCTTATCTTGTCCAGCTTTTCTAGCACTTTGCTTGGGATAGGAAATAGAGACATGAAGTAGGGTAAAAGCTGTCAAGTACACTACTGATGAGAGTGACCCTGCCCCTAGAGACAGGTATTGAAGCTGCCACGAGGCTAACCTTTTTCAAATTTTTCCACAACTCCATTCCAGATATCGAGTTTTTGAATTTGCTCCCAGAGGTAGAGAATATGTGTGCAAGGAAGAGTCCCAATGTTGCAACCCAAAATGCCAGCTAGTATGGCCAATGTTTGGGACGTTATTGACTGGATAGATAATGCTCTTCCTCTTGTTGATATGAAGTCCTGACAGTGCTTCAAATAGGAGAAGAGTGAGGTTTAAATATAGCAGTTGAGATTCTTCAGCTTCGCAGAAAACCAAAGTGTCATCAGCACAGAAGACGAGAGACTGAGATTGTGCTTCCTGTGCTTCTGCCACCAACACTAAACTTTTTGATCCAATTCAGCTGATTGGCTTTCACCAACATTTTGCTTAATCCTTCCATGGCTAGGATGAACAAAAGGGTGAGAGTGGATCACCTTGTTTGATCCCCTTTTGAGGGAGAGAAAAAGCCCACTAGACCACCATTTATCAGAATTGAGTATTTGACTGTGGTGATACAGTATCTCATCCACTTCAGCCATTTTGCACCAAAGCCCATCTTTTTCAGTATTGCACAAGATAGACCAGTTTAGTTGGTCAAAAGCTTTTTCAATATCTAATTTGCACATAACCCCGAACCTCGCTTTTGATCCTCCAGTCTAGCACCTCATTTGCTACGCAGGGCTACATCATAATCTGTCTATGCTTGAGGAAGGCATTTTGATGGGAGGAGACCAGCTTACCAATAACCTTCTTCAGTCTTCTGTTAACACCTTGCTAGGGATCTTGTACATACAGCCAATGAGACTTATAGGCCTGAAATCCTTAAGCTCAATGGCTCCTCTTTTTTGGGGATCAGGGCAATGAAAGTGGAGTTGCAGGACCTTACCATGTAACAGTACTGGTGGAAAATAGTTTAGGCATCCATGATCTCATGTTTGACGAAACCCCATGATTTTTGGAAGAAAGCCATAGTGAACCCATCTGGCCCTGGGCTTTTATCTGGAGTACATGATTTGATAGAATTGAAAACACTTCTTGTTCCTCAAAATCCCCTCTCTAGCATCTCACTCTCCTCTATTGAGAGTCTTTCCACATCCTCAAAACTTGATGTTGGTCTCCATGGTTCAGATTCCATATAGAGATTTTGGTAGAAATTTAGTATCTCCCCTTTGATCTCTTCTTTGTCATCTGTGATATTATGGCCTACTTGAAGCTTATCGATGGAGTTGTATCTTCTGTTGGAGTTGGCTATAGCTTGAAAATATTGTGTTTCTATCCCCTGCTTTAAACCATTGACTTCTGGACTTTTTGCTTCATGAGGTCTCCTCAGCTTTTTGCGAGATCTCTTCAATTTCCTGTTTCAGCTTCAAAAATTTTCTTTTTCAAGTTGTGGATGGAGTCCTGGAGCTCTGCTGCTTGTTCTAAAGCTGCTAGATCTTCCAAAGTCAGTTTCCTTGTTTCCAGCTTACCAAACACCTCCTTGTTCCAATTTGCAATGTCCTTCTTCAAGTTTTTCAGCTTCTGGATAAGTATAAAATCAGGGGTGCCTCCTACTGTGTAGCTCTGCCACCAACCCTTTAATAGATCAATGAACCCTGGCTGCTGTAGCCACATGTTTTCAAACTTGAAATAGGATGAGGTTGTGTCCCAGTCGCCACACTCCAATAGTAAGGGTCTGTGGTCTGAAATTAATCTTGGCAGTGTGGCCTGTTTAATGGCTTTGAAGCTGTCATTCCATTCAGTTGATACAAGGAATCGATCGATCTCTTGAAGCTTGTTGATTGGGTTATCTCCCCTAGACCATGTGAACTGTGCTCCTTGTAAGGAGGTCCCTAACTGGAGGTCTTGGATCAGTTCTGAGAAATCACCATGGCAGTTGATCTTCTTGGCTACTCCAACCTCTCAAGTCGCATATCGATAAACATTGAAATCACCTCCCACCACCCATTATTCACTCCAAATCCCTCTTATTGCACCCAGTTCCTGCCTGAACTCTTCCCTCTCTATAACGCTGTGAGGACCATAAACTCTTGTGAAGGCCCATCTAAAGTCCTCCTGCAAGCTCTTAAGAAAGCATGTCATTGTGTAGCACCCGTGAAGAGCATCAATGCATTTCCACCACCTTTGTCCCATATTATGATGATACCACCTCTAGTACCGCTGGCCTCAAATTCTGCCCATTCAGCCCATTTATTCCCTCATATTTGGTAAATCATGAGAAGGTTAAAGCCTCCATTTTTGTTTCTTGCAAGCACAGGATGTCGGTTTTCCATTTGCGAACTAATGATTTGATGGTATTCCTTTTCCTCCCATCATTTAGCCCCGAACGTTCCAGCTATGATTCTTACTCATCCGATCGCCAAACTGCCTTGCCTGCCCCTGTCACACCCTATTCCCTCCCATCATAGCTGATACCATAAATTAAATTTTTGGACTTCAATTTCCCTTTTCTTTCCTTTGCCCTGTTGCTAGATTCACCTTTTTTCTTTTGTTGGTCTAATCTTTTCTGATCCATTCTCATAATAAGATCAAAGATCTCATGCTCCGAAAACCTGTTGCATTGATTCCGAAGACTTTGCAAGCTTTACCTATCACTAGCTTTGACCACTTTGAGGTTTCAATTATTGAAGGTTGTTGAATATCAAGTTGACTATCGAGTAGCTCCTGATTATCCTCTGCGTACCAAGCTAGAGGAAGAGGTTCATTGCATGTGTCTGTATCTGACCATGTCAGGACTGTTGATGCTATTTCTGGCCAGTTAAGGCGATGAGAGAGACCTCTGAGGTTGTTAACGAAAGAGATTCCTTCGGAGTCAGCTTCTTCGTCGGCATCCGATGTAAGAGATGGAGTTACTGCATGCTGCTCTGACTTTGCTTTGATGGATATTTGTTGGTGGACTCCCACAGATGAGACTGGTAATTGCCTTATCGCTCTCCATCTCTTTAGAGTGGGTTTAGGAGAGAATGATTTGAAGTGGGCTTTCTTTCTAGTAGGCTTATAATAGTGAGAGTTTGGGCCAAGTTAGGGTTTACAGCCTTGATGTGGGCATCTGAAGTTTTGGGCCGTGAGTAATTGAAAATATCCACTGCTGGGCCCGGTTTTTGCTGAGGGTCCGGCTGTTTTGAATTAAAGTGGCCAGTTGTCCACTGCTCCCCCACGTGTCAGGTCTAACAGAACAGAACCTAGAACCCCACCTATTCATCTTCTCCGAGCCTGCCCTGTTTTTTGCGACGGTGATCAGAACTGGCTTGGGTGTCGCCGCCATTTCATTAATAATCGTAACATCAAAAATCCAGTGCCCTTTGGGGAGTTCAATACTGTTCGGGCTTTTCTTCTTAGAGTTCTTTACACAGATCCTGGCACATGAGAAGTGTTTTCTATGTTTTGTGTCTTCGTCTATGCCTATAAAGCCGCCGCAGTAGTCGCCGATTGTTTTGAAAGTATCAATCTTCCACGCATCAATGGGGATTCCATAAGCCCTAATCCATTTCTGTTCCGATCTGGGAGACACTATTTCGATCCCTGCCATTGGTGACCACCACTCTAATAATAGTCGGCGTCCATTCTAGAACCATTCCCCAACATGAACTCTTACAGCTTCTTGCCTCGAGGGCAGTTCGAAGAGAAACTGGTTATGAGACATCTGGGTTGCTCTTAAGCTGGCTGATATCTTCCATTTGGCAAAGAACCATTTTTGTATCACCTCTTGATTGGGATTGCTGCTAAATGGGTCGTTGAAAGTTCCGACCAGGCATCTGTTGAGGAAATGCTTGTTGTCATCTTCCTCCTCTGGCATTTTCCTATTTTCCTGTCGACTCCTTGCCTTCTTTCTTCCCAGGAAAAGCATTATTTTTACTGCTATATCGTCCCATCCCCAGTTTAGATCACCCTCTGGGACTATCACTGCCTTCATCGTATCCCCTGTCCACGTTTCGATGCGAACGAATCGCCCATAACAGTTATAGTTGACAAAAACTTTGTAATGGTGATTAGCAGATTTCTAGCCCCATCGCCTGTAATAGTCTCCTTTTCTTCTGGAAGCTAGTCTGAGAGCCTCGCATATGCGTCGGAGGCTGATTTCATCAACGGATAACTTGCACGAGAATCTTTTTCCCCTTTCCGTCAGGACGTACCATCCTTCGCCTGCATCTCTGAGTTCGAAAGATTTCCCACTGGAAACAAAATGTAAATTATTTTGATACTCCATGAGACGATGCTGGAAGGGAAGAGAAGGGAGGAGAAGATAGAGAAGGAAGGAGAGGAAGGAGGAAGAGAGAGAAGGGAGAAAGGGTTGCTTTTCCGGTGATCGGAAGTATCACCCGGAGCTGTTGGTTGGTTCAGAAGATTAGGTCATGGTCTAGGGAGTAGTGCCTGGGAGCATTTTTTGGATCTCAGTTCAGATCTAAACAGGTTGGCAATTATTCCATGCATACAAAAGCTAATCGGGTTGAAACTCTAGGGGCCAATATGAATTCTGAATTAATGTGGGCAAAAAGCCCACTCCCTTAGGATTCTTTCTCTATTTCTCTTTCTAATTGAGTTTCCTTTGGTGTGGTTGGATAGTGTCGCCTCCAATTTTGTTTTTGGTCTTTGCTCTCTGATTGTCTTTTTTTAAGGAGGTGGTACTACTTATTATTAGTTTTTTTAATAGTTACTAAACTTTGTTTGTTCCCATCTGACACTATTAAACACATGTATGTGCTGCCCAATTATTTTTCACTCTTTATTAACATTTTTCAAAAAACATATATTTAAATAATTGTTTTTATAAAGGTTTTCCAATAAACATGTGTGCAAAGAAATGGATCTTGGGTCTAACCCCAAAAGCTAGCTCAAGAGGGGCCGATTGCCCAAGACCATATAAGGAGACCATCCATTTAATGTGGGACTCTTCAACAAGTGTGGCAATTTAATATGGGGAATTGAAATGGTTAGTCTTGCTCTAATACCATGTAATGAAAAAATGGATCTTGGACCTAATTCAACCCCAAAAACTAGCTCAAGAGGGAAGGATTGCCCAAGACCATATAAGTTGACCACCCATCCCTTTTTCATCTGACGTGGGACTCTTCAACTATCAACAGTAAAGTGCTTCATGCGTGTAGAGACAACTCACACAAGTTCCATTCAAAACTGCCCTTTTTTTGGAGTTGTATTTATGGAGCTAGCAATGGACAGAATGGATACTTCTTTCTTTTCAAAGAAGTCCAATTTTTTAACATATAAATAGACAGACTTTAACTGAAACACAGGTTAGCTCTTACCTAGACCAGAAAGTTTTCATGGCAATAGCAGATCTACAAAGCTAGAAAATCTAGAGAAACTAGAACCTCAAACATGTCTTACAAAAAACATTATATATTCAGCAAAAAAATAGTTTTCAGATGAATAACTGACATCAGTCATCTCACAACCTAAACCACTAGAAAAGATTTTTCTCTATTCAATTATATCTTCTATATTCCCGCAGATGTTTCTTACCTAATTCGTTTTAATAGAAGAAGCTAAAGAGTTCGTAATAGCAGAAGCTTCTACTGAAATATTTGAAGCAAGAGCATTATACTAGAATTGGATGCACAAGTTAAAACTTGAAAAGATTTCATTTGTACTAAACTCACTGAATACCAATAACATGCCAAAAGCACAAAACTAAAATATACATTTGATGACGTATTTGACATTAGAATCATCAAGCAGATGAATAACCGACATCGCTCATCTCACAACCTAAACCACTAGGGTTTTTCTCTATTCAGCTATATCTTCTATATGCCCGCAGATGTTCCTTACCTAATTCTTTTCAATTAGAAGAAGCTAAAAAAGCAACACAATAGGCGAAGCTTACAACTGGAATATCTGAAGCCAGAGCATTATACTAGAATTGGATGCACAAGTTAAAAGTTGAGAAGATTTCATTTGTACTTAACTCACTGAAATACCAAGAAATAACATGCCAAAAGCACAAAATATAATATACCTTTGATGACATATTTGACAGAAGAATCATCAAGCAGCGACTTAAATGATAGAGATATGCTGAACTTTTCCTCAAACTTTGATGATAGAATGCTAACCAAATTCTTCCTTGTTATGGCAATAAACTCACCATCTGGACTCCACCCAACTATACAACATAATGAAGCTAAATAAGTACAAGCTCAGTACACATAGAATTCAGTAGATATAACTTGTAAATCAGATCATGAAGTTGTTGAAAGTTTAGCATTATAGCTTATCAAGCATATTCCCCTACCTCCTAAAAGGATAAAAGAAAAACACCCATCAGTCAACAATTTATGTAGCAGTATTTGACTGGGCAAGAAGTTTAAGAGTGAAAGAAAGGTAAATGAGAAGAAAAATGACACTCCATCCGTCAACAATTTATGTGGCAGTATTTGATTGGGCACGAAGTTTAAGAGTGAAAGATTTTTGGAACTTTTTCTTTTCAGATAAAGGTAACTACTTGTATTAATAAAAAGACCTCAGCTTCCAAAGAGAAACTGAGATTTCAAACTCTATGGACACCAAACGCATAAGGGTTCTATTGTTCAAAATCTACTGGTTCAAACATTGCCAATTAACTTTGCTAATTCTCCTGCATCCCCCCACATAATTTGTTTGCACTAAAAAGAGGAACAAAGTAAAACAATTCATCCTAATCTTCTGGATGGGATTGCTAGAGTCTTCTAAGTGTCTTGAGTTCCTTTCTTTTCAAATTGTCCACCATATACAAAAGCAGGAATAATTTGCCATCTGTCCTCCTCACTATTTCTTCCCACATTCCTCCAGCTGCACAGAAGCTCCTTAGTGGAACTTGGGCAGAGCCCAATTTATCCTCAATATACAAAAGAACATGTACCACAGATTTATAGTTGTCTTCAAGTGTAGGAAAAGGTTCTCATTAGTTTCCCTTTCTTAATCACATAATGGACATCTTGAACAAATCTAAAGGCCTTTTTTCTATAACCTTTCATGAGTGAGGCATGCTTTTCTGACAACCACCCACACAAAACAGGATACCTTTACTGGGATTTTTACTTTCCAAATAAGCTTCCAGGGCCAAATCACATTAAGGTGACTGTGATTCACTTTCCAATAGGCTGCCTTTACAGTAAATCCCCCTTTAGTATTCAACCTCCATTTGAGCTTGTTTGCATACTGAATAGTTCCATTAAAAGTGGCCAGCTGTTGAAGCATAGAGGTAAAGCTCTCAATTTCCCAATCATTTAAAAATCTTTTGAAAATCAAATCTCAGCCTTGTTGACTCCAAATTTGGTTTATCTTAGCATGATTTTGGAGGCTAATAGAGTATAGATCTGGGATGGTGGACTTTAAGCTATTAAGTCTAATCCAGTAGACCTTCCAAAATTCAGTTTTTCTCCCATTCCCCACTATGATCTCCACATCTCCCCAAAATTCATGCCACTGATTTCAGATGGTTTTCTGGACACTACCATAAGGGCTTCTAACTTCATTACTAATCCACTCATTGACCATACCATATTTCTGTGTGATGAAGTTTCACCATAATGCCATATCTTCTTTGTTAAACCTCCATAGCCACTTTTCTAGAGGCTTTTGTTGTGTAATCCCAACTTCGTTATGCCCATGCCACCTTGCTTCTTGCTCAGGGTTAGGACCTCCCATTTCACGAATTATGACTTTTGTTTTCCTTGTTACCTTGCCAAAGAAAATCTCTTTTTAATCTGTGTAACTTCTTTTCTACCCTTCTAGGAATTGGAAAGACAGCCATCATGTAATCTGAAAGAGCATCCACACTGAGTTAATTAG
>JACEIK010000105.1:415189-433073 GCA_018107945.1 Datura stramonium | reverse complement strand
GAATGTCGTCGATAAATACATGAAGGGATTGTTGAGGCGAATTTAAAATTTAAATTTATGAATTTAATATTTAAAATTTTTAATATTAAACTTGTTATATTCTTAAAGGTTATTTGGTTGCTAATTAAAATTATACAGGTATTAGTAATACATGAATTACTTATAAGAGAATTTATGTAATATTTTATGTTGCATATAGTTATTCATGTATTTGTTATTTTACTTTGTCTTGCATAAAATAATACATAGATTTCCTCATAACTTATACATGTATCAGTTATGCGGGTTTAAATTACAAACTGATCACCGTATTAGTTTTATACATGATCAATAATTTACCTCCTAATCAACTACCAAACGCGTGGTATTACTTATACATGCATAACTCACCTCAAAACCAATTACAAAACGAGCCCTTAAAATTATGAGTTCATATCTATTATTATTACAATATAAATTTTTATATATAAATTTATCCTCAACGTTAAAAGTATTTGATTTAGATGAAGCCGGTAACGTAACGTTGGACCAACCCTGGGGCTCACCGAAAGCAATTGCATAGAGCAGAAGATGTCTTAGCTCGCACGCTTTTCACAGACAGCACTGGTTTCTGCAAAATAAAATCAACAGTGTCAAAGATCTTAGTACAACAAGTACTCAGTAAGTGTCATCTACGTACCTTAATGTAGGGACAAGAATTCATAATACATGCACAATGAGTGACATGAATAAAACAAAAGCATAAAATCAAGACACATAATGTTTGAAATATTTAATAATCTTTTCAGAATCAAGTTTCATAATCAATTAATCATACTTGTGATATATATACATATCGGGAATATCATCTAGAAACTGACATAATGCCACCATGTGATAATCACGAAGTTCCGGTCATTCATCCGACCAGCAAGGTCAACCTGTAACGCCGTACGAGTAGGAATATATCACTGTAGGCAATACCAGATGAATTCCAAATATAAAATCACTACACGGCGGTAAGTGGATAGAAACACATGTGATTTCAGGACAAACGCACCTTACCTTGGTTATGAAATACCCATCTCCGTAATGAATGGGAACTCTCAAAACATTTATATCTCAGAATATATCAATCTTTCCAAATACGGCTTTCAATAGCTTCAACATCACATCTATGTCATAAAGCATCATTTCAACAATTGTGATATCAAAATGCAGTATGAAGTTTAATTCATACCGTGGAATGCATTTAAAAGTTGATATTGAATATTTATAGCATTTAAGACTCAATTGATCATTTCATAAGTTAAAAAATGCTTGTATTTTGACATATTAGTATATGCAGTAACATGGTGAGATTCATGCCTGCTCGTCTCAACACTAGATACAAACTCACATTTGGAGAACACGTGAATTATAGGAGAAACCATAAGCAAGGTTATAACATTCAATATCATCATGCATGTGCGACCAACAATAGACTAACTCGATCAAGGCTATTATGCAATGCTGGCCTGGGTTCCCAACCCATAACGTCCTCAACCTTGTCCTCTTCATCCACCATATAACCCAATACATGCATTCTTCTGCTAGTTATCTACCTAACATAATTTATCTGGATCAATTAATACCCCCCTGTTCATAATTCAATTCATTTGGGTGGTCAGCTTGAGCTCTAAGCCTTCCAAGACCTCAATCCTCTAATTAAGGTGACAATTACGTCGGACTGTAACATTTAACCACATTCAATGGTTTACTAACATCATTTGGCCACCACTATACATAATATATAATACCATTTACTACTCATACTCTTCCATTCAACAACCACCATTAATAACTACTTCTAGGTTTATTTACTACAAACCTCCTGCCAACAAACCACATAAATATCACCATCCATCATAACTATACATATTCTAGGTGGTGGAATTACCTTGTAGTAGCTAGACCTCTTAGATCTCTCTTATGGTGTTCTTGAAGATTTTGGGAAAATTCTATGAAATATCAAGAATAAAGAGTGTTAATACTAGTGTTTATGCAGTTAGCACAGAACACCCATAAAAACTCACATTGGATGCTATGTTTTAGCTTTGGATTCGTGTCTCCTCTTAAAACCCCATGCCTTAACTTTGAATCATGTCCCACATTTATTCTAATATTTCAGTGATATCTCCTCATATCATGAAACTCTTGTTTGCACACAAAACAACACGTTTAGTAGGTAGTAGTACACTTAGTGGACCTAAACAATTAGGAACTTCTGCGGGGCGCTTCATTTCTTTACATTCATTGACCAGCCTTTGATCATTAAGCTACAGGAGGACCATTTTAGAAAGACAAAGCAGGTTCACTGTCACTGTAGACAAGCATATTGGAGCACAGTATTTGAATCTGCAACAATCAGGAGTTGATTTTTCTGAGGTCTATCTTTTTCTTTTTTTTAATTTTGGTTAAAGTAACAAACCTATTGATGTGAAGGGACAACCTCATATACAAGTGCTGTAGAAAATTAGAGGTTCATATAAAATATGATTCTCTACGATGTATACCATACCATCTACGCGAACAAATGCTCCAACAATTTAGAGAAGACAGGAATGCTTCTCTAGTATGTACAAATGGGTGAAAACTCCTTCAAGAACTCTTATGATTCATTTCTTTTCCAAATTGTCCAGATGAGTGTCAAAAGAACCACATTTCACGGTCATGCTCTTCTCATTTTCCTTCTAGATGTCAACTTAAAAACAAGTATTTGCCAGTGTTCAGCATTACACATTCGACTCAGGACAGGTTACAGACTCCACAACCAAATGACAACTTGCAATGAAGTAGTAAGTGGTTCACATCTTCCCCAACCTCCTGTACATGAAGCAAAATTAATATGAATTTTGTTCCTCTTTTACTGATAGCTACCCACACTGCTAAACGCTCAGAAACTGGGTTGATTTTCTCAGTTGGAAATGTATCAGTTCGATTAAAGAAACCAAGTTGCCGTCTTCTTAGAAAGAGTTGGGGATTAGGTACTTGTGATAAGAAGAAACTTGGAAACCATCAATTTGAACCTGAGGAGGTTATGGTCAGGTCAGAAATGAAAAGAAAGTGTTAGGGATGGAATCACCAACCAAAATATAGTTGTACTTAGCCAAGACACAAGCCTCCATCAGATGCTTGCAAGGCTTGCACACCTAGAGACCTTTTTCCAACAGGAATTTAAAGAGTATATAAACACAAGGGAGCTCTTAGGGAATTTCACAACCACAGGCAGGTAAGACATAAAAGCCGACAACTACAAGGAGTTAAAAGCTATGTTTCCCTTATAAAGAACAAGAATTTTCTGAATTTACTGAATGAATTGGAAAAAGCAGATCTAACTTTACACCTTGTTTGTTGTTGGTGAACATCTAAAAGTTTCTCATGATAATATCTGTAAAGTATCAAGTGGAAAGTTTAACTATTGGAAAAGCAACAGTTTCGAAGGGCAAATCCTTTTGCTTATATATTTTGGGCTTGTGTACATGTGTATAGGGGTAACAGCCCCAATTAGGTGTTTTACTCATAAAGTTTGTCACCTGCAGATTGCAATACTTATTATTTATTTTGTAACATCCTTATTGCTATACTTGGTCAGTAGACAATATGTAAAATCTGGACTGACTGAATCAATTAATACATTTTGTTTGTTTATCCTAGATTACTCTCGAAAGAAAACTACCCCAAGAAATTACCTAAGATTTTGTTTCATAAACTGTACCTAATTATACAAGATAATTGTAGGACTCACAGATAAGGGGGTTGCTTAAATGCTTAAATAATTCACACAAAACCCCCATACATATAGTTATTATAGAGTTTAGAAGGAAGTTAATACATTATCTCAGGTCTCTTATTTTACTTTATCCGTGAAATGCATCTACATGGATCTCCTAAGACCTAAAAAAGAAATCTTGGAAGTGTACCAAAGGATCTCGAGAGTCAACTTCGCTCTTATATACCCCTATTCATTTCCTCTTTTCCCTAGAGTGCAAAGGGAAGAAGAAAAGAAAATGTCATTACCAGTGGCAAGGGTATGCAAAATTAAGATTATCTGGGAAGTGAAATGCAGAACATGATTGTGGCTATGATCCATACTTCTAAAGATATGGATATTGGGCCAACTCAGTATCAAAAACTAGCTCAAGAAGTGAGGATTGTCCAAGACCATTTAAAGAGTCCAAATTCCCTTCCCATAGTCAATGTGGGATTCAACACCCCTCCGCCCAGGACTGGACATCTAGAGCGTGGGTAATATAAGATGGTTTTTCAACATCGGGTAAATAACAAATAAGGACGAGTCTAGCTCTGATACCATGTTAAAGAAATGGACATTGTGCCTAATTCAACCCAAAAACTAGCTCAAGAGGTAAAAATTATCCAAGACCAAATAAAGAGTCCAAATTCCTTTTCGATAATCGATGTGGGACTCAACACAAACCTTAGGAGTTGCCTGCTGGAAACAATTGAGTCCTCAATATTGGTAGATTAAAATTAAGAGCAACCAATTATCAGGTGTGCCTGTAACTACGCTTAGCAGCATCAACAGTGTTGGAAAGGAGCATAGAGATTGTAATGGGTCCAACACCTCCAGGAACAGGGGTAATAGCTGAGGCCTTCACTATGGCTTCATCATAGCAAACATCTCCAATCAGGCGATGGCCCTGCAAACTGCCAGTATCCTGCATAAGATCATCGCCATCAATATGAAGAATGATACTCATAACTCATGATAGAGCATTAGCACAATGAGGACTTTAAGACTTTCAAAGATAACTGCTCAGTGTGAACCAAGAGCTCAAATCAAAGATAACAAAGGAACTATTGTACGCTGTACCACTAGCATGCATAGCAAACTAAAGTGTGAATTGCCAAACAAGTATCTGTATTCATTTTAGCATGCACAACAAATTCAATCATGTATTTGTAAACATATCAGCTTGTGGCTACCTCAATTGAATTTGCACCCATATCAACAACAATAACCCCTGGGTTCAGCCAGTGACCGCGGATCATGTTTGGAACTCCAATATCTGAAACCAAAATGTCAGCCCCATGGGTTACTTGCTCTGGGTTCCTGGTAAATGCATGCACAGTAGTAACTGTTGCATGGTGCCTCTGCGCATTATAAATGCATTAAGCCATGGATAACAGTTTCCAATTTGGCAGTAAAAGAAAATGGTCTACCTGCATTAGCAAGGAAGTGGGCAACCCCACAAGCTTGCTCCTCCCAACCACCACTACATTTTTCCCTTTTATTTCCACATCATTCCTGAGCAGTAACTCAATGCAACTCTTTGAAGAACAAGGGATGAATGACGGTTCCCTTCCCTGCATGGCAAGATTTCCCACATTGATAGGATGGAAGCCATCCACATCTTTCTCCGGACTCACATAGCTTATAATCTTTTCTTCATCCAAGTGCTGTGCCCATAATCAACGCGCCAAAGTTAGAATATGCTAAAGATCACACTTTAGGACTAACCTCAAAAAAGAAATAAATCTGAAAATGAAGAATCCAAAGAACCGCTCAAGAGAAGAACCAACACTACACTTTTAATTGCTACATGTCTGACTTCTACTTGATATGGCGTCAAATGAGTGCCAAACCCAATAGGATTAAAAGAATAGATACATGATAGAAACAACAAAAATGAATAGAGACATCCCTATCAGCTGCACAAGAGAAACGTACAAAAGAACACAGATTTGAGAGCGAAGAGGTTTCCTCCATGACCCAAACAAAAAGGGAAGACATGAAGCGAGATTAAACTTGTACAGATCCGTCTTATCCCCAGAAAGTCTTCGCTCTTTTCCAACAGAATAAACCGATAAGATTAAAGCATGCAAGCACCAACTCTCGGTGCCTCTGATAACTGCCAAGGCATAAGTGCTTCTAGTCCAACATTGGGCATTAACCCGACTCAACGATCATACATTGGATGCCCAAGAGATAAAATTAGTAAATGACAGTCGTTTTCTCAATCACAATGGAGAAACATTTTGTGTAGTGTACAATGTCCTTAGCTCTCTCACATGAAAATGCACCCATTTACAAAAATTACTTCCTCTGATGAAGATTATCCACAGTAATTAGGTGATTCCAAACAAGCCTTCCAAGTGAGGGAAGAATTATAGAAAAGCTGTCCTATGACCACTAAGCCTCCAATTAATTTTCAAAGGAGAAAAAGCCTCCTCTAATTTACAAGACTGTATAGTAATATATTCATGAAAAATGGGCTTTACAATAATAAATAATGATGATGACGACAACAATGACACTGCCGCTGCTTCTAATAATAATAATAATAATACAGCTAAAGGAACGCATTATGGAAAGCACAACCATTGTCGGACATTCTCCTATTCAAGTTGTCTCAATATCCAAAAGAACACCAATATTATGGATCAACTCAAAAAGATAATATGATATGGCTCCAATTCCTGATCTTATCCAGCTCTTTCTCGGATTTTGCTGGTGAACAATTTGAGAATTGTGAATAGTAACTGTTTCCCAATCAGTACATTTGGTTGACAACAATTATGCATGGTAATATATTCTTCAAAATCCCTTCTTTGCACAGTGTGTCCTCCCAATAAAAGATTGTTTCCCATCCGCACCTTGAAAGAAATGTGAATGGACTATATCTAACCTTTCCTAATCCCCTTCCACGAGAAAAAGAATGTCTCCTATTTTCTTTACTGAACCATCTTCCTCTCTCATTAAAATCATTTTTTAAAAGTGTATCAGACCGTTATATTCTCCTCATTGTTGAACTTTAATAACCATTTTCCTAGAAAGGCTGGGTTAAAAAGGTAATGATTCCTAACTCGCAATCCTCCACAAGAAATGCTGGACCTAAATGTGCAATCTGATAAGAAAAACTTTACTAGATTTTCTTTTTCCTTCCTATTATGGAACAACGATTAATCTCCCTCATTTGAAAGATATTGCTCCTTATAAGTAGCCAATGTGGATTCATAGTGCTCAACATAATCACTCTTCATAATTTCTATTTAATAGAATGGAAAAGAACTCTATGACAGATTGGATTAGGAAAATTAGTGGGTGACAATACTAATTAAATGTGCAACGTGAAAATTTATGTGCTTTAGAGATCGTGATATATGAGCTCATGTTGCACAATGAAAGTGCAACGTGAAAAGTTATGTGCTTTAGAGATCGTGATATATGAGCACATGTTGCACAATGAAAGCAGCATGTGCACATAGTGTCATCTGAATGACCCCAAACAATCTGAAAACAGCAAAATCGAAGAGGAGGTGTGCTATTGAAAGTTTGAAATATAAGTTGAAGTTAATACGCCGATAAAAGGTGAAAAAATGAAGAACAGATTCAGCTGAGAAGTGGAGATGGTAAATTACTTTTGGCAGAGGAAGCTGCACAATTACACCATGTATTAATGGATTCTCATTAAAACTTGAAACTGCATCAAATAATTCAGCTTCATTGCAATCCTCTGGAAGTTCCACCGTGAATGGTGCTATTCCAACTTTCATGCAAGCTTTCATCTTAATATCGACAAAAGTTTGAGAATCCCTCCTTCCACCCACAAGGAGAACACCTAAACCTGGAATTTCTCCAATCGTATTCTTCATTTCACAAATTTCAGCTGCTATCCGAGAGTTTATATTGTTTGCAATTCGCTTTCCCTCTAGCACTCTAGCTGTTCTCCCAACAGCTGCTTTATTTACACAACAGCAAGATATAAAGTATGCTTTTAAACCAAAGACAATGTGCATAAGGAACAACTCACAAATAAATTTTCTAAACAAACTAATACAACAGCAGCAAGAAAACATCATAACTATTTTCAAATAACTAAAAGTGCACTCTCATATATACATTTTCTCAGCACTATTGGTATCAAGGTAGTTACTTTGCAACATGAGAAGGTGGCCACGGAGTAGACTAATTGACATTATTTGATTTCTAGTCCATGTTATTGACATTCAGAAATTCTTTGTTATAAGTGAGTTCTTCAACAACTTTAAGGTTATAAAAGATAGTTCTTGAACCTAGGTTGACAACACTCTATAGTTTCTCGTTTTTTGATAAATACAACACTCCATACATGCTACTAGTTTGTAAATGTGCAGTGACAAGTTATTAGAGAAAGATTGATGAATTAATAATTTCTTACGAAATTGATAATCTTCAACATGATGCTATATATTGAATGCAATGTAATCTGGAAATGTATCTGGAGCGAGTTTGACTTTATTCTCTTTTAATATTTGAAAATCCCACTCCAGAAGTTGTTATTTGTTTTTATTTTACCGATAGAATAGAGTTAAAAGAATAAAAAAGAGATGCAGTTATTAAGAATCTTTTCTATTCTTAATACTTTCATCTAAGAAATGCATGGATGTTTCTTGCCCTATCAAACATTGAACAATATGAATGACTTATTAGCAAAACATATATTTACTTTATGCTAATCTTGTGACAATTATAACCTAATTCTTGTATCATTTAGAGAAACTCCAGAAGTTAGTTTTGATTGTTATATAAAATATATTTCTAGACTTTTTTTTTGATAGGTAAGGTTAAAAAGTTTATGGATAAAACAGTACAAAGGAGGTACCGCAAATGTTACAAAATTCTGAGGTCCATCCCACTACACAAAAGCAGAATCTAGAGAGTCCATAAATTGAGATAAACTGAAAACAAAACTTTCTTTATGCCAACAAAACAAGTTCTGCAAGAATCTAAAATTTAACACAGACAATCAACTCTCTTTTTCCTTCCAAGCATCTTTTGTTTCACGTCTGCCGTACTGTCCATATGATGCATAGGGGAATTATTCTCCAAATCTTCTTGCGCTTCTTTCCATAACTTGACCTCGCCAATAATTTAGTACATCTTTAGAGCTCTGTGGCATCCCAATAAACCCCAAAGATGTTTAAAAATAAGAACCAGATCAGCCATGATTGTTTACCATGCAACAACGAGTGACCAACAGTTTACTTGGAGCATTCACATTAACAAAAAAAAAAATAATAATAAAAATAATTGCTATATAAGTTGAATCCCCACTTCTTTCAAACAAGCTTCATACGTAGCAATCCGCCCAAGGAATGCTACTTTGGCTGGGGGCCTAGGTTTTCCAAAGCATTTCTCAAGGCTAGGAATGTAGACGGGTTTAAGTTGTGGTACTCAGGAAACTCGAGGAGTAGGAATGGAGTAGGCATTTTGGTAGATGGGAACTCCGGGAGAAAGTGGTAGAGGTTAAGAGAGTGAACGATAGGATGGTGGCCATTAAGCTAGTTTTGGGAGCGGTTAACGTAATTAGTGCATACGAGCGGCAGGCAGGTGTGGACGAGCAGGTCAAAGTACGCCTTTGGGAGGAATTGAACAAGGTTGTGAGAACTCGCATACCGAAAAACTTTTTTTAGGAGGGGATTTTAATGGTCACATAGGAACCACTTCAAGGGATATGAGGATGTACATGGCGGTTTCGCCTATGGGAATAGAAATGAAGGAGAAGTTTCTCTTTTGGACATCGCGAAAGCTTTCGAGTTGGTCATAGCTAACTCAAGCTTCCATAAAAGGGGAGGAGCACTTGGTGACCTACCGTAATGTGGTGTCTAAGACTCAGATAGATTACCTGCTCCTTAGAAAGGGTGATAGGGGTTTATGTAAGAAGATTATCCCGAACGAGAATCTTGTAACCCAACATAAGCTGGTGGTTATGGATTTAGATATCAAGAGGATGAAGTAGAAGAGGGCTGCATATGACCAGCCAAGGATTAGATGGGGAGGCCTAACCAAAGTTCAAGAGATTGGTGGAAAGTTGGTGGTTAAGGGGGGCTTGAGGGAGTTGCGGGGACACAAATAGTATGTGGGATAGGGCAGTTGACTGCATCAGGGAAGCAGCTAGGAGGTGTTAGGGGTCTCGAGGGGTTACCCAGGCGAGAACAAATAGGATTGGTGAGGGGTCCAACGAAAAGTGAAAGCCAAGAAGGCTACTTATACGGCGTTAGTGGAAAGCTTAGACGAGGAGGACAAGAGGAGCATTACGGAGAGGTATAAGATAATGAAGAAGGCACTAAAGCTATTACTCACGGCGGCTAAAACAAAAGCTTTTGAACACTTGGAAGAGCTCAAGAGCAAAGGCAGGGACAAAAAGTTGTATAGACTCGCCAAAGCGAGAATAAGGAGACCTCATGACCTAGACCAAGTGAAGTGCATCAAAGACGAGAATGGTGAAGTGTTGGTATTTCCACAAGACGGAGGTGGCTAGCGTATTTTCGTAGGCTCACGAATGAAGAAGGGGACAGGGATATCGTGTTGGGGAAGTTAGAACATTCCAAGAATCATAGAGATTTTGGATATTGTAGGTGCATAAAGGATAGGGAGGTTAAGGAGGATATTTGTAAGATGATGAGGGAAGAGCGACCAAGCCAGACAAAATTCCAAAGGCATACACATGATATTCATCGACCAAGAAAAAAAGTATGATAAATCCCCTAGGGAGGTCCCTCTAGAAATATTTGGAGTCTAGAGGAGTACATGTGGCTTATATTAGGACAATAAGGACATGTATGATGGAGCTAAAACTCGAGTTAGAATAATGGGAGACTCAGAATATTTCCCAATCATGATGGGGTTGCAGCAGGGTACATCCCTTAGTTTGTTTCTATTTGTCTTAGTAATAGACGAATTGACACAACATATTTAAGGGGAAGTGTCATGGTGTACATTATTCGCAGATAACATAGTATGTTGTTGTTGTTGTTTCTGTTAAAAAAATGGACCTTGGGCCTAACTCAACCTCAAAACTAACTTAAGAGGTGAAGATTGACTAAAAAAACATATAAAGGAATCCAATTTCCTCATCCCACCTGCTGTGGGACTCAACACCCCCACATCTTGCATGCTTAGGATCGTACATCTAAGCATGGACAATATAAGATAGGGGCCCAATACCGAATAAAAAATAAATTGGATTGAGCCTTGCTCTAATACCATGATAAAGAAAATAGACTTTGAGCCTAAGTCAACCCCAAAAGCTAGCTTAAGAGGTGAGGATTATATAAAGAAATCAAATTTCCTCATCCCCCTAAGTGGGAATCAAAATCTACATAAAACAAAAAAAGCTACTTCATCCAATTTCCAATCATTAAAATCCCTTCTAAAGTGAAAGTTATATCCTCCATCAACAAAACAATCAGCCAGTAGGCACTCGTGATCTAAAACCAAATTGTAAATGGTAGGAAATAGATCCTTCAACAGGCCTAATCGCCCTCACATTAGAAATTAGTTGTAGTTATATCATTAGATGACTCTTTATTTGTCTGGCATTGCGTAGTTGGTGATAATTCTAGACTAGCCTGATCTCCCTCATATTGTTCTCCATGGAATTCGACCCAAACCTTGTTGTGTTACTATATTTGCATACAACCGCCGCTTAATCTAGAACAGAACGTGCAATCCTTGAATATCTTAAATTGTCTTAGTGGAAATAGCTTTCTTATCATTCAATGAGCATATTGTATTTCGTAAAAATTGGGGGCAATATAATCCTTACGTAAGCTTTACATCATCTTTAGGTGTAATTTTGAGCGTATCAAGATTGTAATCTAAAGATTGAAAGAATTACAGAAAGATTAACAAGGTGATAAAAGAGATATTTCCAGAGGGGGAAAAAAGATACCTACTAAGAACATTTGATGTTATTCCCCACTTACTATTTTCACTACATGTCCCCAATGCAGATGCTTATGCTTGCAACTGCAGCAAAAAAGTTAAAATCCTTCCACATGGGACAAGGGAGAGGTGCAGAAGATTATGTAGCAGGGTAAAGTGTCAAAGAAAGATGAATTTTTTACTTGGTGAGCATCTTGTAATGCAATATGCAAGAATGACGAAGTTGATATTGTACACACAAAGAGGGAGGGGAGGAGGCCGATTATTCACTATGACATTGCAAGATTATCACCAACACTAGGAACAAGTGTTCCACATCAGGTAAGTATGGGTGTTATCAGGAAAAGTAACACAGAAAGTTGCAAGCCGGACGATATGGAAAATGTAAGAAAAAGTAAGCGCTTTGGGAGGCAGTATCTCTTTGTATTTTCTGGTCAGATTTGAAATAAAAGAATCTTATGTAGTTTAGAGTAGGATGTAGAGAGCATTGAAATAAAAAAGATATTAATAGGTAAGTGTATTATATATTGATAATGAAAAGCAGCTTAGCACCAACATTGTGTTAAGGTAGTACAAGTATCAGAAGTCCTTCTATACATAAGCAAAAAGAAGGGATGATGCAATAAAGCCCTAATCCTGGAAAGATTCTATGATATCTAACATGTTATTTTCATGTTTAACATCCTGTGGAATTACACCAAAAATTCAAAAGCCATAAGAACTTGTCTTTGAGCAGTTGTACACTAACTCTTTTCCCTTTGAAACATCTGGCATTTTGTTCCCTACATGAACTCCAACATATATGCAAAGCAGGGAGGGTGCTGCAAATCTTCTTTAGTGGTTGATTACTCCCCTGTAGTTCCAGCAATTTAGTGCCTCTTTGACTGTGAATGGAAAACAACACGTATGTTGAAAAGGTTAAAGAAGAATTGACTAAATATGTCTAGCCATGGAACAGTGCAAAAATAAGTGGCGACCTCTCTCTACTTCGTTGTCAACATGAAGCACCTGCTACATATTATCACCCCTCTTCTTTGTAAATTATTATGTTTAAGGCAAGCATCAGAATCGCCATCCACATGAAGCAGTTAACTATATAAGGGGCTTTAGGCCTCCAAAGTTGTTCCCATGTCCAATTAGTAAGCTGATACCTCCACCATTAAGGGTCTTATAGCAGGTCTTTACTGTGAAAATCTCATCTTGCTGTCCATTCCATACAATGGAGCGCTCAGCATGTTCATTAGTGGACACCATCTCTAAATCCTTCAGTAGGAGAACAATTCTAGTGATTTCCCCGTCTAAACAGTTCCTTCTGAATGAAATGCAGCAACTGTTAGTAGTTAAGCACTGTGAGACAAGGTTACTATAGTGTTAGTCAGACAACAAAGGTCATACATATCCAAGTGTCCAGTCAGAACCTTGTGTTTGTACCATTGCCTAATCTAATTTTTGTATTAGCTTCAAAAATGGCCATAAGCTGCAAATATGTTTCCAGGGACCTATCCTATGAGAGGATAGCAGAGGGCTCCTGAGCTAGGGGCTTTGGATACCAAATTACCCTTCTCCATAAGCATCCTTCTTTGTCATATCTCCACAACCACTTCAAGAGTAAGTTGTTACTGTGTGATTTCAAGTTCTTAATACCAAGCCCGCCCCTTTTTTTTTCAGAAACACCTTAACCCACTTTACCAAATGAAAAGTCCTCCATCTTTGCTTCCGTCCCATAAAAGTTCCTCCTTATCCTATCTATTTTCTTCTGTATATTCATGGGCGTTGGGAATATACATATAGGTAGGAAGAGAGTCAAGAATGTTGTTAATGAAAAACACCCTTCCTCCAAGTGAAAGATACAGCCTTTTCAATGTAAATTGTCTTTGTTTGCACCTCTACTCAGTACTTATCCACACCTGCTTGATTTGTATCTGGCATTAAAGGTATACCTAGATAATTTCTAGGCAGCTACCGATTTGACGACCCAAGACATCCCCAAGCCTTTGGATATCCCGAACAACATTTATAGCATACATGGAGCCCTTTCCCAAATTCATTTTAAGTCCAGAGACTACTTCAAATACTACTAAGATCACCCTCNCTACTAAGATCACCCTCAAGTATCATAGTTATGATTCCTTGGCACCACATAAGAAAAGTGTTTCGGCAACATAGAAAAGGTGGGAGACTTCTATCCTAATGTTTTACAATGCAGCTCAACTAAAGTCTTGATCCACTGCAGAGACATAGCCTTGCACAACATTGAACTTATGCCCTTCATAACCAGAATGAATAAAAAAGGAGATAGCCGATCCTCGTCTCAAACCTCTGGAAGTAGGGAAGCATCCTTCTTGTGACCCGCCGATAATCACTAAGAATCTAACAGAATAAATATAGCTTTCAATCCACCAATCCACTTCTCATCAAACCCCATATCTTTTAGCAAACTAAGTAGATATGCGCAGTTAACATGATCAAAAGCCTTTCTGATATCGAGTTTACATAGAGTCCAGCCTCTCCTTATCTCCTTTTACTACCTAAGCATTCATTAGCATTAAGTACCGCGTCTATGATTTGTCTCCCGTTAATGAATGCCATTTATCAGTCCGCTACCAATATATTCATCACCCTCTTTAATCTTTCAGCCACCATCTTGAATTTTTTCTTTTAAGAGAAAATCCCCACCACGCTAATTGGTCTGAAGTTTTGATAATCCAATGCACCTGCCTTTTTAGGGATAGGGGCTAAGGCAACGAAAGAAGTGTTAAAGCTCTTTTCAAATTCCTTATCTGATAGAAAAAGTTGATTGCAACCAGAATGTTATCCTTCACCATTGACCAACAATGCTTGAATAAAGCCATATTGAACCCTTCTAGGCCGAGAGTCATTTCCTCTTCACAACTCTGATGGTTCCCTCCACTCATACACAGAAAAGGGTTTTTAATTCCATATCACCCTCTGAAATTTTGGAACAGTCAAGTCTGAGCGCTGGCCTCCAACTCTCACTTTCATGGTGCAAGTAGTTGTAGAAATCAGTAATCTCCCTCTTAATTGTATCTTGATCACCAACTTGTCCCCTTTTACTCTTAATTTATCAAGTTATTGTACCTTCTATCAACATTAGCAATCTTCTGAGATTTCTTCGAGTCTAACCACTTCTTGAAGCTCTATAATTGTGGTTGCTCTCACTTCAAGTTGTTGCACATTGAGTATCCCATCTTCCTCAACACTTTCTAGTAATTAAATTTGTTAAGCGCAACCCTCTTTCTTCGGTCCAAGCTGCCTAAATTATCTCTACTCTATTATTTCAATTTGAGTTTTAGCATCTTACTTTTACAAGCAAGAATTTAATCTGGATAACCTCATACATCAAAGGAATCCTGTTAATCTTTTACCATTTCTAAAAAGACTTCAGATTCGAGTCACCCTATTTCAAACATAAAGTAGGCTTTTTTCGCTCTCCAATTGCTACATCGTAACTCAATTGGGTTGTGATCTGAGGTTGTTTTCAGTAAAACAAATCGTCTGGTGTTACTGAAACTGTCATCCCAATCTGTGTTGACCTTTGAATTGTCACATTTAACTGAAGTAAGTTTACCACCGCAGAGATGAGGATTGATAAGTTCCATATCTTGTATACAATTTGAGAACTCTTGCATAGCCGAACTGAGTCTTGTGCTGTTCTAACTCTCCCCCACAAATCTAGTAACATTGAAATGCGCTGCTACTATCCAAGGAAGTTGCCATAGGTCTCTAACTATGGTGAGTTCAAACCAGAGCTCTTATGTAAAATTACCTACTGATGCTGGCCATAAAAAGATGAAATAACCCCCCTGAACCCATTGTCAGTGCTAGAAAGTTGATCAGAAACAGTTGTCATTGACACCTATCCCACAGAATCATCACCCCCTGAACCCATTGTCAGTGCTCTGAAATCCAACCACATGTTGGGCCAGATCTGTCTTATTGCTCCATTTGCCAGTGTTGAATTTTAGTTTCTTGAAATCAATAAATATCAGTTCTCCAGCTATTAGTCAGTGACTTTATAACTCTTTTCCTGTTACAGTTCAATACCCTCACATTCTGACAATTGTTTGACTTTCTTCTAACAATATTTCGTTAAATCTTAAGTTGTCTAATCTTTATGTGTGTTCCTTTTATTTAAGACAACAACCTGCTATCCAGGGGAAGGATCTCAAGTCCTAGTGGAAGGCTATCCCACAATCCTTCATGAAAACCCACTTTAAAGCCTATATCATGTCATTTGAGGCACAGTAACCATCTTCCATGTTCGATTCATAGTTGGACCTTGTTACTGGGACGAAAAAGACTTGCTTCCCTGAGTAGACCTTGTTACTGGGCCGAAAAAGACTTGCTTCCCTGAGTATTCTCTTCCAAGTCCCCATAATTGTTGTTGAACACTAATTCTCCGAGTTCCCTGCTGCCTTCTGTTTCTGCATCTGCTGTAGAGAGCATTGAAATATCTCTTTTGCTTCATCTATACTATTGTTGTAAGGAGAAGATTCTTGTTTGAATGGCTAGTTAGATAGATTTGGTAGGGATGTGAGAATATTCCATACTATCACATTATATACATTTTCTACACCATCTTAGTGTGGTATCAATGAAACTCATTGTGTATAAAATGAACAGGTTTTGGCAATCGCATTGCAAGGGTATCAAAACTATACCCACGAAAAAAGAACCTCATTACCGTTAGATCTCTCTAAAGAAAACATAAACATGTTTTAGCACACTTTCTTTCCTTTTGATAAGTCAAGAATTTCACTAATAACAACAAACTTGGTGTCTAAAAGACATACAAGTTATGCATATGACTCAGCCTGAATTCATCAAAATCATCCATCAACATTATTCCAACTTGTTCGGGATTGGAGCGTAATTGTTGTTGTTGTTTATCTATACAACACAATATCTATCTTTATGCCAGAAATGCAAGTGAAATAAAAAAAATATATCTTTTAATTTCACACTAGGAACGTGGAGATGTTGAATTTCTTTACAAGGCACACCAAATTACTAAAGACTATCAGAACGATGATATTTTTTATCTTCCAACCTGATTAACACTCCAGTAATAGCCCGCTTTCCATCAATCATTATTCTCACTTGGAAGGATATCAAATACATGCTATATTTGACACTAGATTGTACTAATCTATCCCTATCTCGTTTGCAAGCGAGACCATAGCTGTAGTTGTTTCATGAACTTGTAAATCTTCCACACTAGCCAGAAGCATTAATGCATTGGTTAAGTCTCTTTTGTATGTACTTTTAAATCCATCAATTATAGAACATTACTACATGGAACTATCAAGAAGGGAACCAAGAGTTTACAGGAAAGCTGATAAACAAATTTGGAGCACCGAGGCTCGAAAGGAAGTAGCTTCCTTTTTGCATGATCAGCAGTGCAGGATACTATCTTTAAGGACGTACAATTTACAGAGGTGGAATTAGGATAGCTGCGAGTTGGTGTTGCATGTGCACAGAAACTAGTCTTATCTTCTTGCTGCATTATATGATGGCTTCACAAATGTGAATCATTGTATTCTTGTTTTTTGATAGACCAACGAGGTTACCAAAGACAGTGGAGGAAGCAACCATGAACAGGAGATTATAGAGAATAACAATAGTCTGAAAACATCATCTCTCTTCGGGGTATATGTATGAAAAAATTAGGAAATTGTTTCAAAACAGTGAGAAAGACAGAGGAAGAATTTAAGTTACTTCATTCACTAGCACTATTAGTGTGAAAAGAGCATAAAGTATTTTGTAAATGATGGCTAAACATAAGTATATGCTAAGAGGTGATCCAAACATGAAGGAAGAAAGAACAGCAGCATTACCAATTGTTAACACATAATGCAATTCTGTTAAACCTTGCCTGGGAATAAATAGATTAAGAAAAGGGCAACTAACAATTACTCTTGAGATGAGGGGAACATGTTTTGGCGATGGATGTATCCTTGCTGGGAATCCAAATGTCAGGAAGATCGACGGATGTCAACGGTGGAAACCGTAGACGGTGTCTCTTTGCCCTCAGCGGCGACGAATGAAATGCTTTCTCCAACATTCCATACAACATTGCCCATCTTTCTTGCATCTCTTGCTCCACAAAAAACTAGGAGCCCCTTCCTTTGGTTGAGCTGAAAACAGTGTCCTTTATAAATACTAAAATATTAG
>JACEIK010000105.1:376290-393171 GCA_018107945.1 Datura stramonium | reverse complement strand
AAATCAAAATATTAATTTTGTAAGTTATAAAATGATCATAAAAGAATAAATAAAGCAATTAAAACTTAATTAAAATTGGGTGGATTGTGTTATGACTTGCATTTTAGCCCATTTCTACCCAAGTAACATTTGGTTGGTAAATAACCCGCCCATTTATTAACCTAGCCCCTTTTAACCCGCGCAAATTCAATCCAACCTGCACATTTGCCACCTATAATCATGGTGCACATTGTCAATAGATAACAAGAGATAACAAAGGGTCCAACAAGGTTAAAAGGCCCATCTGTATAGACAACTTGGTTATGGCACGTTCATTTTTTCACCACAAATGCATTTTCATTTCATACAGACACGGAATACATCTCACATGCAGTCCACTCATAACTCACACACATACATGATTAACATATAATGAGTTAGGTATAAACATGATTAATATTTTTCATTCTTAAATTTTATCATTTTGAAATGCTTTTTAACATAATATTAAGAAGAAAAAAAAAAGAAATTTATACTTGTTGATACGAACCACATGCTTACCTAAAGACTAGTACAAATAAAAGTGCATCCACTCAGGATAGCTAAAACATTCTCTCTCATTAGTTACATTTGAAGTCATCCTCTATGTGTGAAATAATTAACCCAACATTTACAATCTCTTTTCATTAATTCATTCTTCGTATCGATCGGCGCATGCGATTAATAAAATATCAATTGAAAAAATAACAACAGCTTGGCAAAGAAAGATGAGACACCCTTCTCCTCCTCCTCCTCCTCCTACTATTACAGGTTTCAATTTATGTGTCTGATAATCATATGCATATTTGCAATACATGCACACATGAAAGGTTTTGCCGAGGAAAGGAAGATGAAGCCAAAAAAAGAAGATCCCTTTATATTCAGCTTTTATTTACCAAGTGCAGCCATTTGGTCTTGGCTCTGAATCAATCATGGTATTAGTAGATCAAATCCCCAAGTAGATGTAGTTATTACAGCAATCTGTCTCGCGTTAGCTATTATGTATTTGCTTATTGTGGCTATTACTTCCCTCTATATCCTTTGTTCGCTTCTTATTAATATATAACAACAATTGAACAACAATGCCAATCAAGTTTGTTTATTCTTATTTGTTCAGTTTTAAAAATTAATTATTTAATTTTAATTTATCTTTTACTACTAATTATAGTCACTTTTCTTTTTAAAGCCAATCATCCTTTTGATTAGTGACCGGTGGGATGTTGAGGGTTTGACAGTAACCCCTACCGTGTATATTTCTTCAATGATCAACAAATTAGGGTGTAGGGGTACAAGGGCAAACCTCCTAGCTAAAAACAACATGAGATTGAAAGGCAAAAAACATACATCCCTTCGTGTTTACATGAAAAATTCTAATAAATAAACAAGACAATCTTTTGAACAATTTGAATATGATTTAAGTTTGATTTTTCTCCTCATCAATAAAAGGATGAAATTTTGAAGTCTAATCATGTTCTTGTATAATGATTAAAAGATATTGGGGATCCTCACGTAAATAGCTGATCACATTTATTGATTATTTTCTTTAACCATTATACATTAATTATACATTTGCTGGCTATTTTATTTTCATGTGGTTGAGTGAATAATTATTGGGTTAATTCTCGTGGCTGGAATTTTGAAATAAAAGCGGGTCATTCTCACAAATATTGCTATTTTGTGACGGTCTTTAATTTTTATCATTAATAATAATAAAAAGAAATCGTTAGACACACTTTAGCCGTATAAGACACAAGTTCATGCTACTAAAATTTTGCTCCAAGGTATAAATTCAGTAAGTTCATGCTACTGAACTTATGCCTTGAGGCATAACTTATGTGAACTTATATCCCGAGACATAATTTGTACCACAACTTATATGCCTTGCTATTTTTCTTTTGCCGTTAGAAGTATTTTCAATCACTTCTTTGTTATTTAAAGTGTCGGATAATAAAAATTAAAAACCACAAATTTAAAGAATAAAAATCTAAATAAAAATATTTATGTGAATGTCTCAAGTCTAATCTTCAAAACATGAATGTCGCTCGCAGACTCGGACTACTGTGATAAAATTATCTAAGAAAATATGGTGTGAAGTGGACAAATATCATTTTTGGACCGTTGTTTAATCTATATCCAAAGTTATGTTTTGCGAATAATTTCATATGTATACGAGAAGTTAGAAATTTTATATTTGAATTCGAATATTTTTATATGAATCTTGTAAAGTCAAATATCGGACCTTTTACCTACAATTTAATATGACTTGCAAAAATTAATTTCGGACATTTTTTTGGGGAATTCAATTACAAATGAGTGAAGTTACAGGACCAAAAGCTTTTGTCTCTTCGAATGTGTGCGCGTAAAAAAATGGCTACACTTTAGTTATGTTTGGTGAAGTGCAGTTAAATTTTGCGACATAATTTCTTTTCTTTGACTTTTAATAATTCAAAACTTAAAATAAATTTATATTTTGAAACATGAATCTCATATATCATAAAGAATAAATTATCACCAACTTATCAAAATAACAACGAATCTAACAAATTCATTTTCACTAATTATGATTTGCCGCTATTTCAAGATTCATTTGATTTAAACTTACTTCTTAAAAATATTATATGTCAATAGCTATAAATTTAAAAAAAAGACTAATATACAACAACTAAGAAGATAAAAAAGCGAAAGGGAAGTAGTTTTGCCTAAACTTACCTAATATTTGATTACCTATCTTATTTTTGTATGTATATTTGTTTCGGTTTGATTAAAAGTTCCCGAAAAAATTCTGTTTAATTTAATTAAATATAAAAGAGAATCTCAATAATAGTAATTAATTAAGCAGTCTCATTAGTAGCATAAAAGCAAAAATAATTTAATTAGAAAGGTATACGTTAAGTAAAGTAGATCTGTTGCAAAATTCTAACAATAAATTGCGCAAAAATAAAAGGAGTAATCCAACACCTTTGACTTTGTAAATTCCAGTACATTTTAACTTTAAATCCTTTGAACAAGCTGAATAGGCCAGTTCAATCTAATATAACTAGATTTTGGTTAAAAAGATAGAAAAAGAAAAAAACTTAGATGATCTAAATAATATATTATAAAGAAGAATTAAGATCCAATAAGACTTTGAAATTCTACTATCAGATGATCTAAAATTATGGCTCACTCAGCAACACAACAAAGATTGAATATCTGGAGCAGAATGCAAATACAGTCTCAAAATTATTTTGATACGAAAACCCAGTCAAGTTTCAACAAATATTAATTCAACTAAAAGGTTGGCAAGAAGACATGCCATGCAACATTAGTGACAGCAAAAGTCATAAGAGCAAAAGATGCACAAGCTGAAAGGGTTATGGTTGCTGTAAATACAAGTGCTTTGTCAGGACGAAAGAGATTCATCATAAGAAGAAAACTTGAAATGGCCGCAACTACAAGGAAGACACCTGCTCTAAGTAACGTATGTTTTTGTTTGGATACAATTAGGGTTGTTGCCACCTCCTTGTTAGGATTCAGAATGACAAAACTCGACAATAAATGAGGCAAAAGAGAAAAACACAAAAAAAAATATCAACACCAAAATTTACATGGTGAAAAATCTCATTATTAAGAAATTTTACAATACTTAGAGAGAAATTTACACCATTAAGAAGAAGTGTTTTTATGATATTTTTGGTGTGTTTAGAATAAATGAAGTGAGGGGTATTTATAGTGTTGAGTCTAAAAACTAAAATGTAAATTTACTCAACTAAAAGTACTAATTAGGCAATTTCCCATTGACAAACTAGCCACCCTATTTGACTAATTGGGCAGTTAGCGTCATACTAATATTTGTAATTTTTTATACTTATACTAATGTAAATTTTGTTATATTTAAGAATGAGTTGTCATCATGATTTTACTGCTACTGATGTCGTGACAATTTTTATCTGAATTTTTTTCCCTATTTGCAAGGGAGATTCATGAATCCTTTGCTTTAGACCCCTAAATATTTGAGGTCTCAAAATTCTTTATTAATAGTGGATTTTATAATTTATTTTTATTCAGATAATATAAAATTTAGAGAGAGCAAAAATAAAAACATCATCTACTTTTTATATTAAATAGTATTTCAGAATTTTGATTAAACTACTTAGATCTTCATGTTAGTAAATAAAATTTTTATACAATATCATCTAACATATTGTATTGCAAACAAATGGCTAATATCTTATTAATTTGAATTAATCCCGACTAATACAAATACCAACAGTAATATTACTATGTAAAATTAAAAATTTCATGTTTTTTTAGTGATACTATACTATAAACAAAAAATATGAAAAAGCAGAAAAAATATAGTTTTCTAATAAAAATTTTTAATTGGACTGTTGCGATCAATCAGATTCATCATATATCACTATATTACTCGGCCCATTTAGGGAAAAAATGTGGAGTTTGTGTCATATTTGTATTCTTGGACAGTTGTCAAACTTTTCGCGTCGGTCAAAATATCCCTTTTTAACACCTCTAAGCACTTTCATTGATAGTCAAATTTATCAATTTTAAAATTTAAAATAGTAAAAAAAATTACCTAGTAGACAAATCCTAAATCTAACTGGTACCCAATAAAAATAAATTAAAAATATATTTTGAAATCTTCTTCACCAAAATTTGAAATTGTTGCTCGCGAAGTGCAATAAATAACCGCTAATGTGGTTGTTATTTAATTTAGGTCTGCTTTATAATTTAAAAAAATAAGTTTACTTTATTTATAGAGAAAAATTTAGACATAGAGGATTGAAGTTGAGTATGTGTTTAATATGTATATAAAATTGCCTATAACCTCAATCATAGTATGTTTGCCTAAAATATCAATCATAATGTACTGTATTTATTTTTGTCAAAAATAATTATTTGAATTTATCGAATTTCAACGATTCAATATTAAATTTTTTTTAAATAAGTTTAAATTTGATAAATTTCATATATAAGAACAAACTTCAATAATGAATTTTTCAAAATTAAAACAAATCCAATAAACCATTTAATATTCTTTTTATTGTCGTACACAATCAAACAACATGTTAAAATTTAAAAAATTTAAGCATGTGCCTGAATTTTTTTAACACAAAAATAATAATTTTTATTCACAAATTTAAACACAAAAAACCTCAATCATTAATTTGTTAAATAACAACTTTAATCCAACAAACTCATTTAGTACACATTTAATTTTTGAAAACACATTAAAATTAACTAAAAGTTTAATCATGTATCATAAATAATGACACAAAAGAGTTAAAAAAAAGGCGTACTTTTTACCTAAAAATTACCTTATACTTAATATTTGTGCAAAATAATATATAAAAACTGATACTAATTAAATGAGGAGTAAAAGAGTAGCGCTCCAAGAAATTTTTACGCTCATCGCCCGTTGTGCACTCAAACATACACACTTCCTATAAATATAGAAGACTGTATAATTGTGGTCCTACTAATCTTGGATTTTTTAAAAATAACAAAAAAATTTAAAAGATAATCATTACTGTCACAGATTATTGAAAAGCAATAGATTCTTTAGATCTAAAAGATAAAAGCTACCGTAACTAAAAATATGAATACAACAAATAACGCGCATATATATCAAACTCCAACACCAAAATTGACTTCAAAAAAAAAAAAAAAAGTTATAGAAAAGTCATTAATCTATGGCTGCATAAGTGGAGAAGAATCCAAGGGCAGAGAGGCTTCCTTTGGTACAATTATGATGACTATGACCATAAGAGGGAAACATGTAATAGCTGCAGCAATTAATCCTGCTCTAAATAGAACTAACGTTTGCTCAGTACGACAAATATAAACAACAATGTTGACCATTAGAAGCAAACAAGTAATGGCTCTCTGTGATTGGTGGAAATTAGAGAATATTTTTCTGGCTTTCTCATAGCAATTACTGCAGCATATAAAGAAAGACATGCTATAATTGTTAGACAAATAGTTCTGAAATGCTAGCAACACCTTGTCTGTTTCGAAACATTTTCCAATCGATGACATCTTTTCTTCTAACGACTTCTTAATTTGATGATCATGTAAGATAATCATAATTCTTTTTAAAAACATATATAGACAATGAAATGAGTGTATATGATTATATAATTGAAAAATTGATAAAATAACGCACCAACGGGATAAGACCCAGTTAATAAAAGACACTTTCAAAATCTTAAAATACTTTTGTGAAAAAAATGTGAATGTATTGCGATTTACATAGTCAAAGATGTAGGATATCTCCTTTATTTTTTGCACAACTTATTACTTGATTTCCTAGAATTCTGCAACAGAAAAATAGACGTATAAGGAATTAGAGCAATAGGCAGCTATCAGGACACTAGATCTTCATAAAATATTTCTACTAATTTTAAATTTAATCTCTATTATATCTTCGGATTTTCTTTTTTTTTTTCTTTCGCCAGCTTCCATATTTTATGTCATTCTTTTTTTCCTCTTATTATAAGTTGTATTGTTGAAGACTAGATTGATTTTTCTGTTGTTCAGTAAATGTTTATTTTCCTTGGTGCAATTTTTTGTGGATAATTTTCACGTTTAGGTTTTTACTTCATGTATTTTTGTTCGTTTTAGATTTTGAAAATAACTATCAACCCTCAAACAGTTGTATCAACAAGAATCAAATCCTCCTCAAATAGTAACAAGAGTGAATTTTCTAACATTTCTTTCATTCACCTCGCACCAAATCTACTTAATGCAATTAGTTTTGCATTTATGCTGCTAGTGAGACAACTTAATTAATTACTAATATTGAGATTCTATTTAATTAAATAAAATTATTCCGAAACTTTTAATCATATCGAAACAAATACTAATACAGTATGAAAAATGAAATGGGCGAAATCATATCGAAACGAAGTCATTAAACTAATCATTAATCATTATCCATATCTTTCAAAATCATTCATATTAAAATAAGAGAACCATTTATATTGAAATCTAAGTAATCAAAACTTTTTCTTCTTCTGCATTTTCTTATTGCTCTAAACACATCTTATTGGTTAATTACAAGGGTATCAAATATCAAATAAATAAATTGAATAAATTAAAATAGATTGAGTTAACAAATGGAGGTGAGAGGGGGTTGGGTTAATAGGACATTGACTCACTCAGAATTGCTTGGGGTAAAATAGAGTAAATACAGATCATAACTCAGCCCATTTAATTTTTACTAAATTTTTATTTCTTTGTTTGTTTTTTTATTACTTTTTAATTATCAAACAAAAAAATATATTTGTAAAAATATTTTTAAGAAAATTTCATAAGCTCTGAGCTACATATAGCGATTTACATAGTTAATAAAAGACTCTTTCAAAATCTTAAAATACTGAAGCAAAAAATGTGAGTGTATTGCACTATATAGTCAAAGGTGTTGGATGTCTCCTTTTATTTTTCCGGGCAACTTATTAATCGATTCTTAGAATTTCCTTGCAACAGAAAAATAGACTTATAAGGAATTGGGTGCATGGCAGCTATCAGGACACTAGATCTCGATAAATTATTTTCTACTTTATGCAATTAATTTTGCTTTTATGCTGCTAGTGAGACAACATAGTTAATTAGGGAGAATATCTAAAGACCTCCCCAAATTTAACGGGTTTTTAAATTTTATTTTTAAATTATTTGTAGTTTTAATTATCTCTTTTTTTCTCTTAAACATAACTAGCTTTATTGCCTTTAACCTTGTCCTTCTCATTCCCAAACAAATGGACACACCTTCCTACCATGTAATTTTTATTCACGTACATTTTTTTTTAAATTTATTAATTTTTCAATTAGTAAAAAAGAAAACTATGACCTCTACTACTACAAACAGAGAAATTATTTTGCTAAAGATAATGAAATTATTTTTTTACACATTTTGCCGAAAAAACATTGTCGAAAACAAAACATGTCACTAGATCTCGAGTAAAATATAATAAAAGTTATACAAATAAAGATTATTATTCTCGCTAAAACTTTTTATTTCACTAAAATAAATGAGTTTTACCCAAGTTTTTTCTTGTTCTAGATTTGACCAAAGAAAATAAATAATTATTGCATCTTTTAACAAAAATAAAAACTACAATTGCAATTTATTTATTTAGGTTAAATTATTTTTTATATGAAACAAAATGACGAGACTCAGAAATTTTTAATTGATTAGCCTGAAAAAGAGAATACACAATCAAAATAAATAGCATTTCATCTTATAAATAAATGAATACACAAACATACTTCATTATTTTTTAAAAAATTAATTTTATTTTTTCTTAAACGATAGTCACAATAATTTTTTTTAATCGTCTTAAAAAATAGAAATACACCATTAAAATAAATAATTAAGAGCTGATTTTTATTTATTTTTTATTCTCACATGCTTAAAAGAGAGTGTAGTCACTCTCTTTGCCACATCAGCACATAAAGGGTTAAAAACTATCCAATTGATAAATTTATGAAAGTAATTAAGACTACTGATAATTTAGGCGAAATTTGAAGAAAAAGTCTGATTACTTAAATTTCAAAAGAAATGGGGCTTTTCCCTAGCATGAATGATTTTGAAAGGTATGGATAAGTATTTGATTACTTATCTTATTTTTGTACGTATATTTTGTTTCGGTTTGATTAGAAGTTCCCGAAATTATTTTGTTTCATTTAATTAAAGATAAAAAAGAATCTCAATAATAGTAATTAATTAAGTAGTCTCATAAGTAGCATAAAAGCACATCATCATCATTAGCTGGGTCTTATCCCGTAAGTTACGTTATTTATATTATTTTCCAATTATATAAATATTTTATGTTGCTCATATTCCTTAAACTTATAAGCACATCATCAAATTAAGTGTCGTTGGAAGAAAAGATGTCATCCACTGAAAAATGTTTGCCAAAAGAAGAAGAGGCTAAGTGGCAAATAGACAAGGCGGCGTTGCTAGCATTTCAGACTATTTGTCTAACAATTATAGCATGTCTTTCTTTACATGCTGCAGAAATTGCTATGAGAGAGCCAGAAAAAGGTTCTCTAATTTCCACCAATCACAAACAAATACTTACACCAAGTTTTCTATTTTTAGCTGCAGCCATTACTTGTTTGCTTCTAATGGTCAATATTGTTGTTTATATTTCTCGTTTTGAACAAAATCAAGTTCTATCTGAAGTGGGGGCTCAATTGCAGTAGTTATTAGTGGTTACTCTCTCGTGTCCATGGTCATATTCATGGGCGTCATACGTAATTCCAAATCTTTTACCAAACAGACCTCTCTGCCCTTTGCTTCTTCTCTAGAGACTCAGCCCTAGATTGGTGACTTGGGGTGTGTTTGGTGTAATGAAAAATATTTTTTAGATTTTTTTTCTATTTTTTTGTATTTAATTGGTCAAAAAAAAATTAAAAATATTTTTTTTAGAAAAATAAATTACTTGAAAATAAGAAAAATGACTTTTCTAGAGGGAAAAAAAGTCGCATTGTCTCTTCTCCCATTATCCACTTGCTTTTTTTTTTATTTTATAGTTTCTGTGCATTTTAGGAGAAAAATAACCGACGAAAGCATGTCGATTTTCTTAAAGTTCGACAGTTCTTTTAAATCATTGGCAATTCGACGGAGTTCGTTGAATTTTAGTGTTTTTAGTAGTTTATTAGGAATGAATCAGAGTCTTTTTTTGAATTATTCATATTGGAGCGAGTTAAAAATTAGGAAGTGGATATTTGGATTAAATGCAAATGACCTTGATGATATGAAATAAAATAAAATATACGGCGTTATTTAATTAAATATTTTATACGTGTTTTAAATATTTATCAACATGTGTTGAATAGTTTACACCAAAAAATATTTTTGATGATTAAATGAAACATAAAAAATAGAGTTCAGAGTGTTAGAATAGTACGTACAAAATCTTAGTGCAGCCATTGGTTTTGGCTTTGTAGGGTAACAGTTGGAACTAATCATCATACATCATCAGATCCTCAAGAAAATCTTGTAGATAGAGCATTCTTTCTCACTATGTCCATTATGTATGTATGTGTTGTTTATGTTTTATTTCCTTGGTCGATGTTGCATGTTCGCTTCTTAAAGAATTCAACAACTACTCCATTATATGTTCTATACTTACTGTGAAGGGGGTAATATATATGTCCGTAAATTGAAAGAACCGCTCTTAAAATTTGCAATTTGAGTGTACTGATCAGAGATGCTTTTATGATTCCCGTTAAGACGAATTATTGAGTATTTAAGCTTCTTTTGTTGTTTTATTCACTAATACATTGTTACTTTTGTGTCAATCGGAATACATTAATACTGAACTGATTACTGTTACTCTTGATCTTTTCAAATTATACAAAAAATTAAGTTACACGAGTATATGACAGCAAAAATAAGGATATTCAAGATTTAATTAATAAATATATAACATAATTTCTGACGAAGAATGTTCAAACTAATCCCAAAAGAATTCTAACAGATACAATCACTTACACCAAGGTAACTCCTCTAACTCTCCTATGCAGGAGCAACATCAGGTTGGCAGAAACGAAAATTACAACTTGCAAAGCCAAAATGTCAATTGAAATGCTCGATCCCAAAAATAATCTTTCAGACCATACTATTAGTATCAGCATGATCAAGCTAATATTGCTTGTACAAATGAAAAATAAAGATGTGGAAATTCCCTTCAAGGAGGTTAGAAATAAAAAGAATAAAGCTAAGGAAAAGGTCCAGTGGAAGGCTCAACCAAGTAATACTCCAAAAAAATCTCAGCACATCTAAAAAACTTTCCAGCAACATATGTAGTCAAATAGACCATAATAAGAATCATATATATAAATGCACAACATTCAGATGCCATAACCAAGCATGCCTCCCCTCAAGGTTACTATGGCCAAGAAAAATATAACTATTTCCACATTGCCAGGATCAATTAAGAAACCTAAAGACACAGAACCTACGTACTTCTAATCTTTTTGTGAAGCCATCACAGAACAAAGTTACTAACTCATCATTCCATCAATAATTAAAAAGGATCTCTTATATGGAATATAAGAGGCATCACATCTCAAAGTGCATTTGACAGACTAGCTCAACTCAAAACAACACAACTTACAACTTATTGTCATTATAGAATCATTTCGATATAGTGGCATATTATTTGGTGGGAATTCCATTGTCTTTGCTGATGGGGTTTGTTCAGTGCAAGTTATCTTGCTTTCTGATCTCTGGTTTCACTAATTGGTTAAAGCAGGTACTATATATATTATATATACACACTACATGAAAATCTTTGAGCCAACAAGTAGAAAAAACACTCTCAAATAAGACAACTTAATTAGCTCTATGTTTTCAAGTCCAATACATTAACAATAAGACCCCGAGGAGAAAACAGTTATAAGCACCAACGCTTGTGCGCAAATAAATGTAATGAATGGTACACCGTGTAAGCTTCAAAATACACAATCAGGTAACATGGATGGGCATTCCTTGCAAGGTGTATTATTGAAGTACAGCGAGTCCGGTTCAGCAGGGTATATCCGAGCTGCCAAGTAATTATTTTCATAGCTGTCTCGTGCCATTACCACTGCAAATTGGAAGACCACACATATTACATCAGAGCTACTATCATACCTGCCCATCTCTAGATCACACCATCACTCTTCCCCGCTTATAGCTTAAATGTTCCTCATTCACATTCAATACTTGGTCTCCCATATTGTGAATGCAGATCAAAGAGCAGGATTAAGCTTCTATTTTAGAAGAGATCCATCAAATGGAGTAGCAAACAATCAATCTCCCATAATTTTAATAGTTCACCAACTTGAGAAGATGAGAAGACCAACACCAACAACGTTGTTAATTTTAGCAGGATGACGATGGACCAATATACACAAGTCAGAATGTGCCTTCAATTTTCCATATTCGCCCCAAACCACTGCCTGTTAGCAGGTCCTCGTCGATATCGACCTGTGTAACGTGGCTCCGAATGCCTTCTCATTGACATCTTTACTCTTTCCATGCTCTCTTCTTGTCTCGCTGACTGTTTTCTTGAGGAAAACCTTGGCCTAGAGGAACTTGATTTCTTTTGTGTGTCTGCTTCATATGACAAGGGCTGCAACCCTTGTAAATCATGCTCAGAAACATATCCAGTTGGCCTTTTAGATTCGTCCATTCTTCTAAATGTGATTGAAATCCTATGTGAGATAAAGGTTGAAAAGATGTTAGCATACTACACAATGGAAGGGAAGATTTAACTTTGACCAGAAAGTTCTGAACATTCAGTATGTACCTCTTAGTAGGCACAGCTGGCACAGAGTGTTTAGCTACATCAGCTCCATTTCCATTCAAGACAAGTACAGATCTGGGAGTAATGTAATGTCACTAATGATCAACCTTCCTAATTTCACTAGTTATGATAAGAAGAACAAACTCACTTACCCCACTGGCAATGGTATTGCAATTGCACCAGCAAATTCACCGGGACCCACTATTTTCAAGTTGGATCCAAACACAATGTTGCACTCGCTAAGGAATGAAACAGTACAAAATGGGCGCACAAAATCATGATTGTCAATATGCGGTGGTATGCAATCGCCCTCTTCATAAATGTTGATAATACAGCTGTCTGGAACACAAGTTGAAGGCATCACATGCCACCTTACAAGCCTTCTAATCATGACCTTCAAAAGATCAGGCAATGGATCAACAGCTCCATTTTTGAGGATCCCTGGGGGGTTGCCATTCTTATCCTGCCATAAAGAAAATTCAGTCATTATGCAACCCATGACTAACCCATATGCCACAGCCCTATCACAGAAGAAGGTCATCAACTGAGCAGTAGCGGAGGATGGGGGGTGGTTCTGTGTGGAGAGGGAGGGATGAAGATAAGAGCGTAAAATGCTTACTGGTGCATAGTTGTAACAACAGCCAAATTGAATTGTCACACGTCCTTTGCCCCTCATCCACTTTGTTGGTGCAGTATAAGTCCTCTCTAAACAATCACCACAGGCAGATAACAGCCATGAGATAACTAAAAATGACAGAAATAACTTAAGTACGAACAAATTTAAAAGGGAATTTTAAAGAGGAAACTCCAAAAAAAACTTCCATCTTAACAAATATAAAGTAAAAACAATACCAGATCAAACTAATTGATGAAGTGAGTCACAAGTAAGACGGATGACACAAAACTAGGACAAAATTACTCAATTAGCATAGAAGATTTTAAAGAAAGGTTCAAGAACTAACTTAGGAAATCTTCAAAAAGGGAAGGTGCACATGTCATTTTTATAGAAAACACAAATTAACCAAACAGAGAAAATGTGCCTTGTAAAACTACTTGCACATTTTTCCAAATGAAAACTCTTAATAATGCCTGAATCTTTATTTTTGCAACTTCATGTTTCCTATACCATACTCAACAAAATTCTATAATATCCTTGTTAATGTTTTCAACCAGGGAACAGTTACTAAGTTGAAGCAAGAACAATTTAGTGCTAAAATCTAGTTATATTGTTATTTACCATTAAAGAAACCTTGAGCTCAACACAGCCTCAAAACTAACTTAAAAATTTAGGATTGCCCAAGACCATATAAAGAAACCAAATAACCCTTGACCCACCAATGTGGGACTCCAATATCCCCACACGATGCCTAGGACTGGACAGATGAAGCGTGGACAATATAAAACGGGGGACTCAACATCGGAAACAATGAATTGGGATGAGTCTGACTCTGATACCATGTTCAAAAAATAGACCTTGAGTCTAACTTAACCTCAAAACCTAAGTCAAGCTGTGAGGACTACCCAAGACCTTTGACACACCGTATTACTTAGGCACATTAAATAAGGAAAGTTTCCGTATTACTCGATTTCTAATTCTGGCACATCGTTAAATGTATACGACAGAAATCCTATGCAATTAATCTAGGTATATGCAGCGAATCTAGACACATCTGACAGCAACACTAGCCATTTTTAAAAATTTACTTCAATTCCGAGAAAAGGTAGAAGAGACTTCTTATGCCACATATTACCACCTTATATAGATATCAACATGAACAAAAATGTTGACAGGTGATATGATACATAGAACTATTGACCAGTTCTCTTTTTATCAGTCCCTCTCTTTTTTCCTTTTTCTTTCATCTTCTTAATGTCTGGTTATTAACATAGAAGAATCTGTGCTATCACTAAGAAAAAACTAAAACAGAATAAACATTAGTAAGACAGGATTCCCCATTTCAATACATTGAAGTCTAGAATGTCCAAAGCAGCTTTGCTTTAACATACAATGATGAAATGTTTCAAGTACTGCAACTCTCAATAACAGACAAAAGGAGAAATAAGGCATCTATGGAAGATGCAAAATGGCTAATGTTGAATCTGAACGAATCCGATATCCTCTCAAAATAAGTAGCAGGTAAGTTCTCCTATATAGAATTCTTATTGAAAAAGATACTGGTAGGTAGAAAAGGTGCAAGTCAATGCAATAGTTGATCCTCTCTCAAGCAAAAGTCAAATTCTTTTTCTTACTTCTTCTGTAGTTAAGCTAATGCACTAACTCCGCGTCAATCCCCCTACTTGAAAGATATCGGCATATAAATAGTAAATGACCTAAAAGGAATTGGATGACTATCTGCCGAAATGAAGATAAAGGCATGAACAACAATAGTAACATCAAAATATGTCATTCCATAGCAAAAATTTTAGAAAAACTCAAACTGAATCAGAATCAACAATGGTATATCTCGCATTCTACAAAACCAAGCAGATGTGTAATGTGACGCAATCAAGCAGAACTTCTTGAGCGTGCCATGTGATTTCTCGGTTACACTCAGCCAGCCTTTACCACCTCACAAGGAAACAAATATGAATTTGACAAATGACCTCGTTTCTATGCTACAAATACAGGTTATTTAGCCCTCTGGTCAATGAAATGGACTGCATTCAATGATTGAGAGAGCTACAAAGCAAATAAAGAAATCAATAAGGAAAAAAAAGGGAATACACTAGTAAGTACCAATCACCGAACCCCATTAATATTGTAATGTTAACACAAGTCTATCAACAACAAAGTTGATTAAAAAAGAGTGTTCTGATTCAGAGAAATACCTGCTTAAATTTCAAATACATTTGAAGCTTAAACGGTAACAGCTAGACAATATCAATCAATCAACTACACCTGCTTTAACTATGCTTTGCAAAGCTCAACATGACAATAAATTCATTTGAAAAGAGGAAAAAGAACAATTAAGAGATACATCAAAGGTAAAACAAACCTTTCAGTTCCCCATTCTTCCCCATCTGGTCAAGCTTCTCCACATATTTAACTATTCTAATTTGCTCAGCGGCACTAAAGACACCCTTATGTAGCTCTAATCCATCAAGTATATTCACGATTTTACCATTTACCCTCTCCAAACATATGAAATCCTTTTTCCTCTTCACATTACAGAATCTAATGTACTCTCGTTGCTCCCTTGACAATTCTGTTTTTCGCTTACTCTCCGGTGTAGAAATTTCCTCTTCAGACACACCATTCACCTGACTACTCAAGGCAATTGACTCACTCACATCCTCAGCTTGAAGCTCATCTTCCTGAGCCATATCTGCCCATGACATCTTCACTTTCGGGGTAGTCACAGGTAGGGATGAGCTGAATGCTTCACTTGTAGATGCCTTTCCAACAGGTTGAGATGGGGAATCTGCACCATCTATACAACTGTCAGATGAATGTCTGTCCACAGAAAGCTCCTCAAAGGGCTCCCCCCCAGCCCCGTCTTTCCAACTACCCAATGAGTTTGTATCTGCATTATCGTTCAAGTCACCACAATCATTCCAACTTCCAAGCGAATTGTTGTCATTATTCTCTTGACTCCCATTGCAGCCATCCGAATCACAGCGTTCCGGAGTCAAAACACTCGTATTCTTTGGTTGCTTCAAGCATTCTGCATTGCCGCTAACTTCTGCAATCATACCAACAAACTCTCCGATCAGAGAACTCACCAAATCAACAACTTTACACTTCATTATTAAAGTATAGCCCATAACATAACCTACACAAAGCAGAAATCAGTTTGTTTGGCCCATCATTATCTACCAAAGAAACTTTAAGTTGCATATGTTATCTACAACGATCTTCAAAACTACAGTAATTACATAAACCAACAAAACTTAAATCATATAATTAATATGAAAACTCTGTATCTATTACACTCTATTTAAGTTCTTCATGAGCAAGTAATTCCCCAAGAAACATCTTTATTACAAAATTTGAACCAAAAATAAAATAAATAAACAAACCTGAAGTGAAACGCTCTCCCTAGTGAAAAACCTCATCCAACAAAAAGAGTAAAGCACATTAAAGCTGGAAACTAAATGCAAATTGCGATTATCAGTGGATGAACTACACAGTTTAGCAATAGCAAGCACATGCATTAACACACATTAATGTAAGGAGCACAAGGATAGAGAAGGGGAAAGAGAGAGTACTAAAATTGAGGGATCGGATGCGATCGGAGAGGGTCTGGGTGCAGGAGCGGCAGAGGTCACGGGAGAGAAAGGGGAGCCAGTTGGAGAGAAACTCAGAGGCGATGCGGAGTTCATCGGGGTTGTAATTGAGCAGGAAGGGATCGTTCTCCTGAGGTTGCTGGTGGTCGGACATGGCGGACGAGTCAACTCGGTGAATTGAAGGCGAGTGGATGATTAGGCGGATTGTGAAGTTGCCTTGAGAATTCGGGAATGTGTTATTCAGTAAATTGGAAGGGCTGTTTTGTCAATTCATAGTGGTAAAGATTAGGCGGTTGAGTTTCCGAAGCCCACCCTGATTACTAGAATTATATTTTCCAAC
>JACEIK010000105.1:355747-367539 GCA_018107945.1 Datura stramonium | reverse complement strand
AATGGGGTTCCTCTTTCGTGGATTTTTTTGATCTTGATTCCTAAAAGAAGCCCTTTTGACAGTTGGGCTTTGGACTAATATGGATATAGTCAGTAGAGTGATATCTAAACTCCTTTCCAATTTCTTTTGTGTACTTTCTCTATGACATTATAGTGTTCTAATAAACTTTATCTGGAAATGCTATCTTTATGGGGGTATGACTGCTCAAAAGTTTGAAGTGAAGGGAAATTCTAATAGGAGCTGTTTCAGTAGAGTCAGATTCAAGCTTAAAATCTGATGGGTGCAATGTTTAGGTTCTTATCACTTAACCCATTATATATTAGAAATTTTGGGTTCGAACTTTAATATTTTAAATTTTTTTACTGATCTTTCACATGTATATTTACGCTCCGTGTTGAAAATGTACATGATATGCTCCATCCAGCACTGTACATAGGGCAACATCTTCTTAAGTTGCCTTGTTAAGGCTCTGTGCAAGTGTTCCACAAGAACAACTTCTACGCTTCAATCCCGAGCAGTTGGTAGGATATATGGATCCTCAGTGTCCATTTTGTTTCAGTTGAACCTGTTCCATTTGAATACTCAATAATATTTTGAAAATGCATTTTGTATATTCCGGAGTAAATTCCTAGTGCATTGTGAAGAACAAGGTGATGCATTTATTATGCTTTATCCTGTGATGTCATGGGAATTCCTCAACAAGTTTTAACGGAATTCAGCTTAACCTTTTTTATCTAAATATTCTGCTTGAATGAACGTGAATACAATCACCTTGGAAGAATCTTTATACAATTAACCTTTTTATTCTGAAGGTCAAGAACTGCATGGTGGTGATTAAAGTTGATATGATTCCCATGTGGTTCATTTGACTCTCTTATACTAGTTCCTACTTCCTAAAGTTCCTAAGTTTTTAATTTTATAGGTTCCTGAGCTCACATCAGTGTCTTGATAAGGTGATGGCGGGTGAGGGAGATATTGATCTCTCAGCTTTAAAATATCAATTGACTCAAACAGACGTTACTTGGAAGCTAGAGATGGAGAAAAGCCAGTCCCAAGTGGATGCTTTGCAAGCAAAACTGTTGGAGGTAAAAGCTTATATTCAAGGATCAGAAGAAGATACAAAGAGGGAGTTAGAGGTTCTATGGCATAGAGTGAGAACCGCTACAACATTGATGGCGTACTTGAAAGCTAAAGCCCGTGTCATGGCTGTTCCAGATTTGGCACATTCCTCATGCGGCATCAAAGAACTAGATGGAGTAGGTCTTGTTGATAAAAATGGTATACCATTATCCAGTTGGTCTAAGGATATTGATCTCTCATCTTTTGATGATGCTGATGATGAATTATGGATTAGACTTTCGAGTAAACATGGTGAACTTGATGAACAAGATGGATCTTATATGAGTGTATTACTCAGAAGTGTACAATTGGTTACAGATGTTATGGAAAGTCTTGTCAAGAGGATTATAATGGCGGAATCTGAAACTGCTATAGAGAAAGAAAAGGTAACTGTAGGTGTAGAAGAGATTAAAAGGAAGGCGCTCCAGATTGAAAACATGTCTATTAAGTTAGAGGAAATGGAAAGATTTGCTCTGGGTACAAATCTTATCCTGACTGAGATGCGGCAGAGAGTTGAAGATTTGGTTGAAGAAACTTCTAGACAGAGGCAGAGAGCTGCAGAAAATGAGCAGGAGCTTTGTCGTGTTAAGAGAGACTTTGAGTCTCTGAAATCCTATGTCAGCAGTCTCATTAGTGTGAGAGAAACAATTCTATCATCAGAAAAGCAATTCCAAACGATTGAAAGGCTTTTTGAGCGGTAAGTATACCCCTTTCGTCTAAAGAAATTTCCATAACCATAACATGGTGACCGACCTGTTTCTTTTTCCTGGCCATACAGTGTGTCCATGATGCATGCAGTTTACTATTAAATATGTCATTTTGCTCTCACTTTCGTAGCACTGCATCTTAATATTTTCCATGCAGCTTGGTATAATAACTGGAATACAAATGTCCAAGCACAACTTCTTCCTGTGTTCTCGAATAATACTTGCATTGCAGCTCGTGTATCATTTGGTAAAAGATGTTGTGATAGCTCCATTAGTTACTACCTTGTTTCTCTTATTTGGCTGTTTGTCCCTTTTCGTGTATAAAATATTGCTTTTAGGAGTAATACATTTTTGTGTTTCACCTTAAGACAGGTGTTGACTTAAAGGGAGTGCAAGCATGGACACTCATTGCTGTTTACTGTTCTAAACCTTTCTTTTTCTTTGGGTGTGGTTGATTAGATCATTAATACCATGCTGGACTCTTGGACAAGCTTAGTGCTTTAGCGTCCCTTTTAAGCTATGGGACTATTGTAGGATCTTGTTCTTGTAATGATCCATGGCCATCATATTTCTCCTTTTTTGTTATTTTCCAGGCTTGGGGTGTGATGGGGGGATCATTTGTATCTTAATGGCGTTTGTCGTTGTTCAATGCTAAATGCTGGGACCATTTGAAATTAACAATGGTGGTCATTGTTCACATGATGTTACAGGAATAACTGAACCAAAAAGAAAAATGTTTCCGAAGTGATGCTTATGGAGTTATGTTTACTTTATTGAAGTGTGCTTTGTTGCACTAACTCCCAGATGTAAGATAGATATAGCATCTGAAAACTCTATAAGGGATGAGAAATTAGGGAGAAGATTGAGAAGTAATTGGAAAAGCTTGATTATTCCCTCAAGTTTGGTTGAGAATTTACACTAGTTACTAGCTTACAATGTGGTTAAATACTGATTCTCTTTTTTTTTTTTTGGAAACTGATAAGATACTGATTCTAGGGAATAAAACATCTCTTAATCTATGGTTGATGTCTCCTCGTATGGTTTTAGACAATTCTCATCATATGAGCTAGCTTTTAAGGTTGAGCTAGGCCCAAGGTCCATTTTTTAAATATAAATATTTGTGAGAAATTAGAACAATCAGACAAAGGAGCAGAGATTAGCCTCCAGCAACTAAAAAATCTCAAAGTATAGAAGCAGCTTGATGATGGCAGAATAGAATAGTTGAGAATAATTACTCTTATAGAGGCCACAAAATAAGAAAGAAGGTTTTACTGCTAGTTTGTAACACCTTAACCCAATATGAGGCAATAATGGGTGTCAGGATAATCAATTTAAAACCTAGCTCTCTCAATCTTTTATTAATAGAAAAAGTTGTGTACTCTATCTTATGACATAAAGTTTATTCTTTTCCTTTTGAGATTTGCTTTTTTTTTTTTGAGAATGAAGTTGAATAATCTCTCTAATGGAAAAATTAATTGAGATTAGAACTTTTGAGATGCTGAATATTGAAATGATTGCTTCATTTGCAATATCCTGCATTTCATTACTCTCTTGCTCTACCCAATTAGCATCTTAAAGTAGTTGGTAGCTGTATGACTAAGTAGCATAGTAGTGCAAAACAAAAAGAGAGCACAAACTTTGATGAAGTTTGATCTGATTGGAATCCAGAGAACACCACATGTCCTTCTAGATTTATTTGAGCTAATATAAGCTTTAAAGTTTGCTCCTTACTTTCTCCTGTGCTCGGCTACCTGCTCTTACAACTAGCTTAGCGGGATTTTGTTAGGTTGGCTCCCCAAATGGTCATGAATCATGATTTTGGAATCCATTCTACTGCTTTGGTTTTGAATTACTGCATTAATTTTTGTCTGAGGACTTGCTCATCATCTAATTAATGCATGAAGATAGAATTCTGACCACCATAACAAACAACAACAACATACCTAATATAATCTCACAAGTGGAGTCTGGGGAGGGTAGGATGTACCTAGACCTTAGCTGTGACCTTTGTGGGGTAGGGAGATTGTTTCCAATAGACCTAACCACCATATTAGCGGTAAATATTACTTGGGTGAAGTATCCTCATTTGACTGCAAAGTTTTCGTATATCCCAATTGGCATGAAATGTTAAAGCTGTAATAATTCGATTAACTGATATTTCATCATATGGGAAATATTGTGTGCTGAGTTTGTTTTATGTGAACCAGGCTGGTCGCCAAGACAACACAATTGGAGACTGAGAAGACGCAGAAAGAGGCTGAAGTACAAAAACTAATGGAAGAAAATGTAAGGTTGACTGCTCTGCTTGATAAGAAAGAGGCACAACTTTTGGCCATGAATGAACAATGCAAGGTTATGGCACTAAGTGCTTCAAATATTTAGTTCAGTGTGTTTAGACCCTTTGTTTCTTGTGGCTTTGTCATGTTCAATGATCTCACCTGCTGGCCTTCCAGCTTATAAAGGTGAATGCAGCAATTGGATTCTGCAAAACCTTCTATCCAGTAAATGCAACTTTGAGAGGAATCTTTGTACCCCCTTGTTGTCTTGTACTGTCTCATTGATAAAATGCAAATTTGTTCTTAAGTTAAATATAATGGAAGAACTAGATTGCACCGTGTTTGGTGCCGTGCCTTGTACATCTATGACAAATTCTGTTTTTTTCTGTACTTTCCTTTTTTCAATTTATTGAGGATGGCAGGTCAGACAATGGTATCGAGTGATACTTGTTCTTTTTTGGTAAATGATGAGTGGCATTGGTCTTTGTTTTAGAAGATGCTGCGCTCTAAGAATAATGCCTTGCTTTCTAGCACCTAAATTAGTGATATACCAAAGTTCAGTTTGAACTGGTGGACACGCACATCAAAAGATGTTTGAATATTTGAATCCAAGTTGCTTCATTCCTTTCTTTTTTCTATCAAGACCAAAGTTCCTGATGGTCTAACTTAGATTTGAAAAGAAGACCCTTATTAGCCGGAGTACTAAGTGTACATTTTTTCTTTAGTTAAGGTAGATTAGGTCAATTTTTTTTTTTTCAAACAGTTTCTGTCCTCGTTGAGACTTGAGAGTCAGCTCTACGAGACTCTAACTCATAAGTTTCAGCTCGTATCTGGCTAACGATTACCTCGTTAAACATTTATTTTCAATGTGATTGGTTATCTTAAACTTTTAAATCTCTTTGTTGATAAATAATATTTACTAGACGAAAAAGAATGAATCGAACTATCAATAACCTATTGTTAATGCTTCAATATATTCACGAGTATCCTATGGCTAAATCTTTTACTCAATATTTCCATGTTGGCCTTATAATGGCTGCGTAAGTAGATCATATGGTTATTTTAAAAAGTTCAATTGAATCATACTAATTAAAAAGCAAAATAACTTGACTTTTTAAATAATAATAATAATTTATTTTGGTAGGTAGGAGGATCAGTTCGAGGAGCTCTTACAATTAAATTAATTAATTCAATAAGAAATAATAAAATGCTTAATTAACTAAATAAGAAATACTCATCAAATGCTTAATTAAAATTAGCGAAACGATGCTATTAAAAGAAAATAGAAACATCCATGGTATTTTGGCGGGGTTAGTTTGGAGGGAGCGAAAAGCAAGAATTAGGACATGCTTTGTTCCATGCAATACACACTACTTATTACCCAAAACTCCATGCGTTTCCAATTCCCACCAAAAATCACCTGATTTCCTTTCCTCTTAAAAAAAAAAAAAACTTTTCCCCTTCAATTCCAAACCCTAATTCTCAATTTCTTCAATCTTCTGATTATTAGTACTCAAAACAACCTCAATTTCCACAACTAGGTTCGTTTTGAATGTAAAATGCCTCTCAACTCGCCTGCCATGACGCAGAATGACAGTGAGCTAGGCGGAAATGAGTCTGATCCAAGGCTGCAACTCAGCAAAATTGCTAACCCTTCTCAAGATTTTGAAAAGAAGGCACGTTTTTGTTACCTGATAAATTTATGAGTAGCCCTTCTCAGTCTTTTGTACTTTTGGTGTATCCTATGCTTCTAACTCCTATGTTTGTGCGAATATTGGTTCAATAATGTCTCGTGTTAGGATATTATCTCTACTTCTCTAGCACTTTTGCAAACGACAAAATAAATTTTACCTTTTATCTGCAATAAAAATAAAAATGGCTGCTATAAGCCCTGCTTTTTGTAATCTAGTGGTAGCTCTTCATTTTTTCGTTTTACCTGCACAATTCTACTCGGATTTCAGCTAGATGCTATAATTAATATTTCCTTATGCCGCTTATAGTTATGCATTTGATGAATCAATCTGTTTGATCAGTTTGCAGTGTTATCTATGTCTATTCTGGAAACATTTGAGACTTGCGTATTGACCAGTATTTTCGTTACCTAACCTCTTTCGTAGCTAGAGATACAATAATTATAATAATTCCTGGTGTTACACAGACTTCAAGCAAGAGACTGAAAGATGTTGAAATTTATGTCCCGATAGTCTATGGAACAATTGCATTTTGGCTCGGCAAGAAAGCCACTGAGTGAGTGGGCATTCTTTTTAGTGCATTTATTTGCTCAGAGATTATGCTTCTTGATACAATTATAATATATGGGTTTGTCAATTAGAACTCAGTCACATAGGTGGTCAGTATATGTTCGTGGGGCAACAAATGAGGATCTTAGTGGTGTTATCAAGAAAGTTGTTTTTCAATTGCATCCAAGCTTTAATAATCCTGTTAGAGTGGTAGAATCACCACCGTTTGAGTTGTCAGAATGTGGTTGGGGCGAATTTGAAATTGCAATATCCCTTCTCTTCCATGATGACGTTGGTGAAAAGAAGTTGGATTTGTAAGTTTTTTACTTTGTGCATTTGCTTCTTTTTCTCTTTAAACTTTGCCTGGCAGTGTGGATATACTTTCACTGCTCTTGTTTTCCCAGGTATCATCATTTGAAGTTATACGCAGAGAACGAGCCTGGTCCCCAGTCAACAAAGAAACCTGTTGTTATGGAAACGTACAATGAGATTGTATTCCCTGATCCTCCTGAGGATTTCTTTTCTCGTATCCAGAACCATCCTGCAGTAGTTGTGCCACGGCTTCCTGCAACGTTTAAGTTGCCTCCTGGTAAAGATCTTCTTTTCTGAGATCTTTTGGCTCTGCTGCTGGAGCAACTTGGTCCTTTCAGTTCGTAATTTTTCTACTTTATTTTTCTTAGCACCAATTGAGGATCTGCACGAGTTGAAGAGAGGTGATACAAAAAACCATCCTCTTAGTCAGTGGTTCATCAATTTCTCTGAGGCCGATGAACTCTTAAAACTTACAGCAGCTCGTCAGAGGGTGAGCGTAACTTAACTCTCTCTCTCTCTCACACACACATACACACACACAAAAAAAAAACATATGCAGACATGCATGTTCAGTAGATCTAAACTTATTTGTGTAAAAAATATTCATGCTCATAGATAGTAGAAATCATGTGTAGCTGTTCTAACTTCTACCTGCCTTGAGATAAAGTTTGACGTTTAATTTCTTATATCTGAAGCTGAGACAAGATATAGTTATTTAAGCTGATAGAATTATATTGGTGTCGGAAGCACCAAAGGGTGTGGCCTAGTGGTCAATAAAGTGGGTTAAGAACTGATACAAGAAAAGTAAAAGGGAGCTAGACACAAGATTGGAAGCAAAAAGCAACCGTTGTTAAAGAACAAGGACCTCAATTCAACAATTCGAATAAGCACCTAACTTAAGAGAAAGACCTCAAAGGAAATGAATTTCCCAAGCAACCCTTCTTTCTACACAAAGTCACAATCTAAGGCTTTAGGCAAGCACGCTACACTCAAAGTGAATATTCTTCAAAGTCATCAAAATCTAATATGGGAATTAAAAGAGCTCCTATTTATACTAAGTAAGGAAGTGAAAGACTATTACAAGTATACCCTTAATGATTAAGGACCTGGTTTGGTTGTCTTCCTTTTCCTTGAAATCAAGGAATGGCCAATTGCAAATCTAGCCACCTTCTTCACTCACCTGGCCATCTTGTGCTTCTTCATCCACCCAAGCTATCATCCAAATATAGAACCCTTTGGATGGCTCCAATATGCACTCAAGTGGATCCCTCTTTGTGAAAAGACCTTGTAGCACTTGGAGCTCCCGTGCTTGGCTCCTTGTGAAGGTCTTGAGGGGCCTTGGGTTGCATCAAGAATCATGAGGTCTTAGGTTCAAATCTTAGCGCGGGCAAACAAACTTGGTGATTTCTTCCCATTCTTTATAGATAGAGTTACCGGTACATGTGCTGGTGGGAGGCAAACAAATTAGTTGAGGTGTACACAAGCTGGCTCGGACGCTACTGTTATAAAAAAAAATTATTCGTGACATAAATTATGTTATTTCAGCTTGAGTCTTCACTTTCATCTCTATATAAAGTTTGTTGATTTTACCTTTTTCATTTTTGGATGAAATGTAGAGCAGAAGTGTATTCTCCAGCACACATTGGGTGAATGAGACTTATGTTTCAACATTTTCCCTTAAGCTTTAGTTTCTGTACACTGTCATTAGTTCCTTACTTGTACCTTTCAGTGCTAGAATCAAATTCTCAACTTTCATCTCACCTGGATAAACTGTCTTGTCTATACCTGAGAGTGCCTTTAGACAAATATCTGCTTTAGACAGTCAATTATCTGCTTTATTAGGGTTTTAAAGGGACCTTCAAAGCATATGAAAGCCTTTGGTTCTTAAGAAGCCTGTTTCTTTTTATTAATTGAAGTAGATGAATACTTTCACTAGGGAAGAAAAAGAAGAGAGAAGAATATGACCACATAATAAAAAAATACCCAATTTCACCTTGGTAACAAATAATGGTTCTAAGCTTCAGGCATTCGCTACACTGTGCCAGTGATTCAAATCCCTAATTGACGAACTCGTAACATTTCAAATAACTGTGTTAAGTGCCTCAAAATGCCTCATCAAAACTTATTTAAAAAAAAGTGCCTCAAAATGCAAATAAGTATATCTAAAGGCTGCATTTTGAAGGAAATTTGATATTTTGTAAACAAGTTTACCACTGGCCACAACAGCCTTCTTACCTTGATTATTTCTTTGTCTATCCTCTCATTTAGTCTCCTCTAAGCCATGCACTTTGAGCTTATGGACTAGATTTCCACCATTTGTAGGATTAGTAGTTTGCTATCGGCTAATTGATTGGATATGGGTCTGACAGGTGCAAGCTCACATTGTTAAGCTGAGGAGGCAGTTGAGTGTGATGGATGAGCTACCCCAGACATTCAAACTGGATTCTGATTAATGTACATGATTGGTCGGTCACGTAAAGAACATGTGATGTTCTTTTGTACATGTTGACAAGCTCAGTTAGTGGAAGTTCATCTTTTTTTCTCCATCCACGTGTTGTTAAAATCTCCACCTGACCCTTCTACTACCTCCCGCCCCCCGACCCTGACCCTCCTTTCATTTCTATCTCCTCCTTATGCTGTGTAGTACAGGCTGTACTATGTCCTGGATAACGTCTAAGGATATTTCTGTAACATCTAGGATAGTTGTGTTAGTCTGGTTCCACTGTAAATAAGAATGTTACCAGGGTTTATGGTTAAACTATTTGTCAAAAGAAATGGAAGAAAAATTCCTGACTAAAGTCTTGCTGGGTTGCTTTCCATGTTTCATGAGATTTAAGTTGGTGCAATTGCTCCCTCAGTGGCAGGTTTACGCAGAGGTATGCTCATCACATTATTGTTTTTCGTGTTTTAAATTTTCAACTTTTTTGGTTGGAGCCACTCTTCACATATGTAGTTATGTGACAGGTCTTCTTGATTTTAAAATGGTCTTTCCACAGTTAATGTCTCATTAACTATGCTCTTGTTGTTTCTGATATCTGTGTGGGGCTGCTGTGTAAACTCTAGCATATATACTGTGCAGTTAGCTGTTTCTTTTTGGCTTTATATGTGATGCCATGCACTTGGAAAAGCCCTTTTGACTCTACTATGTTTCTATAACACACTTCCATTTAACGTTGCGCCATCAACTCTTTGCAAAGAGAAGCCTGGATGTGATATATTCTTTTTTTATTTTTTACTAATGGTGTTGAATAAGCATGCATAGATATTTCTTGATTGAAGTTGAAAGTAAAGAATGACATTTCAATTACTATCATTATATTTGTTATGACAACGATTCGACATACTTTAGTATCAATAGTAGAACACATCTTTAGCCTGCTGAGTTTTTCCTCTTTGTTATCTGGTAATCAGTGGAAGCCTACTAGACCTTTTTCTCCAATTTTGTACTCAGTCCTGGTACTTAACCTGTTAACCTTGACTGCGATCCTTAGAATCTTTTTGCTGCTGGTCTTGTAAGGTATTTGTCCTATACAAGAAGGTAAACTAATTAACAATAGCAGTACCTCTCAAGTACCCTTTCACTTTTGGTGGCATGAATGCACTATTAAATATATAATTAGCTAGTGAAAATTAGCAGCCCTACTAAATATTATCCAAGACCCACTATATCAATGTTGTTCCACAAGGCTTCAAGCTTGAAGCAATAGTTAGAGCGGGACAATCATTTTGGAACCTTATATTATTGACCAATTTGAGCATATATGCAAAAAAAAAAAAAAAATCATTATTATAGAAAAAATTTGGTGGGCTAATGGCTGGACCCGCGTGGTTCCTAAGAGTCTTATGGAGAATGTGGTCAAAATTCATAATAGACTCAAACTATAACAACCAAATTGACTATTTTCATGCATAAGGATGTTAGTGGCAGAGGTGTGGTGCTTGGAGTTGTTTTTGAACATATTGCAATTGAAGAATGAGTAATTTGTTTTTAGGAATTTAGAGCCCAATTTCCTCCATAAATTCTCTAATCTAAATGGTGCAGAAGCTTCATATTTATCCCTTTTCTTGTTGAAGGGGGATTTGTGTGAATCACTTCACTCAGGAAAGAACAGAGTATGACAACCACTTGTTTAAGCTATTAATAATTTCTTTCAATTAGTAATTTGACCGAGATTGGTTTTTGAGTTCTAGCCCCTTGTATAGGTTGCTTTATGACATGCTTACTCGAGTCGAGAGTCTATCGGCAACAACCTCTTTACCTTCACAAGTCCAGGCTAAGTCTGGGTTCACTCCACCCTCCCCAGATCCCATTTGTTGTTTTACTATATTCTATGTATTCCTCTATAATCAGTTGTCTAGTTGCAGTCGTTCATTTGAGATTACTGCTCAATTTCTTTAAATTAGTAATATTTGTGGGATGTCCTTAAAATTTACTAGAAATTAACAAAAGAATTCACATGTTCCAATGTTCATATTTCCAAATTGTACAACACAGGACAAATCAGGGTTATAAGTGTCGTAGAAGTTCAGAACTCAGATGTATTAGCAGCCTCTGTCTTGTTTTATCTTGAAAGCAAGAGTAACATGGCTTCACATGCTTATTCAAGTCTTATGTTGTCACTAGGGGTTGTACATTGAAAATGCTATTTGTTTGTTGGGTTACTTTTTAACTTTGATGGTCCTTTGTCTTCAGTCTGCAGATTATTTTCCTCGCTCGGGGTTACATTGTCCTTTCTTCATTCATGTCAGAACCCATGCCAATGATCAGCAATTCTTAACCTATATTACCATCTTTACATCGACATAACACTAGAGAGATGTTGCGTATATAAGCAAGCAAGTTTTAAACTCTAGTACTGAGTTTTAAAACCATGCGGGGTTCAAAAATAGTAACACTAGTAGATTGGGTAGATCTTCATTTTCTTTCTACCTATGGTATGAAAGATGTTTATGCATCAATATCTATGTTGTTACATTTGTTTATAACTATTTTTTTTTTTAACATAGGCATGAGATTATTTATTTCTCTCGGATGTTGGAAAACTAATACAGACAAATTAAAGGCAGCTTCTGGACCTCAGCACATGTGAAAAGACTGAAAGCATGAAAACTATTAGAACCTGTCACCAGAATAGAAG
>JACEIK010000105.1:231667-330914 GCA_018107945.1 Datura stramonium | reverse complement strand
TATATAATAAAATTACTATTTTATTTATTTTATTTTTTAAAAATGTGTCGAGTTAATACTGGATAAGTAGAACAGATAAACAGAGAGTATAACATAAGTGAAATATTGAGAAAACAAATGTGAAGATTTGAATTCAAAATATATGTGTAAAAGCTTAAGAGAACGTTTATATTATCATAGAGTTGTCAAGTTTATATTAGCAATTTTTATTTTGATTCATTCTGATTGTGAGAAGTTATTTTCACTTTTTTTTTTAATTCAATGACAAAATATTTAACAATATATTGTTATTTTTATGTATGAGTATTCCCCAATACCAAATTGACAACTTGATCAATCTAGTATAATGAATTTGAATTTATTTTAACTGAAAATTATATTATCAAGTTAAAATTAATTTACTCTAAATCGCAATTGATCTATAAGACAACTTATTTTTAACTATAATCAAGTTACAATATAAGTTATGTTATGTAACTACTCCAATGTCATCTCATAATTTGCTAAATTTGAATAGAGAACTTAAGATATTTTTTGTTACGTTAGAAAAAAAATTAGGTACTAAGTTGCAAAATGATGAGTAAAACAAATTTACTGTTTTAATTACGAAAGATTTTATTTGTAATATAGTAATTCTTTAAAGCGAAGAAAATGACAATTAGAATCGGTTCATTAAATATTTTCTTGAGTAGTTTTGATTCTTTAAATTTATTATAAAAACAAATTTTTAAATTTTCATTAAATACTTAACAAAATATGTCTACCAGATATGAAAATCATAAAAAAAGAAAATCAGAAAACACATCAAACAAATCCATCAAATCTCAAAATCACAAGTTCAAAAATAACAGAAAACACAAAAAATAAATTACATAAGTTACCCTCAAAAATTGCATCAAACTTCGAAAACAGACCAAAATAATATAAATTGTAAAAATTAAAATTACATTTTCAAATATAAGTTAAAGTTAAATTCTTTTTCTTAAACAATTTCTGTTAAACTAATAACTAGCGTTTGTTAAATATTTTAAAGAGATAACAAAACATTTATTTTTAACAAATTAAAAAAATTAAAATTGTTATGAAATAATAAAGAAAGAACAAAAATATTATAGAGAAAGAGAGAAGGAGAGAAGTTCTTATTTCAGAAATATAATGAAGGAGAACTCATCTATTTATAGAGACAATTCCTCCTAACTTTTCTCAAAAATATAGACTTTCACTATAATACAAACACATGTATCCACTACAATACATCTTTAAAAATGAAGGAAAAAGAGTATACATATCTAATAATATGTATTTTGGCTGCCTCATTAAAAACCTTACAAGGAAAATCTAGTGGGACAAAAACTCGTAAAGAAAAAAGAGTACAACGCATATTAACTCCCCGTATTTAGAACATCCTTGAATCTTTGCATCCCGATCTTATGCACCATCTTCTTAAATCAGTCACATTATAACTTGAACGAATCTGTTGCACGTTAATATCACCATTCTTTTGGAGCTCATGTGTGTAGAAGAACTTTGGCAAGATGTGCTTCTTCTATCTCCTTTTATGAATTCTTAAATTCTTACCTCCACATATGAACACGTAGCCAGTTTGAGATTGAGCTTTATGTGTCAGATAAATACCCAGCATCAGCATAACCAACAAGATCGAGAATGCAATTGTTAGAATAATATAAGCTCATATTAAATAATTTCATTATGCGCATATCAAGTTTTTCATATATTGCCAGACATATGAGGAACCTCACAATAATTGCATCCACCACAAGAGGATCTCTCCATATAATATAGTCTCATTTTTTTTTCCAATGTCCTTGAAACTTATAAGCCCTTTTGAGACTTACTACAATAATTTCATCCTTCAAGTAGTAATACATTAGCTCTTTCGGAGCTTTCAATTAATTTTGTGTACTACCACATATTCAATCATATCAACATCATTAATAGTTTCTCCACACAGTTTCAACTTAGAAACAATTTTGAATGTTGATGAACTATACTCATGAACAGACTTATAGTCTTGATGGATCCAATCATATCATGTCTTTTGATGGATGACCATCTTCAGGTGGCCATACCTATCCTTAATTATGAGATGTTCCATTTTAAGAATTTCCTCAAGATGATGACGCAAGAATATCATAATGTTAGCACGATCTTGATTTGATGCTTTGAAGGGCAAAGAAATCAAGTTTCGTAAGGTTAGCCATATTAAAAGAAAGAAAAAAATAATACCTTGGCCTTCAAATTTTGATATAGTAGACTCGTGCTGATAACGTGTTATGAAATAATAAAGAAAGAACAAAAATATTATAGAGAAAGAGAGAAGGAGAGAATTTCTTATTTCTGGAATGAGCTCATCTATTTATAGAGAGAATTCCTCCTAACTTTTCTCCAAAAAATAGACTTTCACTATAATATAAACACATGTATCCACTACAATACAAATACCTTTATAGACATTCACTATAATACAAATATATTTATAACAAAAACTAAATTATTTGACAAAATATACATTATAAGGGACCAGTTTCTCTTCAAAGAGCGACTGATAAGGATAGCAATTATTTATTTGTTTATATTTTATTCTACTAGGATAGAAGCTATTACCCGCAGCACGTCTCGTAAAAACAAGTGGGAATTGGAAAATTACCGAAAAGCAAACCGGACAAGCGAGAGCGAGTGAAACTATTCCGCATCGAACAATTTCGCCGGAAAGTGTGCGTAACCGCCCGGCTTTCTCCTGCATGTATACCAATGAAAGTCGCTAAGGGCAACTACTATTTACCTCCATTTCTCTGTCATTTCCTTTTCACGATCATTCTTCTGGCATTGAATCCAGTTCTGAGCATCAGATTCCCAGATCGGATCCCGGAGGTTCCTAAGGATGCCTCTAATCAGCCACTACAAACGGCAGTTTTCGCTCTCGGAAGCTTCTGGAGATCGGAAGCGTCATTTGGCTGCCTTAACGGCATCGTAAGAACCACCGTCGGTTATGCTGGTGGTTCAAAAGCCAATCCCGAGTACAGAAATTTGGGTGATCATGCTGAATGTGTACAGGTATTTGTTTAAATCTCTTTCCTTATGTAGAATAAGAACTGAAATTGCTTGCCACATCATATTTGTGCAAAAATCGCCTGTGATAGAAATTACTCCAATGTAATGGGTTCGCCAGCTTTTCTTTTAAAGCCTTTGCTGCGATCTCTTGGGACATCTTCAGGTATATTGACTCCATTGTAAAAAAATAAATTGAAAGTTACAATTAGGATTTTGGGTAGACCAAACCAGCGCCTTGTATCTTCATTATGTACATAAATACTAGTTAATGTTCTGTAGGAAAAAGTATCATGGAAGCATTTCTGGTTATAAAGTGGAGTATTGAAGTGATTGTATATGATTACCGATGCCCATCTTTGAAGAAACGACTAGGTTGTAGGGAGGATAAACTTTTTGTGGTTATACAATAAACTATGGCGAAGCCAGGAGCAAGTTTGATCAAAATTTAGTCACAAAGGCGTATAACAGAAATGCTAACAGCTTGGATTACACTTTATATGAGATGATAGGAGTGACATTAGCTGAGGTGGGATATGAGAAAACATTATTCGAATCAGGGTTTATCTAATGCAAACAATATGCTCGAGAGTCAGCTAATACTCATTTTATTATTTGGCTGAGTTAACACCAGCTGTACTTAATTAATATCTGGATGACCAGTTAGCCCCATTTTATTTTGTAATTCCAGACCTTCTGTCCCTGTCTTATATAAATGCAATGTGAATGGAGGGTTACAATAACATGCTAGCATATTGTACACGCACGCCACTTACCGAACTGAATGAATACAAAGGTATAAATGTTTCTCCAAGTGCTTTATTTGTAATTCCTCTGTTTCTGTTCATGTCATTGCATGTAGTTGATATGATATCTATTTGTGCCTTTTTGGATTTAATATACATGTCGGATTTTTCTATAGCTTTTATTTGCTGCTATGTGAACTTTTGTAATCTAATTCTTTGAATTTTGTGGATAGTGGTTGTTTTGATCTTGTTTTGCAGTTTCCATTTCGTTGCATGGTAGTCTTGCCTGAAAAAATGTTTTAGGTTCTGAATGAACTTTCCTGTCCTTTGTCTAGCCTAACTGAACATGTTCTATGGTTTGTTCCCTATTTGCTTCAAATAAACAGCTAATAGGTTGAGTGGCATTTAAAATTTTCTTCTCTGGACATTTACATTTAAAATTTTGAATGTTTCATTTATCTCCTATTCAACTTGTTCAATGTACTAAATTTAATTTCTTGTAGGTCGAATATGATCCCCGAGTAATTGATTTCAGACAACTATTGGAGGTCTTCTGGGCTAGTCATGATTCTAGGCAAGTCTTTGGGCAAGGTCCTGACGTGGGTAACCAGTACAGGTAGGATCCTTGACTTATACCTGGGTTCTTTTACTTGAGATTGAAGACAAACATATGAAGAGCAACATTATGAATTTGCCTAGTGCAGGTCTATTATTTTCACAAGCGGCACTGAGGAGTCCAGATTGGCTGCTGTTAGCAAAGAAAGAGAACAATCAAAGTCAAAGAGCAGCATCGTAACCACTCAAATTCAACAGTTTGAATCTTTTTATCCTGCAGAGCCTGAACATCAGGTCTAGTATCCATAACTACATTATGCAGATACAAACTTATCATGATTTCTAAGGGTTTAGTACTGAAGGTTTGTTACACTTGCTTTCTTTATCAAAAAAAGGGGTTCATTACTGATGTTTCCTGCCATAATTGATTCTTACCTCTGTAAAATTCATAGAGTTATTTATGATGGGGATTCAGGAGATGCCAAAATAGAATGGGTTTTATCTGGAGTGATATGTACTATATTTGTTTATCTGAGAAATCCTTGAGACTCTGCTGGCACGCTTCAGAACTCGGTGGAAAATAGGTCCATCTCTCTACCCCTCTCCAGTTAGATATAAAACTTTTGTCTGCAAAGGGTTCAAACTCGTGACATCCGCCTAACCCACGCATCACGAGTTGACTGTTACCACTAGATCAACCCTGGGAGCATTATGTTTGGAGTATATAAGGATTGCAGAAAGAATGTATAGTGCCATTAGGAAGAATTATACAAGGTAAGCAGGAAATAGACACGTCTGCATGGGATCTTGATGCTACCATATTTTCAAAAGAAGGAGTTGAGTCCAAAGCATCAAAAAATGTAGTGGAGGACTTTGCAGAATTCATGTCCAGCCAAATGTTATTGGTTTTGCCCTTATCAGGGTGAGCTTTATGTGGAGGAATTGTAGGATACATCTCAAATAGTCAGGATATTATATCTAGTGATTGGAGGGGAATTCTCAATTCAAAGAAGCTTAGTAAGTGTTTTTTTGGGGCCTTATACTCCTTGACAGCTGAATTGAGAAGGGATTAGCTTTGATAAAGATAACTTTCTTCTATTCCTAGATATCATATTTCATTCTTCTCCATTCCATCTGACAAATCTAAGAAACTTGAGAATATTTTGAGGTACTTCCTTTGAGATGCAACAACATACCCAGTATGATCCCACAAGTTGGATTAAAAATGTACATCTGGTCAGCTAGCAGAATGTCACAATGCCAATCAGAAATAGAGATTGGGGGCATTGGGAGACTTGCTATTTTCAATTGGATGAATTATTGAGCTCTCTTTGATAAATCATCATAGATATTTGCATGCTAGGAGAACGCTTTGTTGATACAATACTGGCGATCTCCAGATGACGCCAAACCACCATCAGTAATGAGTGTGTAAAAGAGATTGTGTAGATAAGCTTTATTCGTGATTCATAGGGTTCTTAATCAAAAACTGGAATCAAGAATCATGTATTATTCTGGCTGGAGTCTCATTTGGTTCTTCCTTAAAACGTGGAATTTCCCACCTTTTATCCATTTCTAATGTGAACAAAAAGGTCATGATTGCAGTCCCTTTTGGAATATCCAATGAAAAAGGTGATGTTTCTTTGTTTTTTTTTTGTTTTTTATTTGAGAAGTTAGAAGGTTTCATTAATAAGGAATGAAGAAGATGCAATTCATGCTGTAGTAGTTAGTGCACTACATGAGTCAACTATGCCAAGACCATTGAGCTAACGAAGTCAAAAAAATTATCAATAATATTTACAGGGATTGGGGTTCTCCAGATAGAAAGGCTAACTAAACATCTAGTTTTCAGGGAGTTTGTAGGAATCCAAACATCTGTCATTCTCCTCTCTGTCCAAATACACCAAATAATAGTTGCTGGGATCATTTTCAGATTCTTTTGATGGCCTTATCAATTCTCCAAAAAGCCAGCTTTCATAAGCTTCTTTGATTGACTGCGGCATGACCCAACTTTGTCCAAAAATAGAATAGAAAAAGCTCCAGGGGCCTGCTGCAGCTGTGCCATGAAGAAAGATGTCATGAAAAAGTGATGGTTGCAGAGGCTCTTAAAGGGGAAGGAGAACAATTCTCATAGAACGCGTCTTTTAGGATACGCATGCAGGATTAGGAAATTGACGAAGTGGAAAGCATCCTATCCCTATAGAAGTTTACAACTATAGGCAACTTGGAAAGGATGTTAAGGTATTATGAAAAGTTCATCTTCAAACTTCAAGGGTTTTCTGTTAAGTCACACTTCAATAATCTAGTTGATAATAGCGATATAAGTTATTTTCACAAATATCATCATGGAAAATGAAGGCGCTAATGAAAGCAGTCTTCTTTACATGGTGCGGTATACATATGGGAGCAATCTTACCTGCTAATAATATAAGAAAGAGAAGATGCATTATTGTCAATTTTGCTGTATGTGCAAAAGGCATGCAGGGGATGTGGATCACATGCAGTTTTGCTTCTCAACTATTGACCATGATTTTCTCCATTGCTGCCTGAAATAATTGTCGAGACAATGGAAAGCTGAAGAACGAAAAAGATAAATGCTAAAATAACTTCTCAAAAAAGAAAAAGATTGAGAAACTGAATACCCTTATATATTTTATGGTTAATATGGCTAGAAAGAAAGCAAGAACTTTTAAGACGTGGACAAATCAATTAAGATGTTAAAAGTTCTTAGTATTACCTTTATTAACAAAAAAAGGGGGAAAAAAAGGAAGAAGAAGAGGAAGAAGATGTTAAAAGTTCTCTCCAATCTCACTATTTTTCCTGTATAACTGGTAGCATAGATAATTGTCTAGACTCTAGGGAATGAAGGCATATTTATAATATAATACTTTTATATTTTATCCCATCTTGGTGTATCTTAATAAATTATTTGATTTATAACAGATAAATGGTTCAAGGAAAACCTAGAGGGACGTACACCATATTGGCCTCTTTCCCTGCTCTCATGTTATTGTTCTCTTTTATTCTAACCACCAAGGGATTTGGTATCCAGATTGCTCTAAAAGTTGGGAACAAAAAATCTAAGCAGGGTGGATGATGTGGTATACAGATATTAACAATATTTATATGTAAAAGCAAAGCAAAGCAAAGCAAATGGGAAATGTGTTTGTTTGTGTCTAAGTGGAAATCTTTTTGTGAGGACCTGTCAGTCTTTATAGGACTACAAGTGAACCAAGAAGAGAAGAATATCGTAGCTTATCTTTTTTATAAGGTAAATAATTTTATTAATAATGAAAAAATCTCCTGTAAACAAGCAGTTTACCAAATGTAGAGAATCTACATCAAAGTATGATTCTTTACGGACAATACCCAATCTTCTTTACTAATTGAAACCTCATGGGTGAACCAAAAAGAAACTAGGAATGGAAGCAATTTCTCAACTGTAAATAGTTATTCTCTTTCCCATCAAAGGCTCTCTTATCTCTTCCTTCACTGGCTCTTCGACAAAGATTCATTACTGGCACCAAGTGTGTCTGAACTTTTAGCTTTACTGGAGCATTTGGTTTCGCAGTTTGTAACAACATTAGATTTTGAGTAACTTGGAAAGTAGTCTTTTTCTTTAATTATTTTTTAGGAATGAAATCAGGAAATGAGAAAAATTATTTCTTTCTGAAAAAAGAAGACCTGGAACTTCCCCAGAAACAGAACCACCTTGATTTTGTGATTTATAGTTTATTGATTGCCATCTTGTTTATCTGATTGTCATTGCTCTGGTGATCATTTGAAGCAACATGATTGACAAATCACTACTGTCCATTTTTCAGAAATTTGAGCTCAAGCGGAATCCCTTCCTACTTCAATTGATGGGAAACTTGCCTGAGGAGGAGCTTGAGAGGTCAACACTGGCTACAAAACTAAATGGCTATGCAGCAGAGCTTTGTCCTTCAAGAATCCAAAAGCGGATTGATGCAAAGATCAATGATATTATAAAGAAAGGTTGGCCCATCCTCAGAGAAGTTTAGCCATACATCTCAAGGTTATATGAGATGGTGCAGACCTTTGTTAAGGAGTAAAGAACTCTCAGTTTTCTTTGCTGATGTAATCTCTTGCAGATGATAGAATACCCTCTCAAGCAAATTCATCCTACATTATAGAATCTGAATAGCGAGGAGAGGCCTTTTTCACGGAGATTAGTCAAATTTGTTTATATAATCGGAATATTTCAGAACAGGTTGATTGGACTAGACTGAACAGATACCTTTTCGCGGAGATTAATTAAATATGTTTGTTAATTTGAATGTTCAGGAGAGGTAATAGGTTGATCTCACTAAGACCAAACATCGTTGTGATGGGACGTTAAAATTATGTTGCTGTAGCACTTTCTATACTAAGTATGCTTCGCCAACCACCTTATCATGTTGTAGTTAGTAGTTGCAATTTGCTAATACATAAAATATATGTCTACAATCAGGCACCATATTTAGCTGATTGATTGATTGATTTAAAAATGACGGATGTTAAATATTCTTTTTGCCTGCCTTAAACTGCTGGCAAGCGAAATGTTGTAGAAGTTAAGATTTGATTGCCATAAATGAACGGAAGTAGCAGCTGAGAGACGAGAAGACAGGCTTGAGAGTGTAATAGCTTTTGGATTTCAAGTGGAATTGACTTCTCCAGTAGAAAAGTTGAATCCAATTCTGTCAAACCAATATATCAATTTGCTTGCTTCTTATCCTTTTGTGCTTACTTCTAAACTTTTATGTGACAACTGCAAAGGAATACGAGGGAATTTACAAGTGCTCCTATTTATTGTTTCGTGACACCATAAACATCAAATATGTCCCAAAAAAAAGAAAGATAATGTGCTACTTCACTCTGCGATTCTTCTGCTTGCTCTATGGCGACGTGTCAGGGTCTTTAAGCAGAGAGTTAATTGAATTTACTGTTTATTTTTATCAATCTAAATATATATTATATATTTGTATTTATTTTTAGTTTAAACCATGGGGTGAATAGTATTAAGGTTAATGTTTCTCTTTCTTAAACAAACCATGGTATCGCTATTAACTTGGGTCTGTTTGGCCATATGAAATGAAATTATGATACGAAATCATGTGAAATGAAGTTGAAGTTTTCTTTGAATATGCAATTTGGAACTTTTAAGTTTTATTTTTTTCTCTCATAAACATAAAAATCTCATAACTTGTAAAAACTATCTAAATTTCCTTGAATTCTTATACAATTTTACCAAATTAAATAAAGTTCATAACAAAGTGTAATATACTATCACAAAATCATTTTAAAGAAAAATACAACACTTATTAATCGGACTTTAAATCAATAAATGTTAACTGCCTTAAGATGCAGCAGTTGGTTTTAGTTAGAAAGTTGTTAAGTAAGTTGTTAGAGTTTGTTAAGACTTGGTTAATGAAAGCATGTGAGGTGATGCGAGGTGCACATGCACAGGAGTGTCGGTGGAAATTAATATAAAGAGAGGGAGGGAGGTTAGTAAAATGAGATAGTTCTAATAAGCACAAGAAAATGCTCCTGGGGTTTTCATGTGAGCCAGAGTTTTCTTCTTCACTCTTCTTCTTCTTCTTCTTGTTTGTTCATTGCCGAATGCAGATTTCATCTTGGTATCGTAGCTGTTATTACATTAGAAATCTGGGTGATTGATTTCGTGAGATAACTAAGATTAAGCAAGGGAAATATGACGAGATATAAGCTCCCTGAAGCTACGTATGATCCGCAGTACGGATCATAATCATCCATTTCGACCTGCAGCCGCATGCCTTGAGTGGCCTGATTCCTGTTATGAGCTAATCGGACCAGAATTATGGAGTGTGGGAGTGTATCTATGCGACGACTCCTTTACTTAAAACAATTAGGTTTTGCAGGACTGGGGCGATGGGAAGAGTTTACAAGAGAAATCCTGGAAGCCAAATGAGAGAGATGTGATGTTGTTTGTTATGTCACGGATAAAGGCTCTGCAGACCGACTATTCACGTGCTATTGTCTATGCTTCAAGTTCAAGGAAGATCCGGGCAGATTAAAGAGAGAGATTTGATAAATCAAATTCCACCAATTTTTCATCTATGGAAAGAAAATCAAGATGTTAATGCAAAGGAATGCATTCGGGACACACATTATTCGAGGATGCCAGACATTTGGGATGAAATGGATGTTGGTGGTTCCATTACCTTCATGTGAGTGTGAAGAATCAAAGCACTATGTAGAATATAAACAACAAAGGTTATTACAGCTTCTAGTCAGCCGAATGATAGTTTTTGGTACAAGTGAGAAGCACCTTATTGTTAAGTTCTACGCATTCCTACCGTGAATCAAGCCTATGCTATAGTTGTAAGAGGAAAGTCAGAGAATGTTAGGCACTGTGATGAATGAAGCAGTCTGGTAATGGCAGCTTGGTAGGCAATGTCAAGTTTTACAGAAAGTGTTGTGCCATGAGAAATCACTTCATTCGCTTCACAAAGATTCAAATATGCAGAATCAAAGCTCAAACACTTAAAGTGGGAAAATAGATAGTGTGTGATCACTGTGGTTTCAAGGGACATACTAAGGAGAATTTCACAGACAGGCTTTCCACCTGCATTTCAAGAGCAAAGAAAAGAACAAAATGGTGTGTTTTGCACCTAAGGGAAGTAACAATGCAACAATGAATAGAGAAAGTTCACAAATGGATAAGGTCTTCCGTGGTGGTTATTTTACCTGTGGAGCAATATGAGAAAGATGCCGAATGTAATGGATAGACCCGCACCCAACAGTAGTCAGAGGTGATTTAATGCATGTTTTCTTCAAAAGACGTATCACTTGGTGTTATTGATTAGATTGTTTATCTGTGTGCAACTCATCACATTACAAAATCTCGAAAGGGATTAGAAAAGACTAAGGTGATTACTGACTTTAAGGGTAATAAAGTACTGGCACAACAAGAGTGTAACTCAAGTAAAAAAGTAAGAGAAGCCTTTTTAGGACAAGATACATTGAAGAATGTTCTTCATGTGCCGATTTTAAGTTCAAATTTACATCGCCCTAAATTGACCAGGTGGACTTTGGGTGTTCGTTTCCTTCTATCCTAGTTCATGTGTACCGTGTGCTCTCTTCACTGGAAAGGTGATTGGGATTGGCAGAGTAGACTCGATGGACTTTATATACCAAGACGCATCACACCTATTGTTGGATCAAGGGGTGGAAGAAGATTCCACTTATGGCATTTGAGACTCGGGGGCATCCACTGTGAGTAATGAAACATATTTCTAGTTTACATTAAGGTTGATGTAGTTGTGGCAAGGGATTGAAGGATATGCCCCTAGCTAAACAATGCATCACGCTTTCCTTTAAGTAGTAGTACTTCAACGTTTATTTTTGGGCTTTGCTCATCTGATGTGGTCAAGTCCTCACAAGCACTCTACATATGATAGAAAAACACTACTTTATTATGGATGATTACGATTTACTTATGTCTTTGTAATCTAAGAAAAAAGTGATTGTAGTGTTAAAGAGCTTTATCTCGCTTGGTACATACACAATTTGATACAAAGTTGAAAATATTTGAGGTCCGATAACGGATCATAATTTTTCAATACTGCTACTGAATTGTTGGCGAAAATCCATATTGTACATCAAAGTAGTCCTTATACTTCCACAACAAAATGGTATAGTTGAAAGGAAACATAGGCACATTCTTGATGTAGGAAGAGCATTAAAATTACAATCAGAGGTTCCTCGCTAAATTTTGGGGTCATCAGATCCAAAACATATCACTACCTTATTAACAAATTGCCTACTGATGTTTTGAATGGTAAGTCACCTTATGAAGTAATATATGGTCATCCTCCGGCTTGACTATCAAGAGCATTTGGTTGTTTGGTGTTTGCCAAGCAGGGAATACCTAGACAGACAAAGTTTAATGCTAGGACTAAGGAAGTCACTGTTGGTTATTCCGCACACTCGGTGGCTACAAACTATACGACCTGAAACTTACAGTTTTTTTGTTAAAGGTGGGATGTTGGCCTTAAAGAAGATCATTTTCCTTTAAGGATAAAACAAATACGCCTTGATTGCCTATCTTTCTCCCCGCCTCCTTTACATACCGAAAGGACTACGCCAAAAGGTAGACTCTCCTCACCTTCTTTGTCCAGTTGATTCTGTACGCACTTACACTCCTCGATTCTACATTACTACTGCAGAGGTTGCAATTGAGTACACCTCCCATCCGATCATCCTGCTACCACTCACCGGGGCTTCAAGATCTGACATACCAGCCTTCCTAGGTTAGTCCAAATGAGACTTGCAGAGTTACTAAACTCCTATTCATCTGGGTGACCATGTGTTACATGGTCAAGCCTACTTCTTATTCGGTCAATCATGAGAAGTTATGACAAAGTATTTCCCAACTATGCTTGTCTCAAATTTCTCCTTAATTGTTGAACCACATCTTCTTGAAGCTAGTAAAGATCACGTATGGGCAGAGTACCTAACAAGAAATAGCAAATTTCGAAGACAACTGCATTCTGGTCCATTATCCCTTTACTAGTCATGCGAGGCCTATAGGTTCCAAGTGGGTTTACAAGGTCAAGTACAAAGGCAAATGGCATCGGATGTATCTAAAGCTCGATTGGTGGCTGTGAAGAAGTACACTCAAAGAGAGGGACTGGATCATCACGAGACTTTTCTCCATAAGCAAGCATGGTCATCGTTTCAGGACAGCTATTAGTCTCGGCACCTTCGATCGAACCTTTGGCAAACGGATGTGCATACGCTTTATTCAAGGTGATTTGGCTGAAGATGTCTATATGGAACTCCCTCGTGGGGTTCCAGACAGGGAGTACAAAGTTTGCAAGTTAAGAAAGTCATTGTATGTCTTAAGTGCATCAAGACGTTATAATATTAAGTCAAAGGAGCTCTTTGAAGCGTCGATACGCTTAGAAGATGTATGATCATTCTATGTTCACTTCAAGTTAGGGCATTGACATAGTCATAATCCCGGTATATGTTGATGATTTGCTCACAAGGTGAGTTCTAGTTCGCGCCGATTTTGGAAGCCAAACATACACTCAATCAGAACTTCAAGATGAAAGATCTAGAGTTTTGGAGATTTTCAGGCATAGAAGTTTTAAGGTCTAAGACGGGGATATTGTCAATCAAATGAAGTATAGATCATAGCTATTTTCATTGTGGTCTCAAGTGGGGCTAAGGCAAGGTCTACACCTTTGAGCCTAATCACAAGTTTATCACCCTAGAATATGATAAACACATTGAAGAATATATGATGCAGAGGGGAAGATATAGCCGTTTATCAAAGATTGGTAGGAAAGCTATTTTATCTTACTATCACTTAGACCGCATATATGTTTTGGTGTTCAGTATTTGTGTCGCTTTACGCAAAGACCCTAAAACCTTCACCGGGAAGCAACCCTAGAATGCAGAGATATACCAAGAAATCACCCGCCCGAGTGCTGAGAAAGTGGATACAACTCATCTCACCGTTTTTGTGGATTCAGATTGGGCTTCATGTCCTAATACAAGAAGACAAGAATCGACATGAAGGAAGGGGAAATTCGTGATTTCTGGAATTCACAGAAGCAGCCTAACCGCAGTAGAAGCTCAAATAGAGACAGAGTATTAAGCATGGCAAAGATTAATACGAGTTGATCTCGTTAGCAGGAATATCAGCGAGCTCAATGTGAAACTTGTTCTTCCTATCAAGGTGTTCTACGACAAGCAGCGGCAGCCTTATTCAGATAGCAAATAATCCAATGTTTCAAGAGAACAAAGCATATAGAACACTGTCATTTCATAATGTGAGAAGGTGAAATCAGTTTCATTGTATACAAACATCTATACAATTCGCAGAACAATTGGATGATCTACTAACTAAAGGACTCGGAGCCTTCTACATTGTTAGACAAGCTTAGAGTTCTTGACATTTTTCAACCTCCAAACAGGGAGAGTGTTAACCGCCTTGGCATGTGCGCTTAGCTGGTTTTAGTTAGAAAGTTGTTATGCCGTTAGAGCTTGTTACACTTGTTAATGAAAGTACGTGAGGCATGCCGGTGGGAGTGGGCCTGGGTGGAAATTAATATAAAGAGAGGGAAATGTTAGTAAAAATGAGATAGGCTCAATAAGCAATAAGAAAATGCTCCAGAGTTTACGTAGCTTGAGAGTTTTCTTCTTCATCTTCTTCTTCTTCCTTGTTTCTTCTTCTTCTGTTTGTTCATTTAAGCCGAAATACAGAGATTTCATCAATAAAAAGAAAATCGAATACTTGAATATAATGGGTGCATTATTATTCAATATAATCCTCCCACATATTTGGCAAACTTATATCCGATATAAATTGCTAATGTTTTAATAAGAGTAATAATACCAACACAAACTTTATTTATATATGAAATAAATGGTTGAAGTAAATATAAAATTATAGTTTTTTCTTTAAAAATATAAACTCATACTAAATTTTATGCTTGAAAAGTCCATCTCATGATTTGAAATCCCAAATCAAGCTTTTTTAAGAATTTATAATTTTATCTCATAATTTAAAATTATATGAAATCACATATCCAAATACTAATTTTATCTCATAAATTTCATAATACAAAAAAATCGCAAGTATCTAAATACCTATTTATTCTCACCTTTAGTAGATTTATTTAATCCAGTTATTGGTCAACGTTCAGATTTGAGAACTTGGTCATCTTTTGACATGATTGTTCTCAGGTGTTTTAAAGTAACAATTTCGTAAACCTGTCAAATCTTTATCGTCCTAACAGAGATGTATATTGTTCAGGTTGATTCGGGGTTTTAAATTTTAAAATTTTAAAATTAAATATACAAAAGTTGGAATTCAATTTTGCTTTTGTTGGAACTTCTTTTAGGCAAATTTTATTCAAATTATATAATTTGTGCTATAAATATTACACTCATCCTAATAAAATAAACTATCTAAAATATTTCTTAAGAAATACAAAATGTGAAATAATGATTTGTACTAAAAATATTTAATGAAAAATAATAGTAAAATTGCATAAAAATAAATATTGCTAAACTGGTCATAAATAAAAAATAATCATAACTAAAAGTTCTAAGTCATGCTAAAATAAATGTGACTAATAAATACTTTCTGTGTCCACTATTTGGAAAATAGTTGTCCACTTTTCTTCTCCATTTTGAAAAATGGAAAGAATAATTTATCACTTAGTTTTTATTTTTCCCTGTTATTAACTACTCCTCGCTGCAAAATGTCGTATACTTTTACCTTTTTATTTTCTATCAAGTGATCTCACGTGATCACGACATTATCGACTGGTCATTCCACTAATTCTTATTCAATTAAATAAAGTTTTACATAATCAAGAAACTACTAAAGAGTTACATCTTTTAAACGTGATTTATTGTGCATGTTAGTAAAAAATACATTTTACTTTCTATGATCGAAGTACTTTTTCTTTAAATTGAGATGCCCAAATCAAAAACACTATTTTTTTTTTTATTAAAATGAAGAGTATAATCATTTCCTAATGCATTTCTCAAAATATCAACTTATTATATTCAGTTTAGATATAATAAAATTGTCATTATATTTATTGCTCCTCAAGAATTGTCGTATCAATATTGCGAATAAGTAAAAATGAACTAAGAGAGGCAGAATAATTACATGACTAAATATTAAAGAAAAATAAATTAAATAATGTATTTTGCTATGTGTTAACGTGAAAACTAAAAGTTAATTGATATCTAATACCGTTATCATTCTTATATTAAATTAAATTTCTTTTGTTAATGTTAGTATTAATTCTGGACTTTATTTGAGTTATTAATATCCGTGGGCCATAAACAACATTCAAATTCTAAGTTCAAATTTTAAATAATATATTAAAATATAATAGTTTTTTTAATTACAAAAAAAAAGAAAATAGTAAAAAAAATCAACTTCCGAAATTAAAAATTAATTTAAAAAATTAAAAATATTTTTAATTATGTGTTTATTTTTGTATTTTAATTAAATTACATGTTTTTTTTGTTTTTTTAATTTTATATTTATAATTGTACCAATGTGTAAAATATTTTAAAGTAGTTTTTAATTATTAAAAAGTAAATTTATTAATTAATTTAATTAAATTTAATTTCTTTTAATAGTTAAAACTTAAAACCAAATCAATTATGATTAGATTTTTTTTTTCAATATCAAACGAAACACTAATCAGAATATTTTTCTCGAAATAACTCAAATTACTAATTCAGTGTGATTTACCAGTTTTCATTTTACACCGCTATGCGCCATGCGTGGATGTTAGTCTCTAAACGTTGGTTAAATTCTCTGTTTTTAGCCCATTCAGCACCACTTGCAGCTCTGAATTAACTGCAGTCATTGTATATTGCGTGGTGTTAACCTGTTTTTATAGGTGACATTATTGGTGATTGACTTATTTATTTGTCCAGAACGAATATGCAAGTTGGATCTGTGCAAGCCGTCCTTTGAGTCTCTCTCTCTCTCTCTCTCTCTCGTTTGAATCGTCAACCCAAGGCCTAAGGAATCCCTGCTTTTTTGGATCCAGTAGTTTCTCCGCCAACACGAATCCCAATTAGATGACTCAGGTACAGCAAATTATATTTGCAGTTAAGAAGACAACTTTAGCTTTAACCCTTGCTTACAGAAAGTTGAATCTGTGCAAGCTGTCGTTTGAGAGTCTCGCTCGATCTATCTCTTTGTCGTTTGATTTGTCAATCCGCGCCTAATGAATCCCTCTTTTTCCGATCCAGCCCTGCGAACCGCAAATTGAAGCATGGTCCTTCTTGCACCAACATATTGCACCAACATACATTCAATGGCGTAGAGTGATGCGTCAATATGAATCCCTCTTTTTTCCGATCCAGTTTCTCCACCAACGCAAACTCCGGTTGGATGACTCAGGTATAGCGAACAAAGCCGCAGTTAAAAAGACAACTTTAGCTTTAACCCTAGCTTGCGTAAGATCAAATATCGGACTGCGCTCGTCTCCTGTGAACTGACTCGCCATTTATGAGCAAAAGTTTTGTTCTATCAAGTGTTACAGATGCGTATCCTCAGCTAACAAGGGTTGAATTGTCAAGAGGAAATTGCTGCATCTAGACCGAGTCTCCAGCTTATTCAGAATTGTAGGAAACTGTTCACTACTAAAGCCCTAGTTTATTTATTACTTTTCCAGTGGCAGTGGTGGGGCCACGAAACATTTCTCCAACCAAACTTGTACGGTATCTTTTATCCAGCATTATTATATTACTACTATCATTCATTTTATATAATAATGTTATTCTATATTATTTTTCACAGGCCTTTAAAGAATTTAATAAAGTTTTCTCCATCACATGCTTCATTATCTTATTCATTCCCACTAAATTCTTCTTTTAGTGATATCACAATAAGATTCTGTACATCACTTTATGTTTTCAATTTATGGGGGGAGCGCTATACCATATTGCGATTGCAATTGGGAGCTTTCTTAGAGCAGAGAACGATATCAGCAAAACTTGTCAGAAGAGAACTAATCTTGAGGCAGAAAAGGCTTCATCCAAATTCAAAGTTTCAAAGGAGAACTCTTCCAAGTTTTTCAGATAAAAGCAAAGTCTGATGCTAAATTTGGTCCAAGTTTAAAGGCGTCTGAGTTTTTCAAACTTTTCCCCAAGGAAAAGGAGAACGGAGGCTTTTGTTTAAACAGCTGTGCAACTGCCTGTCAATAGTTTCCTGTATAAAAGAAAAGGATACCTCACTTGAGTCATGCCCTACTAGTAAGTTTCTACTTACCTTCATTCTCTTTGAACCCTGATCATTCGACATCCCCCAGACCTCGCTTTGTCCGGACATATCATGCAGGAAGGGACAAGAGGAACCATTACGGCATCCCCTGGGTGTATTGAAGAAAGAACAACGCTTCCGAGAATTCAGGCTGCGCTGATTTGGTTTTAGGTTCTTTAATTGAACTGGTCCCCGTGTCTTACCATCACGAGGACTGGCATTTGGTAAGAGTTCATCAGCCGCAGATTCACAATTTTCTCCATGGTGCTTGATCAGGGACTTGTAGTAATTGATATCCTTGTGAACAGGAGCAGGACTTGTCATCGAGGAGAAAGGGGGTGTATTGCCAGCATTTGGTGAACCTGTCATTATTTGCAGCTGAGGCTGCAAGGTGGTAGGAAGGTCTGCCCCTGACAAAACCACATCACACTTGGAAAACGATGAAGGAATCAACTCAGAATTAACCAAGGGTTTCGCCTCCTACATTGTTTGTCGGGTGCTCCATATTTGTTAATCATCTCTTTAATCTTTCCAGATTTAGGTTTGAAGTGGGGTGAGCTAGTGTCTTACTCCTTATAACGTCTGCAGTTCCTACATGAGGAGGGGGGCCTTGTTCATTAGCCAAATTACTTTTCATGGATGTTTCAGGTTTAGTGATCGCCAAGGGAACAGATTTAGCAATTGTCTTTGGTCCAGATCCTGCACGGGGAGCTTGGTATTCATTAATGGGCTTGTTAATTACCTGATCAGGTTTTGTCCTAGGCGAGGGAACCAGTAGATCCACTGGCCTAGACATGGCAGCAGTTCCTCTTCTGCTCATAGCATTTCTTACCTCCAATGACCGAGAGAAGACAGTTGAATCAGCAACACATTTGTGATTTTCATTACCAGCTATCTGCTTATCCAGAGAATCAGCTGTTGACCTTGGGGTGGTACTAGACAGAAGAATAGGCTTTGAGCCAGATGCAGCACCAGTTGTAGGACTGGTAGCCATCCCATGTTCATTCATCAGCTTCCGTAATTGGTCTGCCTGAAGAAGCTCAACCAAGAGGTTACCAATCAGACTACCCTGCTCTTGACTTTGTGCAATGCAGTTACAGCAGCCGTCAAATCACCAAAAACCATGTGGCATCTCAAGGATGATTTTTCTATTAGCAGAGGATAAGAACAAACTTGAGTTTTGTGCTTAGGGATACCCAGATTCTGAATTATTTGATTGATATTGCAGCATGCAGATGTCATTAGCAGGTATCTTTGAGAATTTGATTGCACTGCGCTGCAGTCAGGTTCTCGTATGTTGAGTGACACCTGCGGCAGGATAGTGGTTAGTTAGGGACTTTGGCAGAACTTCTAATCTGGTGCTGAGGAATGTCAGGAATTTCACACGTGATCTATGGAAATTGGGGTAAAAGGGTAGCCATTACAGGTGGCATTCCAAAACTTGAGACTTGAGCTGGGAAATATTCGGTTTCACACATGTTTATACTTAAAGCACATTTTGATTAGCTAGGTGCCTGAGAAACTCAGTCTGGTCTGGAGTGCTGAGATTTTTACATATCAACTGATACTGCTGGGGAACAGAGTTGTAACTAACAGGTGCTTTAGGAGAACGTGTGAGTTTGCTCAGATCCTTTCAGATTCTGACATCTTGAATAATATGGACATGCAGATTGCACATCAGAAGGCCATCTTACAGAAGGAGGAGAGTTGCTCTGAGGTTTCCTGGGATATGGGAAGGTTGACAGAGACTAGTGAACCATATTTCATTGTAAGTAGCTTTTCAGAAGTAACTATACTGACAGATGATGATGGACTGTTTGGTAGATATGTGTCTGGGGATTTGCTGCTGATGTTTTGGAATTGTGTTAAAAGGAGTGAAAGTGCTATATCTGCTGTTTGGTAATGGAATGATTGGAAACCACTGAGCTTGATTACCACATTGTTGATTCAGATCCGATGAGGAAGGACTATAAGCAATAAGAGAAACAAGGATAACTGCAATTGTTGAGACAAAGAAGCTATAAACCTAAGAGAGTCTCAAAGTTGCATACTTCGGAGGAATTGCAGACCTATAAAGATAAACCGCCAGGCACTCTCTTTGACGAGAAGGATAAACTGCTTCAAGCACTCTCTTTTCCTATGCTCCTGATCCTCTGCTTCTTTACTTTCTTCACCAGCAATCACGCCATTTCTCATTCAAATTAAACTGCCAATAACAACATTAAATGGGGTATTTACGACAATGTGTGGAAACTATGCATATAAAGGCACCTATCATCTTAAAAACTTAGATTACCTTGGGAGGGCATTTCCATTTAAATATATGTTAGAAAGTTTTCTTGACTCTTTCAAACAATGCCTTCCTTCAGATGATGATTTGCATAATACTTGGACGCGTCTGCTTTAACTGAAGAGGATGTTGAGATCCCATACCGACTTTTGATGGGCAATCCTCTTCTGAAAATGTTTTGCATTCATTAATGGTAAAATTTGCAAACTTTTTTTGAGAAAAAATAAAATATGCAAACTTGCTAAGGAGAAACTGGAAAACCAAAGTATATCGCCGCTTCGATAAGGTATGACTGAAAGATATTAATCTTGATATGTCCTTTATACTAAAACAGAATATCTCCTTGGTGAAAAGATATACAGTAACAGCATAAAATCACTTCTTCATGTCCGCTCTACCTTCAAAAAGTGGGAAACAATAGTCAATTAACAACTCAAATATTTAGGTGCCTCAGTGATGTGCTGCTATGGTCCTCAAAAGCTCAATTAGCAAAATCTGATGCAATCAACAACCACTAAAAGTGACCCTTGAAGAAGGGATGAACTTTTAGTAAACAGGACCTCTTTTTTAAAAAATAGTAACCAATGACATTTACCGATTAGAATAAGGATAATTTATTTAAAAACAGACTATTTAGTGAACAGTGACATGCATCACATCACAATCACCATTTTTTTGGTTCAGCATCATCCAAACTTGAACTGTCTTTAACTGCAGGAAAAATAAGAATTTGAACAAGTTTTTCAAAAATAAGTGATTTGAAAAGATAAGCATCACTCAAACTTTCCTGCTCTTTTGAATCTGCCATTGGACCACTAGTAGAATCTGAATATATTTTTTTTCGCATACCTTGATTTCTCCTAACCTGCCACCACCTTGTTCTTTGGGCCTCCTCTTCCTTTTAATAGAATGCTAACAAGGTTTTATATATATGTGTGTATATATACATATATATTTATCAGCATAAAAGGCAAAGTGATGCAGCCGTTATTACAGTTCGAAAGAGCAAAAAAAGTGAGTCCTTGTTCTTCTTACAAGGATTCTGTAACATCTAAAAGTTAGGGCCTACCATTATGCCCAAAATTCCTTTACAACACAAGATACAAAAGAATGCAATCCATTTAGAACATCTTTGGATCAATTCTTTGTCTAATTCATTTACAAAAGACCACATATGGCATCTGTCTTTAATTTTCTTTTCATGATTTATAGTGGGGTGAATTTTATTTATTTTTTTGATCAGGTCATTATTATAAGAGAATAATGCCCTCTTTTTGTTTTTGCTTTTTCTAATCAGCCTTTTCCTCCCTCTTAAGTAGAAAAAAATATTTTTTATTCTTTTTGGATATTTAAGTAGGAAAATATAATGCTTAAGAAGATTTATTTTTGATAAAGGTAACTTTTGTATTCACAATTACTTTATCCAAAATTCAGGATGAAGCAATATATTATAAGCAAACGGGTCCTCCAGAAACTTTCCACTGTGCTTAAGAAGATCTGTTCCTGATTATTTTCAGTTGATCAGTTAAATAGAGCACAAGTAAAAATTCTCTGATTATTCAACGCCACTTATGTTTTGCTGATATTAGCTCTATTGTCATATAATTGTTTAGCAATTTGCAAGGGAAAAATTCCCCAGCTGTACCATTACCAAAATATTTCAATATAGATTGTATAAATCTGTCATAAATTTTATAATTACCTAATATAATATGGTCTTTTATATGGGAACACAGAGTTAAAAGTTTTCCCAGAAAATTAACATCAAAAAGTTTGTTGTCACCAAGGACGTCTTCATCTGATGGGCAAAATCTTACATGTTCTTTTTCTTCCTTTCTCTCATCAAAAGTCCTAAGTTCTCTAAAACATGGCAAAATTAGCAACTAAAACTTTCACAAAAAAGTATAATATGAACAAAATTGTCATGGAAATGCCATAACCTCGAAGAATGTTCATCCAATTTGTTTTCATTTTTGACTTAGCATGAGTAAGGAGGAGCTTAAAATTGCAATTAACAGTTAGAAACATCAGTTTTATCAAACGCGAAAAGTGCAAAAATACTTCAAGGTTCATTGGGGCTTTAAGCGCAAATAAAGTGTGGGCTTTAATGAAAAAGGCACAAATAGGGGGGGGAGGGGGTAATATAAATGAAGCACAAGACACACACATATACACACATATATATATGTTTATTCCAAGACTAATAGATATAAACTATGGACAAAGAAATGGAAAAAATTACAATTAAGTGAAATATCAATTGTTGAGGGAAGACCTTCATGAAACACTCATTCGGTAAGAAAAGCTTGTCATAGAGCCTTAATGATGACACTTAAGGGCACATTAAAGCTGCGAGGCAAAGCGCTAAACATTTTGGCCAACAGATGATCTTATGCCACTGCATTAACTTTTAGGATAATATTATATTTGATTCTTCCTGATCAAAAAAATAACTTTAGGATAAACATTTCTCAGCAATCCTTTAAGTGTGATGAATTGGTGAAGAAAAGTTTAAAGCACAAAACAATGGGAAACTGGCAAGGAGGTTGGGGCAATCTACTTGATACTTTAATATTATTAGCATCCCAGTAGCAGATGTTTCATGTAAATTACCAAATTTTTGGAGCTTAAATGGAGAAGAGAGTATCCAAGTTGATGGAACTAGGCTTTGGAATTCTGATAAGTACAAATTATCATTTTCCTGATGTTCACCATATTACAGATCTGCAGCTGTACTTTATAAGTCAAATGTGGTAGAAGCACCCTGCAAGAAGATACAGTCCAAATTGAAGAATCATCTGAGTTGATACCAAATTGGGCAAGTAACTTGTTAGTGTCAACAACATTTATCAAGTTACTTCCTCCTCTTCCTAGCAGTACCATTTATTAGGTATGTTATTGATATATCCAACAAATATCAGACCAAGAACAAAATTAATGAAAGTTCTTGTCAAAACACTACCTTGTGGATTGGGACTTGATACGATTACAAAATGGGGATTTTTAATGAATATTTTGTATGATCTGTTTCAAGCTGCATCTTTCTATTAATGAATTACATCCCACCTAAGGTATCATTTGGCCGGAATGGCACAAACACATCACTTAAATAAACCTGCTCTTCTCCCAGTGTTGATCTCATTTCTTATTGTTCATCCAGACATGTACCAAATATGCTGCAGTCTTCGGCCAACGAGCCTCATGTATGATGATGTATATAAATATAAAGCTTCTAAAGTTTACATGAATGATAATATGGAGAAGTTCGACATTCACCTTGTAGCTGGACAGCACTTCTCTCTAATTTCAAATTGATTTGAATACATGTAAGTTTCCTTTTGCAAGTATTTTTTATCTGTAAAAGGTTATTATATGAATATGTAACCTTATGTTGCTGTCTTTAGCACTGCCACTAGGCATTACTTCTTTATTTTCATTCTTGTTTAGATAAATCTAAGTTCCTCTCAACGAGAGTCAGTTATGTATTTTATTATCTCATCATGTAATATAAAAGATCTGTCATTGTTTACCTTAACAATAACATAGGCAAGTTCAGCCTTCATCTTGAAATTGAAGGGTTCTTTCTCCCTCTCATTTCATGTTGTTAGTCTTTAGTCTCAACATATACTCCTCCGTCGCAATTTACATGACTCTTTTCTTTTATTAATTTCAGATTAACTAAAAGGCTTGAAACCATTTCATTTTGTATACAATTTTCACAAATTCAAATTCAATAGATCATTCAACTTATACTTGGTGTGATGTTTTCCCTTTTAAACTTATTTTTCACCATCACTACAACATTTCCTCTACTATCACTAATATATTATGCAAGTTAAATTGATATCTAAAACTCCTAGTCCAATAAAATATTATTATGTAGGAAGTACTTATTTATTTCATTCTTCCTTTCAATAAATTTAAGTTTCTTCTAACAAGTTTGATGGATGTAAGGCATATAGTCCATTATACTATGAAACCAATTCAAAGCAGAACCTTTAGTCTCATCCATCTTTCCCTACATGGATTAATTGAGAAGTCTAACCCTTCCATATCCATTTCATTGTGCTAGTCAAAGAAATAACTTTTACCATTCCCTTAGGGGTCGCCTGCAGCTGGTTTGAAAGTGACAGTGTTATCAAAGGCGCGTTTAAGCCCCGAACCAACGCTTAAACACGTTGAGCGCTTCGCCTCGTTAATGTGCGCTAGTGTCATCATCGGGTCTCTAAGACAAACTTTTCCTTGCAAATTAGCATTTCCTAAAAAATCTACACTAAACAATTGATAGTTCACTTAATCCTAAAAAAGTTCATTTTCTTTGTCCATTTAGTTGTTATTCATGCTTATAATTATTAGTCTTGGACTAAATATATATATATATATTTGTATGTTTTCTCCCTTTGCGTTTTCATCAAAGCTCACGCTTATTTGCGCTTTGCGCTTAAAGCCCCAGTGGACCTTAAAGCTTTTTTGCGTTTTTCGCTTTTGATAACACTCGGAAGGTGAGTTATGTAGGTATTAAATTTTGCATAAGTATTACCACATTTGGTAGCTAGTTAGAAGATAAGTTATTCATGTATATAATTAATACGGTGTTTGGTATGCAATTTGAAATTCGCACAACTAATACATGGCTATGAGGGAATTTATGCATTATCTTGCGTGTGATAAAAGGTGGAATAAGTTATACATGAATAAGTAAACCTGCATAACTAATCGCGCATAAAAATATAAAAATTCACCTCATAACTAATACATATATTATGATACCCGCGCAACTCCATGATTGTTTGGTTCGTGCACTTGACACGTCCCCAAACATAAAGATCAATTTAATATAAAAGTTGGAAATTTCTTTGGAGGTTTGAATAAACCCACAATGTATATTGACACCTACTTAGTGAATATCAATGAAGTTGTTTTGACTCATCTAAAAATGTTTGCTACAAATTTTGTAGTCACAATGTATAGCAATAAAGATGATTTTTTTAGATATATAATTCAAATATGATTACTAATAGAGAAGCTATGCACCAAGAATCATTATTGACTATGCGCTCTGGTGTTACCCAATTGCAAAAACATAATATTGATGAAGTCCGGTACTGCAGAACCGTGGAAAATTTTGAAATGTTTAAAGAAGATTAAGAGGTTTGACATGTGAAAATTAAATTAATTTGGGTGCGAATGAGGAAGGAAATCATGGACATGGTAAGGGTGTGAGCTATATTAGAAGTGAGTTAGGCTCTAAGAAGAGCCCTAGGCCAAGTTAAGTTGAAATTATATTATGGACCAAGGTTCTAAATGAGTGAACACTATACCTAACTTTAAACGAACAGAACTCACGGTTTATAGAGAGTTAGGGGGTGTACTACATATCAAATTAAAGCCCTTGAAGTCTAGCTTTCAACAATCCAACCAGTTCATCACCCGATATTCCTATGAAAGTTATGGGCATTTTAGCAACCCGTGAAGCCAAGGTACAAGCTGCCAAAGCAGCAGCAGCTGTAGAAGAAGGCAGACAGCAGCTATTTCTCTTCAAACATTTTGGAGGTGGGGCTGGAAAAAGTATGGAGATGGAGCTTGGGTCTTTGTCTACTAATTAAGGTGTGAGTCCAGGATATTTTGGTGCACCACTACTTCTTAATGCTGAGTTCTAACACTAAAATCCTCGGAATATCTTTTAGATTGTTCAAGAACACCTTCTGTGGAAATTTTCAAGATTTGTTTTCAAGAGGTAATCCCATCTACTGGTCTTTATATTATGTGAGGCAAATGAGTATAGAAGATGATTTCAAATAGAAATCATGCATAATTAAGGTATTGACCTAACCCTAGAAGTAGAAGGTTTTTTGAATGAGATTGAGTAGTTGGTAGGGATGATGAATAGTGACTTAGTGGTATTCGGTAATTAATGTAATATCATTAATAACCTCAAATGCATATCAAAATGCTCAGAAGGAAATTGATCAAGGGAAAAAGTGAGTCAATGGGTGATTTGAGATTGTTCAAAGCTTGCAGCCAACTTTGTGAGTCCTTAGCGAAAATTAAAAAATGATTGGTGTAGATATAGACTTTCTGGCTTAATATTTGAGCATTTTTTAACCAATGGAGCATCGTAATAATATTTTGGAGCTTGAAGCTGAGGTAGTTAAGGCTTACTATTCATGGGGGTGTTTTCTTCTTACATGTTGACAAATAAATTGTGTGCTGTATCCACATTTGTGGTGGGCGAGCTGAAAATGGTCACTCCATATTTTATAATTGGATTGGATATGACTTTATGAATAATACTTTGACGTGAAATTTTAGCTTTTATGCTAATTACTGAAATGGTAGTTAAAATGGAATTTCACAAGTTTAGAAGACTTGAATCGATGCTAACGGAAAAGAGAATTGAATAAGGTTTTTCAATTATTTTGATAAAAATTTCATTGAAGTGCTATTTGCTTTAAATAATTTACATTCATTACAATCATTAGTATTTATGCTTCCAAGAACCAAATGATTTGAAATAGCACTTGTTGAATACATTGAGGTCTTAATTTTCATTTAGTAAATGCTTTGATAATTTGAGGAAAATATTTTACATTTAATTCTATTTAAAATGAGTTGATTGGTTATGAAATCCATGATTTGATATAAGTAGATCTTTTAAGGCTACTAGGCCATAAATTTATTTTTGACATATTTAAATATTTTGGGAGTTACTTGTGTTCAACGAAATTGGTTTGGATAAATTCCGATTGTCGCCACGAAACTATACATGACAGTGTAAGCGTAGACTCTACCTAGTGGTAAGTACATGCCTACTGCATAGTGCACCATGAGTACTAGTATTGTGCTATAATAGCATGACTGAGTCGGTCTGCAGCACTACTTCCATGAGACGGCCACAACAAGTAGGATATATGGTACTTTCCACTAGGTTGACCAATTAGTTGACCTTGAATCTTGTGTCGTTGTTGGTATAGTACTCACGGTGAAAGGTATAAAAGATTTGAATATGTTTAGGCCTAAGGAGCTCTAGAAAGCCATTTTTATATTCAATTCAATTGAAATGGGATTTCAATAATTTTATTTAAATTATTTTTTGGATCAATAAAATTTATAAGATTGAGTTGAAATAAATTTACACTTGATCCTTCATTTCAAACGTAAAATAAATTGTGATTTGATATTAATGCATTTGCCTTTATATCAAATAATACTTGCATGATTTCCTACTAAAGTCTTATTCCAGCTGGAGTGAGAGATAGTCAATGCTACTTAATGAGAGTATTGTAACGATGTACTCAGCCCTATTTGGGTCCCCTATTTTTCATATTTAAGGATGAGGTATGGCACGTGATGGCTGGACGGCTAGGGTGACTCTTTCTAAGAAATATGTTGAGGCATTCACTTCTATCTGTGGTAGTTAGTATGTTCCTTCTATTTTTTCTTAATAATTGTAGTGTTCTGGAGCAACTTTCATGCACTAAGACTAATTCCACGGATACATGTCATCACCCACCAGCAATAAGTACAAGGTAACGATAGATAGAAAGAAACCATCAAGTGCTTTGTCTTCGCCTCGGAATTTGAACCTAAGACCTCATGATTCTTAACCCACTTCATTGACCACTAGGCCGCACTTCAAGGTTCCTTCTTTCTTTAGTCAAAAAGAATCCCAAGAGTTCTAATTTATTTCATTGTATAGAGGCTTCATAGATAATTGCGTTGGGTCATAATAATGGCAATGTACATGACATACATGCAAAGACATTTATTTTATTTTTGATTTTCTTGTTCTCATGAAATGATTCATGTACGGTTTTGGAAGTTGAGAATGCATGCAATTCTTAAATATCAAGTGGTTGGTTCAAATGATCACATAGGTTTGTCTGGCTCAGGTGGGTTAGTGTGCCGGGTGCCGGTCACATGGATTTAGGGTGTGAAGGGTGCCTTTCAACTAAAAGAATGAACAGCAAAGTCAAAGCTCAAACGAAAAATCAGTGGTCGCTAAAGCCTTATGAACCTTAAAAGTCCAAAGCACTTCTTGGCCACCCGAAATTTCTTTTGTCTACATTCACTTCAAGGGAAAGTATCTCAAGGCCGCGACTCTTCTTTCCCACTAGGTTTCAGATTTTATCTAATCCTTTTCTTTAGTTTTTTGTCATTGTCTTGTGGTAGTATCAACATCCTTAATTTCCCTTTCCAGATTCAATCTGCAAAGACGCAAAATTTTTCTAGATTCCAGCCACTAATTGCTAACATAACATGAAGCAGCCAAAAAGAAAAAAATGATACAGGTAAGGCAAAGCAGCAAAAATAGAAAGCATCTTCTTTTCCCCAATCAAAACTAACAAAACAATCATAGAACCAATAGCGGAACCAGTAAACCACCAAAAAAGCCAATGCAGTAGGATTCTGCAAGCAAATTCATCTGCGTGCTTTTCTGCCAGACACATAAGGCAACTTCCATATCTATGTGTACAATAAACAGAGACCAACCTGAAATGACCCATACTCATGAATAAGAAATAAATAAAATAAACATCAGCCCGTGCAGAAAACAGAGTAAACAGAGACTCTATGGAGTAATGTGGTGTATACCTGACAAAGCTTAGGTCCAGGAGCCCACTGGCCCTGTTCGATTTCTTCAAAGCCATGAAGAAATCCCTCAATCAGACACTCAATTTATCCGATTCAAGAACACTCGAAATTCTATTAAAAGAAAATGAATCGTTTCCGCCTTCAAATTATCGGTTCGTTGATGCAAGTCTTAGTCACAATCACATTGTTGCTTTCCGAAGAAGTTTTTGAGCATATAAGTCTGAAGCATCCACAGAATTCAAAAACCCTAGAATCCTGTTTTTTAGAAAAAGCAGCTCAAAAAGGCTGCAGAAGTGATGTGGCTTGTATTTTGCTGCTGCTGGAGTGATCTTACACGTACTCTTCGCTTAACACCCATTACGTCCTCGCCCTTTTTATTTTTTCATAAATTACTAGCACACTTGATATTTAGTCCTTTCTCTATTTAGATTTTGTGTGCTTGTTTGGTGGAGAAATTACAAAAATGATCCTCATGTTTCAACCTAAGCTTAAACTAGTCCCTTAAATATATACTAACAGTTTTAATCTTAACTTTGAAATATCCCTTAAATATGCACTTAACAGTTTTTGTTATTTAAATTTATCAAAAGTTAACACTTTAAATCTCCAACAATATATTTATCGAACTCTAGCAATTAAAATTTGTTGGAATTATGAAAAAAAAAAATTGCGAGAACTCACATTTAGAGGTACACACTTTTCAAAAGGTCAAATACTAAAAGAAAAAATAGGCGGATATCCGTTAATTTCAGGACAAAATCAAGGAAAAACATATGTATTTCATAATTTCAAAAATACGTCTCGAAACACAAAACAAGTGAGTCCATCACTAGGTAAAATATAATTAGCTCGATTTTTTATGGAAAAGTCATATATGTAATCCTTTTATTTTCTGTTTATACTCTTCAGTTACAATTTTGCACTTTAAAAATCGAAGTACATCCGTTAATTTGCATTAAATATTTTCTTGATGGACTCCTGTATTTTTTAAAAATAATTAAAAGAACAATCATAATTTACGCAGTGACAAACATTTGCCAATTTTTTTGATAAATAATTTTGTATTGCATATTTTAGAATTTGAGGTAACTTCTTTCTTGGTGTTTTATAACTAAATCTTTTTTATAAAAATTTTTTGTCAAATTTAACGGATAGAATTCGATAAAAATTTCTCACACTAAAAGTATTAACTATTAGCAAATTTAAAGGATCAAAATTGTTAAGCTCATACTTAAGAAACTATTTTTAACTTATCATATAATAGCGATAGATTTTTTATCTTAACCAAAATAGATCAAAATGCATCAAACGATAGCAGAAGTTGTTTAGTCTCATCCGAGAGTTTAATCTCCTCGTTCCTTACTGCTTTTCTCAAAGAAAAAAAGAAGGGGGTGAAGGGATCACTTTTGTCATTTTATCTTGTTTAGAGTGCAAACATAGTAAATTGTATTTGTTTTGTTTTACCTGCATCTTTTAATTTTTTTTTTATGGAAAAATAATCATCCAAGAAGAGAGAGGGTTGATCGGATTTTGACTGGAGGCAAATTCCGGAACACAAATTAGAAAAAAAAAATTTCCATCTTAAGGGGAGCTTTGTCTAAATTAAAAGTATTCTTGATCAAGGAAATGGTCTAACATCTTTCTTTTTTAAAATTGGGATCAATTATATTCTCCCACTATGAAATTGCACATATTTGCTCTTATTTTTTTATTCAACCAACTTAATTTTGAATCATAATAAAATAAAAGATCCGTAATTAAAAAATTTAAAATATTTTTTCTTATTTAAAAAGATAAATGAGCTTGTTTAAACGGTACAAAATAGGAAATTACAAGCTCTAATGAAATCCAAAATGCAATCAATATCGAAATATTTAAGTCAGCTTAGAATTTGTTCTGCTGCGGAAATAACCTCATTAAAATTACACACAATTTTCTTAATATTGAATTTGAGTAATAACATCTTGTTTATATGAGATGATGTATCCCACTAATTCTAAAATTATTATTAAATAATGAGTTAGGTCATGCATTCATATTTATAATCATAATATATAATTATACATTTTCTTTCTCAAAATGAAAAATTCACCAAAACTACTTAAATAGTAACATTGCACATAATCGGGTAACTTTTTGACACATTCAATCTTTTAAAAATGTGTTTAAAACACGTTACTTTGTTCAAATGACTAGTGCGTATTTTAGAAACAAAATAGGCATGTGAAGAGGTGAAAAAAATGTACATCAAAGTAAATCCCTTGTTTAACGGCCCGAATTGGATAAAACTGGCCCAATGATCTACATTATTTTTTTATTTTTGTTAGTTTTTATTTTTATTTTCATTTTCATTTTCTCTTGTTTTCCATCATTGCCAAATTCTCCATTAATTACGTAATCTTCCACCATAGTCCTAGCTTCCTTCATTATTCTTTTCTTTCCGCCATTAACTGTTTTACTCTCATTATTCTAAATGATTATTACGCTTTGCTTTTTGAAAATTAATTTAATATTTAAATTTTTTATTTTTTTTATTTTTTTTATTTTTTTTATTTTTTTTATTTTTTTTAGTTTTTTTATATTTTTTAATTAATTAAAATTAATATTTTTAATTTTTTTAAATATACAATTTGAAGTTTTTAAGTTTTTAAATTTCTGAATTTTAAATTTCTTGCTTTTTTTAATTTCATATTTGAAGTTGTAATCGAATTTATATTAGAAAATAGTAATTCAATGTATTTCTTAGTGTATTCATAGATATTATATTAAATTTGAATTAGATTTGAATATATCTATATTGAGCAAGTGTAGAACCTAAAAATTTACCATTAAAACACCGTAGATTCCATCATCTCTTTTGTCACGGCGCTCTGCGGCATATTCTCCATCCCCACCGTTCCAACATCAACTCTTCCACCCTGTTCTTTACTATAATTTTCCTCCATTTACAACGTGCTAAAGATCGAAAGAGAATCCACCTTCAACCCTTTTGCTGGACGGTGTTTCTCGACGGTATATAATGGTATCGCATAAGAAGATCACAGTTGCTTTCTGCATCGTTACTAAAATATATTGCATGATATATTAATTTCATGGCTAGATAACTATGAAAATCATTTTATTAAACCACCAATTTGGTGTAATCCCATTTTGTCCTATTTTTTTTTTCAATTATGCCCTTACTTAATATTACATAATTCTATTTTACCCTTTTATCCTATTAATTTTGACTCCACCTAAAAATCCTACCCTATACAGCCTTTCCTAGTTCAATTTTCTTATGCTCAGTTTTTTTCAAGGTTTGATTTCTTAAACTTATTATAAGTCTCGCTTTGTCTTTTTGTTGAAATCTGTGTATATTTATTTTGACCTGTTTTTGTTTATTAATTTTGGTTAGAATTCTGTATGAATTTAACAATGAAATATATTTGCAAGACATAATTTGTGATAAATTAGCAGAAAAAAATTGGCTTAAATTATTTTATTAGTAATTATTGATGAACTTAACATATATAATAATTTGGGATATTTTAGTAAACTTACCAGTTATGACATGCATTTATTACAAGCAATCAATGCAGTTAAATGTACAACAACGATACAAATTTATCCAAACATCAGATGACATTACATTACAAGACATTAATACCATGCAATACAAGCACTCATACATTATGAAACTACGAGTAACCACACTCCAAATAAATGTAAAGCCCTTCCAATTCCATGACACCCCATTTAAATTATTCATCAAAAATACTAGATTTAACTTGAAAAACTGTAGATGCATGAATTATTTTGGGAAGTAGGAAAAAGGATGGTGGTGATGGCGGCATCGAAGGTGATTTGAGACAACAGTGATTTTAATGGGGAAGGGGAAAAGAATTATTAGAAAGATTAACAAAATTGAGAAATTGGATATTTTTGGTAACTAGGTATAGGATTTTACTTTTATTTTTATATTGATGGTGGCGTTTTATAACTTTATTATTGTGTGGCATTATGTATGTTTTGAAAAATTTATTAAAACTTAAAAATACAAAAAAAACCAAAAAAGACAAATTCATATTTTAAAATTTAATTTTAATTTCTAACACATTAGGCCGATGCTTTAATTAGAAGTAACTTCAAGATTAATTTGTGATCTACTTTAATAAATCTTTATTAGTTTATGTGCTCATAATTTTATATTAGAAGAGAATCATCGGGATATAACTATCGTATAAAATATTTTTAAGGATATGTTTTTGACACGCCTCAAGATATGAAAATTATCTACATATTTCATCAGTCAAGTATTTTTTATAAGATTTCCAACAATATTAAAATATTTTGAATTTATTCTTATGAAAAATCAATTACTACAATCTCATTTAATCTTATACTAATCACTATTCCACCTGTTTCTTTTGAAGCTTTGCCAAAGATTGATAATGGGTGTCTACACATACATAAAAAAATGAACGGTCATGAGGAAGGACTAGAAAAGAAACACAGAGGTATTGTTGTAGTTTTTTTGATGTCTTTGCTTTGCTCTCTGCTTTGTTATATTCAACAGAAAATTTACAACCAAAACAGATATGTAGTATGCTACCTTTGTTATTATTTGTAATGGGAAAATATATACGTATGATCATGTTAAGCACAAAAGTATAACAAATTTTCAGTGAAAATAATTATTATTTTGTGTGAATTAAGCAATCATATCTTTTAATATAGTAGAAGATTCCCATGAAAATAATAATTATATTAATTAAAAATAAATACAATATTTAAATATTATTAAAAAAATAAATTTAATTAAGCGATGATATAAATTATTGTGGTCATTTCAAGCAAATCTTGAGGTCATTATGTGAGATTGGGTGTTAAACTTTGGTGTTATTGGGCGCATTTGTGCTAACTAAAATTATTTATTTCTACACTCAAATTGAAGAAGAAGACATGATTTGTTTATATTGATGACTTGACTACTCAAGTTTTCAGAATGAAAGTTTTATTATACTCACATCTGAAAAATATCGACATTATCCAGATGGTATGCGATTTTATTATTTGAGCCAATTTGATTTTTTGTGAGGTTGTATATGAGAAAGTTGTTGAAGATTTTATTTGAGTTTGATATATTAAAAAAAATTAACGCTTTTTGTGGGCAATGAATATTTTAACCATGATTTATAGATCAGTGCTTAATATTTTTTAAAGATGAAATGCTAGTTTTTATATTTACTTTGATTTATGACATATTAAACTTGTCATTTTAGTTTATCTTATATTAAGACTAAAAGGCAAAATTATTTATTACAAAAATTTCAAGTATCTTTTAAATGTGTGATTTGTGTTGAAACTAAGCATATTAAAGATTACATGCTTGTGTTTTTAGAATATTTGAATTGTTAGAATTAACTCTTACTACCCTTAAGCACTTGAAATAAATAATGACTAGAGGTGACAAATTGTGTTATGACACATTTATAGATGTTCTTTCGTATATCGAAAATATATTCTTAAGAAATTAAAATAAGATTTTGATACATTTTTATGTATAAATTGTATGTTAAATGCGTAATTGAAAACCTTATGAAATGTGAAAGTATCACATATTCAAATATTTAAAAGTGTGGGTGTGTCTTGCTGGATTTATGTTGCATGATTCTAAGAAAATATAATAGTCTAAGATGTTGATTGTGGTATGTTGATGCAATGTTGCATGTACGACTAACATAATCAATACTGTGTAATTGAGCAAGTGAGTGATAAAATGGACATATTTATTTTTGAAATAATGTGATAAAACAATTGTTGCAAGATCAAATTATTTACATAAATTAAAGTCAAAAGTGAATTTGATCAATTCATGGACTAAAAAAAACATCAAGGGGAGTGAAACTTTTTCCAATTTGAGAAGATTAACAATGATGGTAATCCACCTATGATTGGAGATCACATAAATTCAATTCATATGGTAATAATGACTCATCGCTTGGTCAAGTATGAAATATGAAATTATGTCCCTTCTATGATGTGAATATATAATGAAAAACTACAAGGCAAATTAAGGTTGAGCTAACTCTAATCAAATTCATATCCTTTATATATGCGGTATTGCTCAGAGAATACACTCTGACATCACACAGTGGTGGATGGCTCCGCTTCTATGAAATTGTAACAAATTTCTGTGAAAGATCTACGTATCACCGTGACATTGCCAAGATGACCTCTCAAATAAGAAAACACCGATAACTATAAAAGATTACAAGGAAGATAATATAGAACGGCATGTCGTATTTATAAAAGTTTTTTGTTATAGAGTTTTAAATTTCATCAATCGCTCGCAGTTTCAATCTTGTTTTATCTGTGCTTGATTCATAATATATGAGGACACCAAATCTAAATATATCACACCTACATGTAAAATATTGGGCAAAATTTTTTATTTATCTTTTTCTTTATTAGTCTTTTGAGATATGTGAAAAATATTATTTAATATCTCAATAAGTAATTATAATTATAAGACAATTAATACTACATTTAGTTTTCCTACTTGAGCAATCATTGATTACTATTAATTACCTTAACTACTCTTTAAATAGCCTTGATTGGTCATTCATTTCCAATTTCTAACATTACTTTGGCAAATTGAATCACCACTTTGATAGTGAGTTATTACCATTTATAACTGACCCATTTGATAACTTTATGGTCTGGATAATGACATGACCATTTTGATAGTGAGTTATTATTCTCTAAGTTAAATTTTAATTATCATATATATTAAAATAATTATTTTAAAATATTTATTAATTTTAAATTTAAGAAATAATTGATTGTGTTTTTTTTAAAAAAACAGAAAAACTAAAAAAAATAAAAAAAATAAAAAAAATAAAAAAAATAAAAAAAATAAAAAAAATAATAGAATTATATTAGTCAAATTACTTACTTCCCTATTATTTTTTTCTTAATGGATATGCAAACTCTATCCTAACAATTAAAATGGAACAAAGAATAACAGACCCATTTAATGACTTATGGTCTGAATAATGACATTAACATATGAGTCTTTACCCATTTTGGATAAATGTTATGCTCCAATGAATTATTTAATTGTTCTAACTGATGTTGAACACACTAAGTAGAGTTTTCAAGACTGATGTTGAGCAACACACTAAGTAGAGTGTTGAAGAAAAATATGAAATCAAACCAAAGCAAAAAATTAGAATTAAATGGACTGAGAATAGAAATATACTTTATTTGAAATTGTACTTGATAGGGAAAATCAAATCAAATTGAAATTAATGGAGTAATAATTATCCATAATCTATTTTTCTAAAATTGTCTAAACATATTCGTTAGTTCTTGCTTATGTGCAGATTTAAATATGATTAGTATTGGGGATTTACTATTTTTATTTTCTTATCAAGCATCATTAAAAAATTTAATTCAAACAATTTCAAAAATTCAAAAAACAAAAAAAATAAAAAAAATAAAAAAAATATATTATGATTTAAAGGACTTAAGAATTTGTTGGTTTTGATATATTATTTGCTCACAATTGATACAAATAAACGGAACATATATATATATCTTTGTTTAAATTTTATAATGAATTTTGCATTCTAAATTGAGAAATTGTTTGAGCCATTTGTTTATTTTTTAAAATATTATTAAAATTTTGGTCAAACTTGAAAATGTTTATGAAATTCCAGAACTTGAGTACTTTAGTAAGTACTTCCCTTCAAAATATTTGTCACATTTGTTTTTCAAAAATTAATTTCACTAATTTATAAAGCTAAATTAGATTAGATTAATTTAATATTTTAAATTAATTATATTATTCGTTTTGAAATTTTTGAAAATTTCCTCAATGTTGTTGGGTTTTTTTTTTTGTTTAATATTTAAAAATACATTTTAAATAATAGATCAAAATTTATATCGTTTGACTCTTGAAGAAATTATTACAAGTGTGTAAGTAATCTTCCTCTATTTTCTCTGTACATTAACCTCAATGGAACTTGAAATGAAAGATGTATGTAACACAGAATCATTTCTTTTAATGCTATAGTAACATGAGGCATTATTATTCATAATCAATTGAAGAAAAAAAGGTAAATTATATAGCTTGCTATTTTTTAATCACTTAAATGGGTTACTTGTACTTCAACATCATACTTCATTACTAAACCGTGTAATCGTGTAAAAAAAAAAAAAAAAAAACAACTAAAATTATTTCATTTTTTAATTATTTGCCGAAATGAGTTTTCTATCTCAATTCAACTACGTTTTATCAAAATACACCTCATACTATTAATTTTTCTTTTTCTACCTAAAATATCACCAATATTCAGTATATAAAAAGGAAATAATTGATAGTTAAGGTGTATTTTAATAAATAATTGATGATAATTTAGATTTAAAAACTCACACACATAACAATTCAAAAATCAATATATTTAAATATATTTAATCCATCACTCTAAATTAAAGGATATTGAAGAAAGATAATTCTAATTCAACTATTCAACCAAAATATGCTAAATGAATGTAAATTACTTTTCAAACATGTACATTGTGTTTGGGACTCATTTATTTGTCCATAAATAACTGTATAATTATACGATATATAATTAATTATAAAGATTTATTTATTTGTTCATAATAATTATAATATTATAGGTGATTGCACAAATATAATTACATAATTAAATATTATAATTATATTAGGACCAAACAAATATTAATTGCTCATATTGACCTCGTCACTAAAGGAAGTTATCAACACTAAAATCAAAATTTGTTCCTATTAAAGTAGTAAGAATTTGTTAATGATTAAAAAATATAACCAAATATCGTGCTGTTTACTTATCACACCGGGGCAGATTATCAAATATTTATAAAATCATACCTTAATTATTAATTATTATTTTTTCTACATGAAATATTATTATGTAAAAATAAAATTAATTAATAATTGAGATTTATTTCAATAAAGATTTACGATAATTCAAATATAAAATCCGTGTCCAACAATAATTTTAATACGTAAACTCGCACCTATAATTTTCATTAGCCATTAGTTATTCTTCTTCTTCTTCTTTTCTAGTCTTCATTCATCCACCTCTCCTAAAAGAAAAGTTAACTCTCAAATTATGTTTTAAAACTTTCCTTATTTGCAAATCTTTCTTTCTCCCGCAACGTGTATTTGGTCACAACTTAGCCGCAGAGCTGTTATATATAGTGCGATATTTTAATTCAATATGCTCTCATTACAATCAAACAAATCCCCCCATTTGTCTCAAAACACCTGACCCAAATTCGAGCAAATTTTCAATAAAAATGGCAGCTGAAAATGGCAGCACCGGCAACTCTAGATCCAAAATTGCACTGATCACTGGCATCACAGGCCAAGATGGTTCCTATCTCACCGAATTACTCATTAGCAAAAACTATGAAGTCCATGGCCTTATTCGTAGATCCTCCAGTTTCAATACCCAGCGCATCAATCACATTTGTCGATCCCCATAACACCTACAAAGCCAAAATGAAACTCCACTACGCTGATCTCTCCGACGCTAGTTCTCTCCGCCGATGGCTCGACATTATCCTTCCCGACGAGATTTACAACCTAGCTGCTCAATCTCATGTCGCCGTGTCTTTTGAGATCCCTGATTACACTGCCGACGTGGTGGCCATCAAATTCTCCGCCTCCTAGAGGCTGTCCGTTCCCACATCTCCGCCACCGGAAGGTCTCACGTCGTAAGTATTACTGCCGGGTCATCGGAGATGCTCCGGATCTACGCCGCCGCCACAGTCGGAATCCACTCCGTTTCACCCGAGATCTCCTTACGCAGTTTCCAAATGCGCGGCGCATTGGTACACCGTCAATTACCGCGTCTACGGATATCTGCGCAACGGATCTTCTTCAACCACGAGTCTCCTCGGCGAGGCGAGAATTTCGTGACGAGGAAGATAACCCGGCCGTAGGGAGATAAAAATCGGGTTACAGAGCAAGGTGTTTTTGGGGAATTTACAGGCGTCGAGGGACTGGGGTTTTTCAGGGGACTATGTAGAAGCAATGTGGATGATGCTGCAGCAGGAGAAACCAGACGATTACGTTGTGGCGACAGAGGATTCACATACTGTAGAGGAGTTTTTGGAAGTGGCGTTCGGGTACGTTGGATTGAACTGGAAGGAACATGTTGAGATTGACAAGAGGTATTTCAGGCCATCGGAAGTTGGATAATCTGAAGGGAGAGATGCAAGAAAGCGAAGAGTACTGGGTTGGAAGCCCAAAGGACTATTAAATTGGTGAAAATGATGGTGGATGAAGATGTAGAGTTGGCTAAAAGAGAGAAAGTTCTTGTTGATGCTGGCTATATCGATGCCCAACAGCAGCCTTAATCACGTGTGTATGTGTTTTCGTTCCACTATTATGTTGATTTTGATTGTTTAAAAACTCCATTGTTAACTGATACTAATGAATAGTCCAATTTATGTGTAACGTTCAATTATTTGTTGTGATGGAACTGTTATTTTAATTCATTTTCTACTTTGCACTTTTAGTATCAAATTAAAGATCAAAGGAAAATATAAAATAAAGATTTCGATGTATACAGATTATTTCACGTTTAAGAAGTAATTATAGAAACGACAAACAAACTAGATCTTTTGAATTTTTTATTTACTAAAGTTTTTGGGAAATGTATAATAATTATGGGCAAATTTGACGCAAAACATACAACATGAAATATGAAAGAAGGAAAAAGAAGCAGAAACTTTGAGACTTAACCATCGACACCATGCACTTGCAGATTAATTTGGGTGACATACTATTTCTAAACAGATATCTACGTCGTTCGAGTGGTACACATCCCCACTTTTCTATCGAGGTTTTAATTTTTTGTTAAAAAAAGATTTAAGTTTGAAATTTTAATAATTAATAAATTTTATATTATGCATTGAAATTATCCTATCAACCTTAGAAGACTTAAAGTTTGGAGCCAAAAATTGAAAAGCGAAATCAGAGACTAAGGATTCATTAATGCGATATATTTCTTGAGGTTATCATTTAAATTTTATTTATATTCTTAAATTAGTAAGTGTAAATATAAATCTGAAAATGTTAAATTAGATTCATTTAATTTTCAGAAACTTACAAAATCTTAAGAAAAAAATTGATATTTCTTATAAATTTTGAAGTTTATTTAATAAAGATCAGATCATACTTAAAAAGTTCAAAAATTTGTAAAATAATAATTATTTATTAAACAGTTGCCTCGCTAAAAATTTTTAATGAAACAAAAGGAGACGGGATTAAACGGGAAGATGCCCCATCTGAGAAACCCGGCACACATATGCCGGTACTGTTTGCAATTCCCAAATGGAAAACGAATAGGATTTTTAATAATCGAAGCGAACCGACAATGTCCACCCGCAATTTTCGCCACTATATTCTTCCCTTTCATTTTTCAAGTGTCTTGTTAGTATTTGTGGGGCCACCAATTCCAGATGCCGTACCCACGCACTTAAAAAAATCAAACACACATATATTCCTTTTTGCTTTTCAGATTAATTTACTATTTAAGTAAATTTGAACTGAAATTATTCATATTTTTTAAATAAGAGACGGGGGAGGAGAAATCGAAAGTAGATTATAAAGTGAAAAATTGAAGTAGATGAAAATTCAGATAGCACACTAAATTATTAAAATTTCCCCTGTTCAAATAGTTTGGGCAGAAGTCAGCGGGAAAACCATGCCCTAGATTTTTCTTCCTGTCCACTCTAATTTATTCATAAAATATAATATGTAAAAATGTCCTGAGATTCTTCATATAAAAGTTTTATTCAAGATATGCAAAAAGATGAAATTTATATGCAAGACAATAGTTGTGGAGGAAACACGTATTACTCAGAGGACTTCAATAGCGTTGTTGTAGAGTGGTGCAACGTACCACTGCAGGAAGGAGTACTTATTTTCTTCGTCTCTGATAGGTTTGGTGGCATATACTTGCAATTTTTGACTTTATAGACTTTTCTGAAAAGAATTAAAATTGTCTTTTTAAATTATGTAAATGGATCACATATATTTTTAATTATATTTTCAGATAAAATGCCTTTTTTCCCATTCAAGACAAGACTACAACGCCCTCACTGCTATCAACAGTGTCATTACAAACTTACTACAAAGTCGATGTGTGGTTGTCCATAACCTTACATAGATACCCAACGTGGATAAAACACTCCCCCTTTTAATTCATGTCTTCCCATTTAGAACCAAATTTCAGATTTCTTCCCATTTCTTAAAAAGCTTTCTTCCCAACTAAATTTTGAAGCAATGTAGATGTCATTGTGGACTCAATGTTTCTAAATTTGACAGCTTGGACCGATTTCTTTACTTGTGTTGTTGGAGATGAAATTTCTTGTGAGAGGCTAAATGTAGTTAAGGATAATGAGTACAAAATTGATATGACTGACACCACAGGATTAAAGAGAGGGAGATCACACAGGTAAGCTCAACATGGTTTGAAATTACAAGAACAAATAACAGTAATAGTCAACAATCTGTTGGCAACAATTTCTTCATGTCACCTCCATTAAAGTGCTGGTGGTGGAGAATGATGATCTCGTATACGACATGTCGTCTTTGCTTTACTTCAAAATAGCAATTATGATGGTTAGTTCATTGAAGTCTGAGTTTTAGCTTGATGGATTATTAAAGCAAATAGATAACATTTGACTGTTTTAATTTATTAAAAACCCAGCTTGTTCTGTATCTCATAGCTTTCAACTGTTAACTCTAGCTTGTAATAATCAAATTGATCGATGGACAAAAGATGATCAGGATTGTACATATCTGAGTTTGTTTTAATTTCTGGTTATGAGTATTTACAGAGCAATCAGATATTGCTTATAACATTGGGAGTTTGAGTTGTCATTTACAGTATATTTGTCTGAATTTTTATCAGTGGGCGCTAAATATTCTCTCATTTGAGCTGCATAATGGAGTTGCTAGTGGATGTCAACCTGAGGAAATCAGAGTAGTCAAACAAATAACATAACGTATATAAGACCTAGTGGAAATTGGTCCAACCTATCAAATTTAGGAGCATTGAGTCCACGATGAATCTACATTGCTTCCACTTACTTGAATGTTTTTAAGAAATGAGGGAAAAAAAATTGAAATTTGGGTTCTAAGTGGGAGAAGAAGCATTATTTAAAGGTGGAGTGCTTTATCCACGTTGGGTGCCTACGTGGATAACTATGTTGGCAAATTTGATACACATCCTAGTAGAACGGTAATTAGCTCAAGTAAGTGCCAAGTGTGATTCAAGGCCTTATACTAATGGTATGCATTTGAGCAATTAAAATATGAACAGAGCAAGATATATATCCATTTCGCATACAGAAAGACACCACCCTTTCCGGTAGACTTCCAGAATCTAGATATCAAATTATTATGAGAAAAAAAGGAGGAGAATTTATAGAGTTAAAACGATTTGTTTGTGATGGACGGTACACTGGCATTGAGGGATGTATTAGGATTTTCTTTTAATATATATATATATATATAACTAATTTATATAACAAATAGTGATATTAAATGCAAGGCTATTAACATGAATAAGTATGTTTAAAGACAAAACGATATATCCTTAATACACCAAACCAACCACAGATAAAAAGTAATTCTAGCATATCACTAATCTCATTACTATTAATACACCATATTGAATACTATTTTTATACACTTCACCAAACAATCTCAGAAATCTTATAATACTTTAAACATATTTTACAAGGCAGGGCTAAATTATTAAACTCTAGCATGCATGCATGCTTATCGACTTAAAACTTAATCATCTTCCCCATGAGATACCAAATACACACAATTTCCACCAACAAATGTTTATACATCTGCGATTTCTCATAATCAGGTGGTTAAAGAAAACCAGCATGGCTGTTTTTCACTGTCAAATGTCAATCAAGTGCCACCAAGAATTGATTTTATCAACGCTTCAAATGCACTTGATTCCCTGCCGTGTTGGTAGAACATGATACAGCTAGTAGTATGTAGGAGCGTGTCGCTTTTTCTAAAATACCCTTTTCAATCAGGTGAAGAAACACAATGTGCTGTTCTCCCATAAGCTAGCACAACTTTTTCAGAGATCTTACCCTAAGTTTTTAGGCATATCTCCAAGGCAAAACTAGAATCAGCATACTATATTTGAACTTCTTTCAACGTCCACCACATTCTCAAATCCACACAGCTCCTGAAGTCCAGAGGAAGAAATTATCTCATATTTTGAGAAAACTAAAAATAAAATTAAATAAAGCATCAAAGTGATGAATCTAAAGATTTCAGGTGCCAATGAATGAGTAGCTGAGAAGCCTATCCACGTGCTTCCACGTAATAAATTCCATACTATGCTTCCTGTATGCGCTCGAACTATCGGTCAGTTGGACACAAGATACAACTATGGGTGATGATGCTCAAACTAAGTTATGTACACTGGGGGGACAGAGATTTTTATAAGCTCCAACCCAGCCTCTGCACTATTGCTTCTCATCTGTTTCAGCTTGGAGAATATGTATGCTGCTGCTATTGCTTCCTGTATCAGAGGATGCTGCTGCTGTAAATGGTTTGATAGATGATCGAAGCGATTCTGGTCCCTCTGCATCAATCCTCTTGCACAATGCATCACAATTACTGATTACCTCCGTCAACCTCCCTTTTAACACCCCAAGTTCAACCTGCAAACCATGTACTGTGGTGCAATTCAAACATCGAGTTAAAAAACAGCATTCCCTTTGCTAGATTTTGAATAATGGGAATTATCATATGGACAAACGTTTAACTTTATTCTAAAGCTCCACATTATAGGAAACCCAGTGATTCCCTGGGGCATTTCTTTTCTCTTCTGGTTCCAGAAATTGGCAATAATAATATCTTCTGATAGATGCTGTGAGGTTGTTTTCATTGCGAAACAGAGTGGAATTGAAACGCTGGTGAAGCTTAACAGCCAATGCATCTGCAACTTCTATTTTGTTTTCTATTTCTTCCTGCACCAATTATCCAAGGAATCTACTTTAAAAATGAGCTCTTTCTTTTCACATAAAGAAGAACCATAACAAACAACAAAAGCTTGTAAACATGGAAGAGTCAATATGCGGCGTAGGCTGGCTACACTCAGTAAAGTAGGAGTTATTAAACATGGCATAATTAGATACTAGAGCCATAAAATGCATTCTTTACTCAATCAACGAGAAAGATTGACCAATCTCATCATATGCTATTTCATATTCATATGCCCCCGAACTTGTAGATATTGAGTAATATGGTATAATTAGATGGTGTAGATATGAGATATCCCTCAAATCCCAAGTAATTAGGCAATTAGCGACGTAATATTCTTATTAGTTTCTTTCCTTATTTACAGCTATTTAATCCTAGTACTTTGAGTGAAATAATCAAGAAACCAATTCCCAAATTCTCTCCTTCTCATTTCTCAGGAGTAAATGTATTTGAAGAGAGCTTCAAAATCCTAGTGTCAAAAAACCCACCACCAAACTGACTATAACTTAAATCCGCCATAAGGAAGTACTTTATAAATGGTATACAACCATCTGTTAATAAAAGCCACACTACGGAGGTGGCAAGACAATTCTCAACCAAGGTACAATGGAAGGAATAATGATGCAGCTATGATCAAACACAAGAATGAACCTTGCATTATTTTTTCCCACCTTTTGAAAGCTCAGAGTGATGATGATTGATGTGTAGTTGTTGATTCAAAAGGATATTGTCTACCACCAACCTAAAGGGCATTTAATTTTAGCAACCAACTTTGGGAAATATGTTATGCCTGAAAAGTTGGGGAATATCAGTAATCAGGTAGAACTTTTTTTGAGGCAGCTGCTCCTTTAGACAAATTAAAGTTGGATTCAAGTTTTGCAACTCAAATCAGTCTAATCAGCCATTTGTGCATAGTAAACATAATAAGGATCAATTAAGTACTTAACAACTTTGAGCATACATGCAGCTTCTTTGGTGAACACGGTGTCTATATTGTACTTCCTTTTGGGAGGGCAAGGGGTGGACTCGGCTAACAAAAGTTATCAGAACTATTTGACCTTAATGTACTTGCAAGAACCACAGCTTTGACTCAAAAGGATACTCATAATATATCCGCCCCCCTCCCTCCCATGTGTGTGTTAATAAGAATGACTCACAAGCAACTGTGTTTTGAGACTGGTAAATGCATTAAAAATGGAATGTGCTGTGTAATTGCATACGGTCTAACTCAAACTGGCTACAAAGGTACATTTCAACCTGTTCTAGATCAACATTTTTTATGGATGGAACCACTGCCACAATGGAAAATGACTACAGAAGCATTAAGTGGCCAGAAGCACATGATAATAACTGAGCAAACCTGTCTTTTACAAATCTTCTTGGCTTTCTCCTCTTGCCACTGGCGATATACAGAGAAGAGCTCAAGTAGAACTTTTGGATCTACACAGCCTACAACAAAAAAGAAAGGAATGTCAATATTTCACCAGCAGGATAAGAGAAAAAATCCTACTTATTCCTGATGACAATTACTTATCAAATAAATAAATAAATTATAGCGCAACAGGGATTGGAGAAAGTGCTGGCCAAATGCTACCACTGCTGCAATGAATTTTTTAATATTTCATTTTTATTTTATTTAAAACTTTTGGTATCTCTTTAAAAGAGGACGGGTCCCTTTTTCTCTGATAACATAGATGTACTCACCCTTGTGGGTGTGATTACTTAAAATAACAAAGTAAATGGTTAATTGTGTGGCTTTACATATTACAAGCAAGTTGAGTCATTCCAGATTTGCTTAAAAGGTGATTAGACTCATTGAATAGGAGCTAGTTCAATCAAAACATAATGTATATCTAATCTCATTCACGATCTCCAAAATTTGCGGCGGTTTTTGTTGGAGCTAATCGATCAAAACATACAGATATCTAATCTCATTCACGGTCTCCAAAGTTTTAACCGATCATAAAATATCCTTCAAATTCATAGTTGGATCAGTTTTTGTTGCAAATGTTAAGTTTGACAGACATCTAAACAGACATTTGATCCTGCGTGCTAGACCCCGAATCTAAAGAACATTCCATTGTTCAAGTAATTACGATTTGACACTAAAAGTGAAGCATGGATCCTCCACTTACCAGCTTTGAAGCTCCTACGCATGTCCCCATCAAGGGACTGCCACTAATGTGGATTCATGACCATCTGGATGTTGGTGGGCTACAGGTTGGATGATTAGGTTATGCAGCCAGGAAATTTGAGAATTAATACAGGTTTCTCGTAAGAAAAGATTCTGAAGCAGCAGCCAAGTGAGCTCTAAGCTGCTTAGCATTTTTCATCTCTTGAATCAGATCAGCAATAAGTGCTTTCAGTTCCCCTTCAATTCCAAGTTAAACCACACCTCATTTTAGTATTTGGTTTTCTTCAGTTCAATTAAGACAAACCACTATCATGGATTGATGCAGGAGAAAGCGGTGGCTAGTTCTAGTTTCAGGCACTTTAAACATTTGCAACAACAAACCATAGTCCGTTAGGTGTAGATTTGAAACTAGGGAAATGGTTATCATTAGGATTCATCATGACCCCCTACCTATGCTCACAGAGCATAATTGATCCCAATCCCGTAGAAAGGAGAACATTGCAAGTAGTTGATGGTCAGTGTAAAATAGATAAATTTATAATGAATCCTCAATTAATTAGATCAAATGTGGTCTTCAGGTACATGCTGCAGCGGTGCAGCGGTGCAGCGGTGTAGCTTTAATTTGACCAAGAAGTTCCATCGCATTCCTCCTGGGTGTGGGAAAGCATAACTAAAGGTTCTCACACCATGGATGATGTAACTAAGGCATTCATTCCATACATTGACATCCTGGAAGTGGTAATAGATAGGAAGGCTCCTAACATCTTCCTGACGAATGAGGGTAAAGAAGATAGTCCAAAAGAGTCTATACGGATAGGGAATTAGGACATAGGTCAAGCATAACAAAGTCAACAGAATTAGTGAAACTTTAGTTGATATATTTTGTCGAAAAGACACTAAGGGGTCATTTGCAGAGGTATAAAAATAGGGTACTAAATAGGGTGTATTAGTAATCTTGTATTAGTTATGTTAAGATTACTTATGCACCGTTTGGTTTGGTGTATTAAAATAACATGCATTGCATAATGTCTAAAATATTTGTTTATAAAAATACCCTCCACAAATACAAGGAAAGGATATGGAAAAGATTGAGGGACAATTGAGTATTTAATCATGTTGATGCATGCATTAAACCCTGCTTGCTAATATCATGTTTGTCATGTACTAGTTATATACATAGCATAATACCAAAATACAATGTATAACTATGCTTGCATTAATTGACATAGGTTGAAAAATGTATCAAACAAAGTATTAATAATACACAAAGCATGCGTTATTATTTCTAATCCACCCTACCAAACGACCCCAAAGTGGACAAGGTCAAATACTAGATAGATTGGCAATATAGGTCATAAATAATGGTACTGCAAAAGAAACAAAAAATAGGAATGGATGCGTTAAGTTGGTTATGGTAACCTCTACACCACTCTTGGAGAATTGGTGACATTATTATCTCATTAGAATAGAGTGGTAAAAGAGAAAATCAACATTATTTAGTGCCCACGCTCTGCAAATAGGAATAAACAAGGAAAATGTCACTAAATTCTAGGAAGATACTGATACTTTGCTCCATGGAATTCTACAGGAAAGCTAGAGTATAATCGGAGATCTAAATCAACATGTAGGAAATGTAGTATTATTTCGATTGAGTACATGGGGCGAGAGAAATTCTATTTTAGTGAATGCTAAGGCTTAAGATTTAATTTTAGTTAACACCTAACTGAAAAGGGGAAACACATTTGATATTTTGATGGCATTTAAGCATGGAACTAACTAGACAAAATACACTTCATTTTACCGAAGGAAGTGACAAAGGCCCAGATAAAGACCTCAAGTGTATACCAGGAGAACCTTAACCACCCAACTAGATTATGGCCTTGAATGTGAAGTGAAAAAGTGGAATGATGAAGGAGAATAGTTACATCAACCATAGTGGACAATTAAAGACATAAATCAGCATTACAGACAAGTTGTTGAAATCCATATATAAAGATTGCAAGATTATACCACGAGAAACCTTAACTACCCAACATAGACTGTGGACCTGGATATGAAGCGAAACTGTGGAAGCATAAGACTTAGAAGCTGAAGCACATATCGTGTAGGCAAATGACAAGTGGCTTAAGAAAGTAGTGCGTAAATTTCTAGGTGTGTGTCTAAAAAGCTTAGGCACCCTAACCAAAAGAATCATAGTAGTGAAATGAGGACTTCAGGCCAAAAGTAAAGGGATGTGCGAAGAGAAAGAACTATGTAGGCTAGCAAGACTAAGAGAGGGAAAAAATTTGAACCGAACTATGAGGTATGAGGATGTTATTTCAATCAATTGCCTAGAACAAATTGCAAGGGTACCTTATGTTTGTGGCAAACTGAAACCTTAACTGGACTCAAAAATTAGGTATAATAAAGTAAGGATGCTATGAAAAATATAAGGATTATAGAAGCATGTGGTCCAAATGGTATCCCAACACAAATTTGTAAATGCCTTGAAGAAGTGGATAAATATGACTAGCCAAGTTACTTACATTAAATAAAGAGTTCCTTAATTTGATATATTCCAATAGAAGATATATTCAAAGATGCAGATTATTGTGGTATTAAACTTATTTTTTGGTAGTCATACCATGAAACTTTGGAGAGAGCGCATAAGGCATAAACTTAGAGATGTTATGGGTGACAGAGAATCCTTCAGTTTGGATTGCTCAATGTAATTTGAAGGATGAAATTTAACTGGTCACTACTTCCTTTTTTCCTTTTTTAAAAGCTTGATATACTTTCAAGTCAAGGAAAAAACGGCTAGGAACTCTAAAGTACTTTCTATGTCCAAGTAACACCACCACAGTCCGCTTGCATCACAATGTTTCAAATATTAACAGGCACACATATTATCAAAACTTGCAAGTGACACCATCTCTATAAGCTTTTCTCACATCCCAGGACAAACCTGTCCAGGAGGTATTGAAAACTGTTTATAGTATATGGAAATTACCTTTATTCGAAGTGGAGGATGTTTTCCTCACCAGAATGTCGGTCAAGCTACTCTCAGCTGGCGGCGATTTCCCAGTATTGAGCAGCTCTTAGTCATACACGCAGCAGCGAATTCAGACAAATTACATACATCAAGTATCTGCAAGAATAGCTATTCAAAACCAATATTCTGATGTTAGCGAAAGTGTTTACAATTTGAGAGATTTAGCCTCTCCAAAAATAGGATCAACGCCTTCGACACGCTCAGAAACTGTGGTGATCTCTTACTGATGGCCTCTTCACCATGAGAAAAATTTAAAATTATAAGTAAAAGGAAAGGGCGAACAATTTGAACTGAGATTCATAGAAATGTTGAAGAGGAAGAAAATACTTGTGAGCTGGAGAGAATCTCGATTCGATGCACCCATTGAAAGGGTACAGAAGCGATTTAACGTCTCCTAGGAGTTGGTGAAATCTTTCGCCGGACGAACAGAACCGGAAACTTAACGATTAAAGCTTCCCGGTAACCTGTCTTTTTCCCGGAAGCAGCTGTGTGCCGAGAGGCCGTTCATACATATGGGGTGGGTCAAATGTACTGATTTGGCTATTCTTGTTGGTGCAGGTAACCGAATAATGCCACATAGCCCATAGGTGAAAACTGCACTCTTATCTCTTTCTTCTTTCTCCTTAAAAAAAAAAAGTTTTTTATTTATTTTTCGTATAATCTTGCTTGGCAACTTTTTTTCTTCATTTAATAGGTGAAGAAATTACCTAATATCAATAGTAATTGTTATTAATTAATAACTTATTAATAAGAGGTCCAAATGGATAATTTTTTATTTTCAGAGTCAAATAGCAGTAATTGAGTACTTGTTGGGTGAGGGCGTAAGAGCAGTATTTCTAGTCCTTGGCTAGAGTGAGATAGAGTCTACGTTAAAGCTGAACCACAAGTTATTAGCGGGGCTGAGTCAGGGTGGCGAAAAGGATTCATTCGAACCCCTTATTGAAAAGTACACTATATAATGGCGCTAAATCTCGATATTTACAGATCACGTATATACGTTTATCAACCTCTCGACATAACTTCAAAATTTATTTCTAACTCATTTCACAAAAATTTCTGTCTCCACGGTAATTAGTACATCTTTTTTACTTATTGCTCCTCCTTTTCTATTTGTTCATACATTGATTTTCTTTAGACGAAGCAATAACTGAGATTTGTTATGGTTGTATGTAAATTCACCTATATTAGCTGCAAAAGATCAATGTAACAATGGTAATGTGAGGAAAAAACAAATAATATACACAACTTGCTATTTTCGCTGTCTAGGCAAAGCTATTTTTCACCAAATCACCATATTCATTAAACATATTTAGACGAAAGCAAAGTACAGTACATGATATGTGGCCATTCTGATGAGATGAATTGGAACTCTGAGACAGAGACAGAGCTCAAAAAATGTGAATGAATAGCTATTAGCGGTATATCTCCTGCACAGTATTGAAGTACACTTTCTTTCATCCACAACACACTTTTCCCAACATTCTCCATATATTGTGAGGTCCTAATCCAACGCACACAGAAGCATTTACCGTGCTGTAACGGCTTGTGCCATAAGCTAGCCCAATGATCCTTCAGGTCAAGTGGAATGACAGGTCATAACTCACCAGCAAGACGATTAAGCAATTTACTGAAGGCACCACCACTCATCTTTCGGCCACCCACCCGGAATAGCGCTTTTTGTTTGATATTTGAGGTAATGGATACATAGATATCGTAGTTGTGCAGCAAGGCTGACTGCCACCCCCATGACCCCATTTATAGCATGGCTGTGGAGTCCCAGCAGGAGCAAACTGGCACTGGTACTTTGGCAGATTCACTGCAAATTGATTTGGTTCAATCCCAAATTATCTTTCCATGATGTGAGCTGTGTATCTCCTTCCTTATCACTATCCATCTCTTGCAGGTTTACCCAATCATCTGATGTTGTGGCAATGACCTGCATATTTGAACTTTCTGTGCCAACTTTACCTACTCTTGGTACCTTGGCTGGCTTATTGTGTCTGCTCTCTTTAGGTAGCCTGATCTTTTAGGAATCTTTGCTTCAGAAGTGTCTGTGTTCTTCAAGTAGCCAGCTGCGGGATCTTCCATTGAACCATGAGCAGCTTCAGCTATGGTTCTATGCATTTGCTGTTGGTTATAAATGTGTTTTGTAGCACTTTCAGTTCCATTTCCTGGTGAATCTGGAACCGTGTTGTTGTCATTTGTAGAGCTGTCCTGCAATCGAAGAGCAGCAATGGCATCGTCCCTTTCTTGAATCAAAGCATTACGCCTGCAAGTGCTGCATCTCTCTGAAGTATTGCCATGTCTCGCTCTGCAAAAGCCCTCTTTCTCCTCTAGAGCCATATTTCGTTCACGGATGCAGGCAGCATCCCTCTCGGCCATGATGGCCAGGTAAGTTTTAGTAGTAAAGTTATTGTGGTCCTTTATTAAAAGAAAGAATCATTCAGCATATAGAAATCAAATCAATTAACGATTAATGCAGTAGCCTGTTCATGAAAATTATTTTAGTTGCCAGTTAAGAGACGTCACGATGAGCCATGAATAGGTTCTACTAGTTATCTTTTTGGCGGTTATCCAAATAGGTTTAGTCAGGTCTCATTAATTTGCAGTGGTAAATGAAACCCAGTCTAAGAGATTCCAAATAAATAACTGATAATCACAGCTAACAGATACTATATTTAAAATTCCTTGAACAAAAGTACTTGTAAATTTTTCCATTTCTTATGAAAAACAAGCCACCTTTACTGAACATGATTCTTCTGATACAGAAAATGCAAAATCCAAAGATATAAGTACATTGTCATACCATCATTAAGGGGGGAAAGCAAATGCTAAAAACCCATTTTGAATGTGGCCATTTCTGCAGAAATACAAAAGAAAATACTTTATGTAATATGCAGTGATCTCAAAGCATGATCACAAAAATGTAATGATCTCAAAGCAATCAAAGTGATGGATGAATGAATGCTTCACATCAGTCAAACCCAAAATTATTGATTTCAAGCCTTCCCAGAGACCTAGAACTTCATTCTTATTTCCATCTATTCTATCTAACGTTTCTCATGATTAAGTCCGCGGTATATGCCAAGAAAAGGAAGCAAACACAAGTTTCCACACAAAATCAGTTTCTTTCTTTTACCATCTCTGACTTTGTAAAGAAGTCTAACAAACTCAGATCAATTTTTTTAATGTAAAGATATGGCACTTGGGCCTAACTCAACCCCAAAAGCTAGCTCATGAGGGGAGGATTGCCCAAGTCCATATAAGCAAAGCACCAGTCCATTCCCCAACCAATGTGGGACTTCTAACCACTTTAACACCCCCTTCACGCCTAGGCCCGACTAGAGCGTGACCGCCCAAACGGGAATAGACCTCGATAATGCATGTAAAGATATGGCACATGGGCCTAACTCCAACCCCAAAAAGCTAGCTCATGAGTGAAGATTGCCCAAGTCCATATAAGCAAACCACCATTCCATTCCCAACCATTGTGGACTTCATCCCACTCTAACATTTAACGTTGACATGAACTTGTAATGTTTACCTATTTAATGTAACTTGCTATTAACTCCAACTCCCAACTCTATAGGTGACTTAGCTAGGGACAGAATGAAATGAAAACAAAAGTCCATTCAAATTGAGATTTAGTTATTAATGTACAGCCAAGTGTTGAAATTTCTAGAACTGATACTGTCTTAAAAAGGCAAATCACTATTTTTATAACCGAGAAATCCCCTACAGGATGGTGAAGTGCCATTGGCGCACAAATTGAAACTAGGTATATACAGGTCCGAATTTCCCTCTCTACCCTTCTAACTAGGTAAGGACAAACGGAACTAGCATGCTTTTCTAGTATGACAATATCACTCGCAGATTATTACTAAAATAAAGTCACCTGTTGTAGATATAATAGTAAGCTATTATGCCTCATTCAACAAAGTTGAGTTCGGCTACATTATCCTTCTAATTCTATAACCAACAACAGTAATAACAACTCTGCCTCAACCATAAACTAATTGCGGTAAGTTACGAGAAATTCCTATATATCTTCCTACTGTTCTCACAGTTGTGACAACTCCTTTATAGATATCATTTATAATACATTCAGTAAAAATCCTTTAGTTCTCCAACACCTAGCAATACATCCAGCAACAGACTTTTCTTGACATTTAATTATATGCTATTTCTAGGTCAAAAAATATCACTGTTCCTCTTCTTATAAATTTTCATCAATCTTCTTAGCAAAAACATAGCATATGTTGTAGATGTACCAAGCATAAATCCAAATTGGTTCTCTAACACCTATGTGACATCCCTAAGTCTATGTTCTATCATTCATTCCCAAAGTTCCATCATATGACACATGTTGAATACTCATATTACTCCAGTATATTAGGTACTAAATCATTCCAATTCAATTTATTTATAAAGAATTTTCATTTCATAGGTGTGAGATATCAAAGAATTCATCATAAAAATCATAAGTAAGGTAAGAATGACACCAATAAGTAAACCTTAAGCCCAACTGGTTACTTTCTTTCAATTGTGTCTGTCCTTAGCTAAATTCCCATGGATTAGACATTAAGTGAATTCGTATTGATTAGACATTATAGGTCTCCTTAGACAACTTTTTCGATTTAATTCTCAGCCTGCCTCGTCACTGTTTAGCAACGCTAGTTCTAATAATATCACACCTTAGATGTAACCATAAAGGTTTAAAGAGAACATGGTCAAACCATCTTAGGCGACCTTCTTATTACATCCTCCACGTGTACTAATTGCACCTCACATATGGGACTTGTCCAAGATCTCATGTTTACACATCCATGTTACAATTCTTTTTTTGACACTCATGTTCCAGATATGTGTAGCCTTAGACCCAATATTCTACTTTCACATAACATTATTGTTCTAAGCATTCTATAGAACTTGTCTCTTACTTAGTTAGCATCTTTTTATTGCACAGTACAACCCTCTTATCATTCCTTCATTATATCAATTTTAACTGTATGTGTTTCATTTTCATTTATTATATCATTCTCCTGAAGACTGAGCCTAAGTTCTAGAATAAAAGCAAAGTCTAGGCTCTATTATATGAGAGTTAATATCTAGGAAACATTTATGTTCAACAAGCAGTGAAAGCACTAGATCTATTTAACGAAGAAAGTTCAGGTCAGGTCACACTATATATACCAAGTGTAAATCACCAACCGAAACAAAAAGATACAGCCCCCACAGTTCAGGAACCTAATTGTTGAGGTCAACACACCCCTTCGACCTCTTTAAATCCACATTTCAGAAAAGAACCGACTTTCAAGTGTCTTCTAAATGATGCACTGATGTGAAACAAGTTAAAACAACATAGATCAAATGGTATGCGCGATAATAAGATCCAAAGCTGGGTTTATACAAGTCGGAAGAATAAGTAGAAGGAACCACAAAATGCAGTTTGAATTTTATAATGAAGGAAATAGAGATCAAGCAACAGAAACATGAAATTGGAGCGCAATTGGAACCAAGCTTACCAGAGGGAGAGGGAGAGGGGAGGAAGAGCTGAGCGAGAAAATTGATTAGAACGGATGCAGAGCTGAGAGATTCGATGCCAAAAGCCTCTTTCTGTTGTCTTTTTATCTGTTCCTCTTTGTTTCCTTTTCTTTTTTTTCCCTTTCTTTTCCGATTTGTCCAGCTGATAGATTCAGAGAAGATGCCATGTCTAATCTCAAAATTGGCATCGAAATGCTAAGTTGCTCATTGTCTTGGGACAACTAAACCATGATTGTTTCGCTAATTTGACTCGTTGCAGGCGTCATCGATCATGTTCGAATACGGGCTTGCGTCAATGGCAATATTTATACAGGAATTACGGTATGGTCCCCAGCAATTGTTTGCGACATTTTACCCACTTAATATTTTCTATTTTCTTTCGAGATCAGTTGACTGCACTTGACTTGGGAAAATTATGAGCATTTTCTCAAGGCAATGTACAATCAGGGAAAATCTGAGTGTCTTGCCAATTAATTAGTATGGGGAATAATATGCACTTTTCTAATACAATGATTTGCCACTAATTGTCCTATTTTTCCTCTTTTGGTGAATTTTTTTATGTTTCCAAATTACATATTTAATATTTATAATAAAGTATAGCTATTTCAAATTATCTATTGTAGGATTCATTTTAAAGATAGTATTTTGAAGTTTTTTTTTTTTTTGAGCTGAAACCCGTAACCTCTATTTAGTGACGGAGGATCCCATCAATTTCCGCCCCGAGGTTTGATTAGTGATTTTCTTCTAATGGATTGAAAGTATTTATTTAATTGACATTATCGTCTTATCACTTCATTGTGATCAAAAGTTGGTCAATTGACTAAACTATTACCAAGATTCATGCAGATTGATACAAGTTATTGGATTAATTTTTTCTTTCTAAATAATATATAGGGATAAATTTTAGAGATATTCCTCGAAATTTAATTTTATAACACCAATTTTTTTTTGCACTTTGTGATACTATGCTTATATCTCTTATTATTTTTTGAGACAATTACTTTTAAACTATATATATTAATATTAATTAATTATAGTTTGACCAATTTATCTTTCTAATATTTTTCACTTTCTTTTAATTAATTACAGAAAAAAGTATGATCGATATCGTTGTTTGTGTGTAATTTTTTTCGGGAATGTTTAAAATTCTTAAAATTAGATTTTCTAAGAAATTTATAATTCTTTTCATTTCAAAATAAGTGGTGTGTTTTAATCTTTTATTTTATTTTAAAATGGGGTTGTTTCACATAATCGCAAGATATTAATAATATTCTTTTTCAATTTTACTCTTGTTTAAATAATCTAGAATTTTATATAATCAAACATCCCAAGAGCTACATCTTTTCAAGGTATATATTAAAGGTATTAGAAAATATATCTTATTTTTTAAGAATGAATAATTTTCTACGATATTGCTCAAAAATACCATTTATTAAATGGCGAAATAACGCATTTCTTAAACATGGCCGCAAATTTAGAGCGCATTTTTAAAGAAAAGAAAAGAAAAGAAAAGATTGAAATATTTGTTTGTGTAATCTTTGGGAATTTTCGTTCCTCTCTGAACCATCATGAAATTCAAGTTTTAAAATGAAATCTATGACAATGGCATTTATAGGAAAAGTTTCACTAATCAAAAGAGCTTTGGTATCAGAAGTTGAGAACTCCATCCATAAGAACTTCGGCGCCGATTACGTTCCCTAATGTCTTTCAGTTTCTTTTCACCTTCTCGACTTGTTTTACTAATTTTTGCGTCTTGTTAAAGAAAGCAACTTGTTTGTTTGTTATAATATCAGAGAAAGGCAAAGATAGTTGATTCGTGTTGAATATTGTATGGAAATAATCATATGAAAGGGTTATGTTTGCCTATGGAATTTGTAACTGTTGCATTCAAAGAATTAGTTGCCGGTTAAACTCAAGAAATATATTTAATTTTAAAAGTATTAAAAAGGACAAATCGATCATATTGTAATTATTTTGAGTTAATATAATTAAATTTAAATAAATATTATAAATAAGTCAAGATAAAGGAGGTGAATATAATATCGAAAAAATCCCTAAAAAGCTAGTGTTAAAGTCAGTCTGTTCTATGGCTAGGCCAGTAAGGCATAATGCCTTAGGCCTCCAATTTCGAGGGCTCCAAATTATACCAAGAATAAAGTATGAGTTAATTTATAAAAAAAGAAAAAGAAAATTGATTATTTATTATAAAAAGAAGGGGAACGATTTAGGAAAACTCTATACGTATTTTATATTAGGTATGCCGTTCTCGATAGTTTATGAGTTTTTAGTTAAAGTATTTATACTTGTTCAACACACTATTCTAAACATCTTTCATTGTACGTGTTCCATATTTGCTTGACGTGAATGACATTACATTAGATCCATGTCATTTGCAAAAGCAGCATTTTTTAATTCATCCATAAAAAAATAAAATAAAAAAAGAAGTCCTTTCATCATATATTTCCTTCTTTAAATAAACTTTTAAAATCTAATTTACGTGAAAGAATAATCTTAAAAGCAACAAGAGATGAATTAGCAAAATCTTTGTCAGAGTAGCCATTTTTCTCGGTAATAATTTCTCGTTGATGGAAATCACCATATAATCAATCAGTTGTCTCCTCCTTCTAAAAGGCAAATGCAGATTACAAAATGGACTTTTAGTTATAATTTATGATATTTGATTGCGTATCAAATTTGGGGTAATAAATATGAAAAGATTTTTGAAATTTGTGGTTTAAAATAATTCAAAATGCTTCAAGTGACCAATAAATCATCTCATTTGGGGAAATAAATAAATATCTTAAAGCTTAAATTGTTACTAAATATGTAAGTTGTCTTTTTTTTTTTTAACGAATTTAAAAGAAAATGCATAAAATAAAATTAAAATCGGAGAAGTGTAATTTTGTGTTTAAGACTTTGTTTATTTGATTTTGATATATTATAATGCTTAATGTTTTCCTGCCTTCTTTAGAAGAACTGTGAAAAATGCAAAAGAAAAGGAAGGGTGATGGTGGGCGGGGAAAAGGAGAAAAATAATAATAACATTTTAATTTTATTTCTTTGTTCTTTTAATTCTTTTTCTTTGTTTTGTTATTTTACTAGTTTCTTTAATCAAAATTTATGTGTTCACTCGTCTGATACACGTGTATCTCACGTATTTTATTCTATTTGATTAAGGTAATAGGTAAGTTTAGTTAACTGTTAAAGGAGTTTAAAATACATATTTTATATGAGTTTCGGTGTTCGACTGAAAACATAAAGTATAAGAATTGAGATTATGATTTTGTACAGTATCTAAATGTGCAAGTAAATATTAGACTAAATGCTTACATTAATTGTACATGATATTATAATGAGGTGAAAATTAATTACATTCCACTTTATTTTAAAATCAACTTTTTAAGTTTAAAAATAAATATTTCCTCTTTATTCAAATTGATCTTTAAATTATTTTATTCTTATTATAAATCTATTTTATTTTTTATCTCCTTAGAATCGTGATATTTTTAATTCTTTTAATTTAAGTAACAAATTTTCAGATAAAATAAATATTTTTTAAAATAAAAATACTAATATGATATACAATTTAATGACATTCTAATGTTCAATAACTAAATATATGAGCCGAATAATTAGTTTTATTAATGATAATAATTAGAATTTTTGATATCTATTTACATGGTGTAAAATTAACAAAGAGTGATATTTCTATAAACATATTTCAATGAAGTTAGTAAAAAATAATTATTAAAAGTAGAGATATATATTCTAAACAAATTTCGAAAAGATATCCATTTGTATAATAAATAAATTTTAAAATTATAATTTAAAAAAATATTTCATTAATATTTTATTTTTTTTATTTTTTTTATATTATAGGTTTTAAATATTTTTTAAAGAGTTAAATTTTAATATTTAATTAATATTTAAATTTTATGAATTATAACATTTATAAGTAAAGTTGTTTTGTTTTTTTATTTTAAATTTTAAGCAAATTAAGCATAAAAAGTGAAATTGTCTCTTTTATTATAAACATACTTGTAAATATATGAAATATTTAATCTTTAAAATAAAATTAAAAAGTGTAAAAAATTTACCCTATTATGATGCTTAAATGAACAAAAGTTGATTTTTAAAAAAAATAATAATAATAATTTGCACGGAATGCAATGCTTGCTGACACGTGGAACAACCATTTGATGGCCTTGAGAAGAAAATTTTTTTTTAGAATTAAATTTAAATCAGTGATGATTGAATTATAATTTTATCCAAAATAAATAAAAATAGCAAAAATGTGCAATTTAGAAAACTAAAAGAAGGGGCTTAGTAATTGAAGGGGCCCAGTTCAAGTAAGAAAGGAGGGAATGGATACTTATTTGGTAAGATCGTATAAAAATTGAAATTTTTTGATAATTTTTTATAATTTATGAAATTTATATTTATAAAAAATATATTTAAGAATTTTAAATATGATGTTTAAATGAAATTTTAACTTTATCTCATATAATTTCATATTATAATTTTATGTCACATGATCAAACAGATTCTAAATTTATCTAGAAAAGATTCACATAGAGTAAGCAAAAATTATTTTACTGTTGAATGAAAATGATAATTTTAAAAATTATATAAAATGAACAAAAATTATTTTAACCATTAAATAAAATAATAATTTTACGCTTGATTGTCCTAGAACTGTCCTTTTTCTGTATAATAGAATAAATATGTTCGTCTTTCGGTCCACGGTATTCATTATATAGTGATATTTTATACCTTAAATAGTCGGTTGTCATATAGTATATGTTTTGATATAAGCATATTTTTAGATTTAAGATTTATTGGGGTTTTTTTTCTTCCCGACACTCAAAAGGCTAAGCACACACTGCCAGTTATCTATATCGTACGTTGGTGATGGAAAATATTTTATTGGAATTTAATTTTCTAAAAAAAAAAAACCACAAAAATAAAATAAATTATATATAATAAAAATATTATTTAAATCTAAATTAAATAACTAATTAATTTTAAAAAATTTATGATTTAATTTTTGAAATTTTCAAAATCACATCAAAATATATCATGCATATTTAAAATAAGACGCTAAAGTTTCGGGAGAGAATATAATTAATGTGCGCATTTGTAAAACTTATTTTTTCTATTTTCACTATGAAAATTATTTTTAAAAATTTATTTTTTCGATCAATCAAATATAAAAAAAAAAATTATCCGGAAAACAATCAATCAATCTTGCACTTCTACTGGTTACAATGACAAAACGAACAAAATGGTGGACATTGTTTTGTCATTCTAAACAATCCCAATTATTAGTATTTGGCCTTGGATTTATAACTAGGATAAATACTTCTGACCTTTATACCTATTCCTTTAATGACCTCAAAATACATGCAAATGTCCACCATTTTGCTTATTTTTAGCCACATTAGATTCTGCATTTTCAGCTTCAGTCCCCAAAATACCCCATATCAAAATTCAAACTTATTGATTAAAATTTAATCCCAAAGTATCTAAACAGAAAACACACCTAATACCCCCACAATGAATGGAAAAAAAGGAAACAGTACTCGGTATTTCTTTCAGACTAGATAAGAATTACAGCTCTAATCCAATTCAATAACAATCAACGTCTAGATGACATCCACGTGTTGTCACCTGATTAATTCTTCAGAAAAGTCCGATCCGTGTCGCCCTAAATTGGCCAATCAAAATGCAGAGACCTGTGAAACCAGGATCATTCCTTACTATAAATCGTGTTGCATTCCAGAGTGATCACAGCAAGTTGTAATTCATTCACGGTAATCTGAGATTTTTTTAGATTGTGAGAATTGAGAAGATGTCGGTAGCCGGAGAGATTGAGAACCCTGCCGTCGAGCAAGCCGTCGGTGAGGTCTAAAGGTTGACAAGTTGACTGTGGCGACCGAGAAGCCTGTTAAGGAGAAGAAACCTAGGGCTCCCAGAGAGAAGAAGCCTAAATCTGCTAAGACTGTTACTCATCCTCCTTATTTTCAGGTATTTATCCTTCTATCGATCGCCAAGCTTCACATATAACTGTGTTTTAATGTGGATAATTTCACTAGTGGCTTGATCTTGTTTCATCTTATTGCTCTGTGCCCTTGCTCTACTTTCTCCCCTGACTTTTTAGCGAATATGGATTCTTTAAGTTGCAAATTTCAGTTTGATTAACTGTATTTTTAATGATCTTCTGCAGACATTAAGGAGGCTCTGTTGGCTCTGAACGAGAAAAAGGTGGATCGAGTCCTTATGCAGTTGCAAAATACATGGAAGCATAAACACAAGGATGAATTACCGGCGAATTTCAGAAAATTCTGGGTCTTCAATTGAAGAATTCTGCAGCAAAAGGGTAAGCTCATCAAAATCAAGGCTCATACAAGCTATCTGAGGGAAAGAAGGAGACGAAAACAAAACATCTACCAAAAAGTCTCTGGCCGTCAATTCCAAGAAGAAACCTAAAAGCACTGGGTCCACCACCGCTGCAGCGAAGAAAACAGAGGCACCGAAGAAAGCAAAGGACAACAGAAACCGAAGAAGGTTACAGGCAAGAGGGACAAGGAAGGCTACCTGGCAAAGGCAAAGCAGCCAAAGTCCATCAAGTCTCCTGCTGCTAAAAGGGCCAAAAAGGTCGTAGCCTAAGTATGACGGTGGGAGCTTATACAGCGCAGATATAGGAGGAATAATGCTTGTTTGTTGTAGTTCTGTGAATAGGAAAAGTGAAGCTTTTTACTTTCAGTCGTGTAGTTCCTAGTGTAGGCAGGATCAAAATCCTTCTGGATTCTGAAGTTTGGTTTTGAACGTTTTGTATCTGTGCAAATTAAGATGGTGTTACTGTTAATAATCAACTTTTTCTGCAACATGCTTTGTTCCCAATTGCCGAGTTAACCTCGTTCCTCACTTGTAATGACACACGGCGTGGTTATAATCATTGGTGGATCGATGCTGATCAATTTGCTCATTGTATAAAAATGATGATCAACTTGTTACAAGTGAAAAGGGTTAACCATGAGATTTGGCCGAGTTCTTGTATTATTTTTATAAAAAATCCTTTTTTATTCAACCTTTATTTTTTGTGATCGAGGAATGAATTGGTACCAAGACTCGGGGCCATTACAGTAGAAAGATTAGGGAGGAAGACACCTGGAATGTTCCGTGGAGAGATGCGTATGTAGTACAGCCCTTATAAAACTATTTAATATAAATTTATTTTATTGAATTAATTATATTTTTAATTTTTTTTTTTTACTATTATTAGTATTTTATATAACTTTTTAATAATAAGAGACTTCAAAATGAGCAATTAAAAGTTATTTCTTTTAATTAATAATTAAGTAAAATAAAAATGGAAATAGTAGAAAAAATTATTTTTAATGTAATAATTAAGTAATATAAAATGGAGATAGTAATATTTGTATTTATCAATAATTTTAAGGGTACTCAAAAATTTTGTGTGAATAAAATACACGAGCAATTATACTTTTAAATCGAAAAGTAATTTCTCTTTTATCTCTTTCTTTTTAATCCCTCTCACTTTCCTAGTCATTTAGATCATTTTCTTGTAAGTTTGTAGTTGAACAAAGTATGTGTATGGGGGCATCATTTTTTGATTTACAAATTGAATGTTAAATTTTCATTTTAATCCTTTCAAATATTGTGTTAGTATTTCTTAAAACTGGGAGATACATATTATTGCTCCCATAGAAAAGAAAATACACGGTCTTTAACTTTTCTAAATATAATTTTTACCATATTCTAATAGTCAAAGCTTTAATATTGGTAGAGTAGTAGTTACAAGCTCAAATTAAGACATACAATTAAAAGGCTATTAAATACACAATATTTGGTGGGGGATTTGGTTTTGTAAAACCACTGCAAATATTATTTTTAATTTATATAATCTTTTTCAACTCCGAGATTTATGGATAGAATATAAGATATTTTTATTAAATTGTAAGTAGGTATAGGAGATGATTTTTCTTTCATATTTATTATGTGCATATAACACAAAAATACACTTATATTTCATACAGAACGCATCTCTACTATAAGGATCAAATTTATTCGATGTATTATAATTTAAATAATTTAATAAAATAATAATATATATTAATAAATCATGATCAAGTGATAAACATTAAATATGCGATTATCTATTTGTTTGGTATTATATATAAGTTTTTACCTTACAAGGAGGGAATAAATATCAAACTTCCCTTTCATATATCTATTTGAACCAATATTTTGAGTATACTTAAAACATTTGTTATTTTGTAATACTCTCATAAATATATATATATATATATATATATAAAATTAAAAATAACTTAATATTCTTTTTTCTGTTTTTATATTTTTAATTAAAAAAACACTTTAAATTAACAAAATATAACACAAACGAAACGATGAGTCACAATCATCCAAAAAGGAAGCAAAGTGGTGCAAAAAATCACTGCATGAAAGGAGTCTTAAGGAGAAATTTACTTTTTGCCTCGCACGATTTATTCAAATTTTGTGTGAGGATTATTTATGTTTGACAAGTAGAATCTGTAGATCAAAATCTTATATTATTCAATATTTTTTTATCACAAATTTCACATGTAAAATATAGATAATTTTTACATAATTTGTGCTTGTTATGAAAGACACAAACTTAAAAATAATTTATCATATAATTTTTTATCGCACATAAAAAAAGAATAAAGTACATCGAATTACTCTAATATTTTTAAGTAGGGAAATAAGTACCTTATTCATCTTTTAATGAAGCAAGTAATGAATTCAAATTAATATTTTCATGTAATTTTTAAAATCTGAAATATCATACTATGACGTATAAATTTATTTAAAACATTTCAAATTAACTTTTCATTTTTATAATTCTTTTCTTTCATTTTAAAAAAAATTCAAGGTGTTTACCCTGTCGCTCAAGAAATGAAGTTACCCAGATTCAAAGGGTCAAGCGGTTAAGTAAAATTTAATCTTTTGTTTTTTTTAAAAGTAAATGATCTTTATAACTTTTATCCAACATAATAATAATAATAATAGAAACAGAAAAGGAAATATCAGGAAATCATACTCATAGATATCAGACGGGTTGATTCGGTAGACAACTATACCATCCGGCGGCGTAAGAATCTTTCTCGGCCGGTTCAGACGGGTTGATTTGTATGTTTTCTATCTCTCTCTCTGCATATCCTTTTCTATATGTCCTCCAAAACCCTAATTCAAATAGTTTCTTTATGTCAATTGGTAAAGTTTTCAAGGTTTGAATTGTTTATAATGTTTTTTTCTTTGTATGCTCTTACTGTATAGAGAAATCCCTCAGTCTGTTTTCTACTTTTTGATTTTTCAACTTAATTCTTCGTTCTTATTTGATTCCGATGTTGTAATTGCTTCAAGGGTCTGTGGGTACTAGTCTGCCTCCTTGAAGTATTATCAATTAACTTTCTGCGGATTTTTAATATACGAAAAAAGCGAAATCAGAGGCTAAAAGGTGGAACTCTTTCATTTAGGTTGCGAGTTTTAGCACTTCGCAGCCGCAGATCTAAGTATTTGCCAAATCCTTCTAGTTCAAGTTAAGAATCTGATTTCTGATATACTGCAACTAACAACTAAGAATTTGAAATCAATTAATTGGAATCTCTTACCTATCAATTTTTTTCTTTTGAATATCTCGGAAATCCAAACCATTATTCAGCTCCAGACCGGCCTCTTGAGTTGATGTTAGATAACTTGGTACCAGATTTGTTTGTATGGGCACCATTATTGAGATGGAGTTAATATAAGATCTTCGTTTGCTTTATGTTCCACTAAATACCAAAAGCTGTACTTATTTTCACTCTGACTTACTCTCCCATTTGGTTGCTTTTATGTGTAGGTATTAGGGGTAAGCAAGAGAGAAATTCTCCGTCTTTGGTAGGGTGTCTTCTTTGGGAGTTGGAATCAGTGTTAGTTTGTGGTGGATTTTTGATGGCTCTGAAGTTTCTGAATAAGAAGGGATGGCACACAGGGAGTCTACGGAACATTGAAAATGTATGGAAAGCAGAGCAGAAGCATGAGGCCGAACAGAAGAAATTGGAGGAGCTCCGCAAGCAGATCCACGAGGAACGCGAGCGCAGTGAGTTTCGCCAACTCCAGGAACAAGCTGGGCTTGGTTCCTGCGCGCATCTGATGGCGATTCGGATTAGCTGTTGAAAGGAAGTTCTAGTGGTTTGGAATTCGTCCAAGCAACTGGATCCTGCAACAACTGCCGGTAACAACTGCAGACTCCAGTTCTTCTGCCAAGCCACAAGCATCTGTGCCCGGAGCTCTATTTGAGGACAAGCCACAATCTTCCAATGATGCTTTGGCGGAAACTCCATTCTGATCCCTTGCTTATGATTCAGCCGAGCAAGAAGCCCTTGCACGTGTGAAGAACAACCCTGTCCAGATGGCCATGATTCGCAAATCTGTTGAAACGATGAAAAATAAGGATAAGATGCATGATGAGAAAGAGAAGGATGAACGCAGACATAAACATCGAGACAAGAAATCAAAGCATCACCACTCGAAGTCAAAGATTCTGAGGAATTCTTCCTAGACAAATCTCTGATCCAGATGAATACTCAAGTGAAGATGATTATAGGAGAAAGAAAGAGTCTCAGAGAAGGGACAAGAAGTTTAATGAGCAGAAATCATCTCTCCCACGAGATCCTGAAGGAGACAATTATATTGACAGGGAGAAAAATAAGAATACATGATAATCTTGAAGCTGCAAAATATGAGAGGCAGATAAGATCTAACTGGGCCAAGGCATGAATTCATGGTCATAACTCTCGAGGGCAGACACGATCTGATCCGCCAAGGCACGAATCGCGTCATAACTCTCACAAGCCTGTTAGGCTTTCTGAAGAAGAGAGAGCTGCCCGTCTACGGAGATGCAGAGAGAGATGCCGAGGTGCATGAGGAGCAAAGATGGAAAAGACTTAAGAAGGCAGAGGAAAAAGACGCTAAGGAAGCTGTACATGCTGGATTGTCTGGTGGTAGGAATTTTCTGGATGCTGCTCAAAGAAGTGTTTATGGTGCTGGGAAGGGAGGAAGCTCAACAATTGAGGAAAGTGTTCGTCGACGAACACATTATTCGCAGAGAGCAGAAGCTTCAGAAGGCAATGCTTTTCGGCGATAAAATGGTTTTTGAAATTCTAATGAAGTTCCTGCAGAGATTTTCCATAACGAATCGCTTCATGTAATCCAAATGTATTTCATTTTGATCCTGCTGTTTATCTGTTATCATACTGAAATCTACAATTCTGGGATCAAGGTCAGTTTAAATGTGCTAAGCCATCTTACCACAAGTACATTTTGTGTAACTGAAATCGTGCTTTGTTTTTGTGCAAAAATGTGTTTAAGGTTGCTGCTAATTATTTGAGCTGTGTGTTTGTGCTGTTAGCTTTTGATCAGATTAATCTTGTATCTTGATACACTGTTGGTTCATTTGGCTGCAAGGAAGTCTGCACCAACCACTGGCACAATCAGGATATCTATGTTACTGCCATGGACCTGTATTGTTGAAGTTATCATTCCCTATTCATCTATCACGAGTAAATAAAAACCAATAGTTCGAAATGATGCACCAACCTTCTGATTCTCAAGCTGACTTTTAGTGCCTAACGAAAGCCTTCAAGGTAACTTAGTTGTTCGTGCCTGGTAGTCCTCTTTAACTTATTTGCTTAATCCCTTTCACCATTGTCATCCAGCTTCCCATGATCTATTTTTAAAATTTGATGGCAATAGGGAGTTCTTCAATTCCATTTTTGTGTTTTGCAGATCTTGAGGTTACTCATTAATTGGTTCATGCTGTTCAAGTGTCACAAAGGCAGGTTGTCTTGTTTGAGAACAAACTTGGTGATATCCTGGTTATCCTTGATGAGTAGGGGTCTATGTCATTCTTTATTTCGTCAAGTTTATACGTTTGGGCAATACTTGATCCATCTGCCAAAAATCAAATTGTTGACTTCATTTTTCTCAGGCTTACATATCAATTAATGCTTGATTCATTGAAAACTCAGGAGCTGAATCGAGCACGTGGTGCATATGTATACAATTTATAGTTTTTGTATACACATGGTTTTTGGGGCCCCCTTATATGAAATGTTAGATTTCTTTTTAGTGCTCTTAATCTATTTAAACAGGTACTTGTTAGTGCCTTTGATTGGTTTGTTTTCAGAGTTTGTATGATGCTCCCTTTCTTTATAAACTACTACGCCTCAATCCCAAGCTGGCTGGTATGGCTATATGAATCCTCACTTTCTGCTTCACTTCATTGAACTCATGTTTGCCAATATTCAATAATTTAGGTTCTAACATTGTAGTTTCTACATTTTCTACTAACACAAATTTGTAAATAAGCATTTATAAAGACCCCTACTGAATGTTGAACCAAATGTAAATTTACAAACATTACGCATTTAACCTCAGCCAACTTATTGTCTATGTGGGTCTTCTTATTTTATTGTGATCTATTTTTTGCTAAGTCTGCAAGGATTCAAAGAGATTGGTAGGTCTTTTAAGATAACTTTCCATTTGATTATAGGTGTGTCTTGTCTCATTTTTCAAATGGCATGATAATGCATTTGTCTGCTAAATTTAGTGAGAATAAAAACTCAATAAGGTCATGAATCACACATTTCTGAGCTAGCATGATCCTCACTTGTGGTGGTGTCAATTTGTTCTTATATATGAGTTTTGGGTCATAAATATGAGTGGTGGCACTTCATGCTACTATTGTAGTAACTGGGAGAAATGGTTTAATTGGCCTCACAATTGGCTCTGCTTGATTTGGATATTCATCTCTATCAATGGGATATTGTTGGTCACTGCATGAGCTTTAGGTGACACTGTGACTAAATCTTGCACCAAAACTCAGGCAAAGCTTGTGTTTTATATTCTGTTGAAGGCTTTAGTTTTGCTAGTTTCTGAAGTTTATATTTAGGTTGGTGTTTAAATAGGCAAATCTTTCTTCTGGATTCTCTTCATTTGTAACTTGTGCATAGAGAATCTCAGTACCTAAATTGTTAAGTACATTAAAGTTACGGGCATGCATTTGTGTGAAGATAGGATAAAAATAAACTTATGAAGAATGAAAGAAATGTAGAGTTGAATGTTTCGACATGGTAATAGATGATAGATGGTTGAACAAGAATTTCAGAACAGCATTGGCTAGAAACTAAAACCCACCCTTCCTCAAAGAAAAGAATATTGTATTTCATAGATATAAATCACATCAAATTCAGTTACCTTGTTCGTTTTCCATTTCATGCTAATGAGGTGGTTAGTGGGTTTCTACAACAACTAATATGTCTCAATGTCAAACAATTTGGGGTCATATAGCATTCCTTATTGCCATTTCCAGTTAAGCGTTAAGCTCATCTCTGTCCGATATTTCAAAATAAGACTGCTGGAGTGTTTTTAAGTGGAAGAAATTGTGATTATGTGTTACACCAATGCTTGGCTCTATTTTAAATAAGTACTGTGAGGAAAGATGCCAAGGATGTAGAAGGAAGTCATATAAGGAGATTGGCTACCAGCAAGAATTCCTAACTGATTTAATTGCTAAGAAGAGAGGCATAACTTCCCTTCCTCATGCTAATTATCAGATAGTAGGAAATGTATCGCTCAAGTGAGAGTGAATAATACAAGAGTTGAGGAGGAAGAATTAGGTCTCAGATGTGTATAAGGCACCTTAATTATTATCATTTGATAACAAAATTAATGTCTGAACAAGGTACTTTAATTTCCATTAAGTTTATGTGCATGTTAATAGGTTAATTGAAAATACACGGTGAGGCATCACAAAGTATTTCATTGTCGGTGGTAGTATGTAATGCTACTTGTACCTAAGTTGTGCAGGCTGTGTCTCCTTGAAACTTCCTTTCTGAATTACTGCCAGTACTTTTGGATGAACGGGCCCATTATTGGTTAAATGCTTCTGAAGCTCTTTTGCCCTCTGCTTCTGCCGCAACTTATAATATCTTCATGCTGGTTAAAATTATCTGCGTTGCTTGGACTGAAAATGACTAAGATATTATCTTGTAGTTGGCAGCATTGCTAATTTAAGGTTGTTGGAGTTGAAATGACTATTCATGGAACTTTGCAGCAAGATCACAGGAAAGGACCGTAACTCAGGATAAAGAAAAGTTTTTTTTTTTTAAAGATCACTAGAATAATTTATCAATTTGGTTATTGGGTATCTGTTAACATCGATTGACTTATCAATGCTCTTAATTTTAGCATCCTCTGATCCCTGTGTGACGGTAATTTACTTTTCAAGCAGTTCTGTTAACAATGTCACGGCTTGGGTCAAAAGTTGCATTTTGTTCTGCTGTCAGATTGTGTTAAGTTTGTCTTTAGTATATCATGTATTCTTTTCTTTGTCTTCTGTTTTTTGTTTCCACAATGTACTTCATTCAGCCTTAGAGAAAAATCTATGCGTACTTTGCAGGTATTCTTATGCACATAAATTGGGAATAACAGTTTGGTGCCTCAATAAAGAGAACTACTTGTTTTCTACTGATGCACCCTGATGACTAGTGGAAGTCATATTACTGGGTGATTGGCCAAATTTGGCCAAACATCTTAAGTGCAAGGGATCTACACTGGTGGTCCAATTGCATATGTCGATGGAGATCTAACCCCATCTAATTTGTAGCTCACCTGAAGCTTTATGGTTAAGGTTAGTGAAGTAGGGACAGATCAAAATTGGATTAGACTTGTAACAACACTGAACAATTACATTGGATGCTATTAAAGCATGTGGAGTCCACATCAGAAACAACTTCTCACCAAAGGTAGGTGGCAACCACGCCTCCCTATTTCTAATTCCACTCTGTATGTTGTTGGTTGTTGCTTTTAAAGCATGTAAGAAACCCCACACTCCAACCCACTCCTAAACTATTATATTCAAATCGCTAAGTTTTTTGGTTGATTACTAACATTTTACGACTGACAATTTAAGTAATTTGGAATATTTTGCTGGCAATGTTTTTCCGGTCACTTTTTTTTTGGTTTTGACTTGGATTGCCATGTTTCCCTTGATAGAGTTTTGTTTTGTTTGAAGCAGTAATGATAAACCTCTCTCCAGTACTGCATACTTTAAGAGGTTACATTGATTGTCTCATTTTGCAGGCATCTTTAAGGAGTGAAAATTTCCTAGTCACTTTACCAAGTGCCAATCTTCCTTTTAACTATCACAATATACCTCACTTTCTTCATGTTTCATGTGCAATTCTTAGATTGGTTGCTGCATGCATCTTTACATTGATAGTAGTGTCACATAATTTTCTACTGTCAATTGTTGAAAAAATTCAGCGATGAACTTTGAGTTGTGGATTTGGATATTGCAAAATGATTAATGCTGGTTTTATATATTCTGCATATGATATATTCCTACTAAGATGAGACATTATATCCACGAAATTCTTATTGGTAACAGAGTGGTTCTTTGGGGTTTTTTTTTCAAACTTATCTCGTATGAAAAAATGTCACTCAAAACTGGTTAGTGTAATGTTTGTTTAGTCAACCATTATATTTAGCTATGCATGCTTCTGACATTTAGAACCTGTAATTTCGATCATACTTTTACCAAGACCAAATATCAACAGATGATTATTGAGTGATCTTGAGTTATAGATTGACTGATAAGCTGAATGAAAAGAATGATGTATGATAGAGTGCTTTTTTTAGCGACGTTACTTGTAATTCTGTAACCCATTGAGGGGGGCCTCGGTCCGGGAAGGGGAGTGGCCGAGTGGTCAAAAGCGGCGTACTGTAAATCTGTTGAAGTTTTTCTACGTAGGTCTCAACCATCACATCATCTTCAACCAACTTTATTCCGTCTGATTATGACAAAATGAAAGGAGACAAGACCCCTCTCTCCTGTATGTCAGTTATAGCCATTCTCGTCTCCCTATTTAGTCAAGGTAGTTATCCGAGTTTGAGTTTTAGATATGTACCACTATTCATTGCCTGCTAATTAAAAATTTTATGTACAACGTAAACTGAATACGTGTTAAACAAATTCTCAATTGATTTTTGTGACAGTTTTGGCAGATGCAGAAAGTTATTAAGAAGTGAGCGTAGTGCAAGAAGACAATTAAATAATAAATGATAAAGAGTAGTGATACTTGTCTGAAGTGATAAGCCTCGAAGTAATTTACTCAACAGCATATGTAAACTGGGGGAAGGCATGCTCAACATGTGTAAGTGTAGTTTATATAATACTTGCTATTAGGGCAACTAAATAATTGCAATTGGCTTTCAGGTTAAAAGAAAAGCTGTAATTAGTGTCCCCCTTTCATTAATTAATTAAGGGAGCATCAATAGAATATGATAAAATGGCTCGTGGCGTGACACCTTTTGTACCCTGAAGGAGGCATTATCATATATTACTGTTTCTGGTCTCAACCCCTAAACAACCCCCCAAAGTGAGAATTTGTAAAAGGAAAGTATGCCCAACTGAAACGTAATTCTAAAAGTATAGTCAAATGAAAGAACAAAAAGAAAAAAACGAAAGATAAGAAAGGCTGATTGACAGCAAAGTAGTAAATGCCAAATTTTAAAGTTTTGGACTTGGCATGTGTACGGCACTAGAGGGCAACACAAAAACAAGGCTCAATTTACCTGACACTTTTCTATTTTAATTCGATCCCAAAAACATGGACATTTTAAAAAGTATTTCGTATTAGTAATTTAACTTACATGATTGTTTTATACTTAAGATTTTAGATTATAAGTTTTAAATTTTTTAAATTTAGGCTCAATCAAATACTATCACATAAATCGAGATCAAATTTTAATGTCGTTTCCAGGGTAAATCTCGGGCGAGTTTTGGGGCCCAAATGAAAGGCGCCAATTCTGAAATTTACACAATTTTTTGTAGAGTGAGTTCATTTCTCGTGCCATTTACAATAACGTTTCCTTTTCTTTAGGTATCTTATGTCCAGCATGTGTCAAAAGCCGTTGATAACCCTAGCGATTTCGGTTCATCTTATGCCTTAGATGATGGAATAGCCTCTTTTTTCTAGCTATTACTTTCCTTCATTCGTGTATGGGGCAAGATTTATATGTGGATTTGATACTATAGTAAAATCCTTCTTCATGTCCTTTCTTACTGTGCTATTCAAGGTCTCAGTTGGAGATGGGATTGCACGAGAACGGCTTCTTGCTCGCCCCTATCTCTAAAGGGGCGTAAGCACTTCACTGGCTAGGGGATGGATTCATTAGCTTGTATCTGCTAGCACTACAAAAAGCTAGTGTAAGCCTCATAATTTGGGGGTAAGTTTTGATGTCAAATTTGGATTATTATTGTTAAAAATCATATTTTATTATTATTGTATCGAATATTTATGTATAAATTTATGGTATCATATTTTCATATTGTAGTGATTTTTCTTGAAATATAACAATAAAGAAATAACTCTCTTAGAAAATGACATTATCATGTCAGCTTTTAGAGCAATTATATTTAAAAACCTGATAGGAGTATAGATTCCATAATATTATGTTCGAGAAAACTTTATTTATATTTTGACATTGTTCTTATACTATTTATCCTTCTTTTTTGATATTAAATATATAAACAATAACTTGTGCATATATTAGTTGAGAGTAAGACTAGTAGACGAGAGAGACGATTTGTCAAGTTGAACTGTGATTTCATTTTAAAAATAATTCTACTTACTGCCATTTTTGTATTGTTACCTCTTATCTCAAATACAATTATAATATTTTTTTTATATTATTATTGATTTATTTAAAATGTTACAAATCATAACAAATATTTTTTATATCTTACAGTGAATTAAAATTTAAATTATAAAATTAAAAAAAATCATATATATAAATTTCGTGGAATCTAAAATTTACCCTTATATTTTAAAATTTATATCTCATTTTACATTACATAAAACGCTTCACGCACGCCTCCTCCCAGAATGACTCATTAAAACTGAGATATTATCTTTTTGAACTTGGCTTACCATGCGCTTTTTGCTATTTCAATCAACTATTGTCCAAATGGCTACTTTAAGACTTTGGGATGAGACAAAGCATGCCAAAATAGAAGCCATTGCGATGGTGCACACAGCGCATGCTACCCAACACACTGGCCCACTATACCATATTTCTTCTTCTTTGTCTTGCTAATATTTTTAAAATTTAAAAAACGTAAAAATTCATAATAACATAATAATTAATACCTTTATAACTAATTCAAAATAAAATATTTTATTTGAATTAAAATTTATTAAATTTTTTTTTATCTTCGTAAAATAAAAGTAAGACTATATATACACTATTCTCCCTTCACTAATTAAATTACTAACATGTTATTGTTATTATGCCATTATAAAAATAAAGCTATATATACACCGTCCTCCCTTCATTAGTTAAATTATTCAGCGTAGCATTGTTATTATGACATTTTATTATGTTTTCTTATTTTTCATCATCAATTTAATCCTCCCTTTAAACCATTAGAAAACCTTTCCGATTGGTCAATTTTCAGTCCTACCATTGTCATACACCTACCTCTCTCCGATTATTTTCATTTATCCCTTTGCATGAGCAGTTTCCTCAAATAATAAGAAAAAAGAACAAGAACACTACTTTATGAGCTCTAATTCCTTTTTTTAAGATGGAATCTTTGGAATTGTTCTAAATTGATATGGTATATAAATCTGATGCGAAATTAAAATTTTAATCTTATGCATGCAGAATTTTAAAATGAGATATAACGTTAAATATTAATAATTAAATTTTAAATTTAATATTTATACATATCTCCGACTTCTAACTATGCCCCTAACTTGATCGACGATGGCTAACATGAATGCAAAATAGAAAGGTGTAAGAGTCACTACATGGCAAGTACCACTTAAATTGTTGTTAAGGTAATTCCAACATCGCACCATGGGGTAAAGAGAAAAATGAAATGTTCTGTTAGAACAATTCACACCCCCAATTTTCTATTTTTCCTGGATAAATTGTAACAATATTTAGAGGTGTATAAAGAAGATCAATAATCAATCCATCTCTATAATTCAAATCAAATGAAGAAAAAAAAACTCGATTTAGTAGTTTGATTTGATTTAGTTTGAAGAAAAGAATTCGACTATAAATTGGTTTAGTTTGATTTCACTAAAAAAGTCAAATCGATCCAAATCAACCCGAAATTATATGTATATACCTAATAAATATTTTATGTAACTTATAAATACTTCTAAAATATTATCATAATTTTTATCTTTTTTCAACATATATTATTTCTAGTTTGGATTTGTAATATTGAATGTTCAATAAGTTTTATAACTCATAGATGCGTGTTATTAACTAAATAACGCCTAAAATCAAAATCAAATCAATTTTAATACTAAAAAAAATAATTTCAACACTAGAAATGACAATAATATTAAAAAATTCAAAAAAGGAAATGAATAAATAATATTAAATTAAGTATTTAATATTTTTATTTTTTTTAATGTTTAGTATGTAACTAATATTTATTAGTCGTACTTAATTTGTTTAACATGATTTAGTACTTTTAGAGTATGATCATTTTTATTATAACTTATTATTAATTAATAATATTTAATTTTAATTAAATTACATGTTTTTTTTGTTTTTTTAATTTTTTCTTTTTTGAATTTTAATTTTGAATGTTATATTATTTTTTAATATAACAATATCTTAAATAATTATATGTTACTAAAAAATATTTCAAATATAAATTATATATTTTTTATATAAAATTTAAACTTCAATCTTCTTAATAAAAAGTTAAAAATCTAAAAAAGTCCAAGATTAAAAAAATCTAACTTTATTTATTTAATATAATTTATAAATTTAAAAATTTAATATAATTAATTTAATTTAATATATAAAAATCAAATCAAACCTTAAACCATTTAGACAGTTGACAATATTGTTAGTTTGTCAAAAGTGAAATCCTGCAAAAGGAAAACGAGCCAATGAGAATGTCCGGGTCAATCAAAAGTTGAAATGAGTTTTTGCTTTTTAGATTTGTCTCAAATGAAGTAAATTTCATGCCTTATTTTTTGAATTTAATTTTTCAAATTAGCATGTCAGGCTTGCTAGCGACAAAGTGAATTTAAAACTTTTAGAATATAAATATATCACAAGAAAAATAAAGAAGAAATATAAATAAAAATTAATTTAAGTATTTAAAATTAATAAATAAAGAAAAAGTAAATCATAAAGATTATAATTAAAAAAATAAAAAATTAAAAAAACTCAATTTTTTCTTTTAAAAAATATATAAAATTTTTTTAATTTTTTTAATTTTTTTATTTTATTTGTTATTTATATTATTATTTATATATAATTTGCCCTTGACTAGAGAAAGTAACCAGCCTGTTGTAAGTTACTTTAGCCTGATGGTGTAAAATAACTTTCTATTTATATGGTAGAAATTAAGCTCATATTTTCTTGATTAGTAGTTTCACTTATAATGAATAATTATTCTTAATTGTCTTTTGTGTCACACGATAATACAAAAGAGAACAAGATGAAGTAGAATACCAATATGCAATGTAAATTAAGTAAAATATTGTTAAAATATGGTTAAATACGATCGAAATTCATCAAGATTTATCAAATAAGTCATAAAGTTTTTTTTTATTAGTTGTACTAGTTCTTCCTAGCTGCTAGTTTCTTCATATATATAAAAATCAATTTTTTTAATTTTTTTAATTTTTTTAATTTTTTTATATATATATATATATATATCTCCCATTAATCAACTCCACTGCAATGGATGATTCTCTTCACTCATTAATAATTTCACAAATAATTTTTACTTACATTGATATATATACATATAGTTTCAAATTTGATCATTTTCTCGTTTTCCTTCTTCATTTGTCAAATAAGCAAATGCCAATGTCACAATCCCCAGAACTCGAACTCAAAATCTCATTCAGCTTAGGCCCTTCTCCCCTATCACTCAGCAATAGAAGCATTCCCAAATCCGAACAATTGTGATGATCTTCATATAATGTTGTCTCTTCATGACTCAATTGAGAAGCTACAAATTTGTCAAGTGCCTCTAATCCGCCGTTACATTTTTAAGCGCTACCGTGTGGATCTTCGTGATTATTATTGCTATTGGTGTTGTTGTTGTCGGACACGAGTGACATGGAGCTAATTGGCCTTTTTAGGAGTGGTAGAGAGGGACTCTCTAGCTGTGGAAGCTGTACGAATTGTGAATCACACTTGTATAAGCAAAGTTGAGATTGTTTTCAGCTGCTGCTTCCATCTCTTGTTTGCATAGTAAATTATTTTGTACCATATTGAAATTTGAAGGGAGGAGGAGCATGCTGCCTTGGTGGATGTATTCAAGAGGATCCACTACTGAACTAACTGCAGTAGTTGCTTCATCATAGAAATAATTTGACTCCCATCCTTCAACCATGTTGCTCTTTGTTTGCCCTGTTATTTTCTTCTTAAATGCTCTGCACACCACCCATCCTTCTTCCTGCAAATACTTCAATAATCTAAAATATTAGTAATAAGGATTTAACTTATACAGTGTATTGTTAAGTAGAATTAACGGTATTCACTTATTGCTAATTCCTGATTTTTCCAATGATTTTTGTAAAGAAAGATTTTTATACTGTTAACCTATTTTCTTTTATAACCATCATGTCCTGTTATATTATCACTAATAATTCGTCACCTCCAATCAATAATGTATACAAGATAACTCTAACCACCAAGACCAAGACTAAGACAAACTTTTAATGCATTTTAATATGTTGTAAGACGTAATTTGTTTGAATTTGTTTTCAATTTACTAGTCTCACATTTAGATAACCTGAATCTCTATATAAAAGTTAAACTCACTTCTAATTATACTTTCCATGATTTCTTTTTGACTTAATGGTAATAAGAAAGTTCCTAAAGTATATGTACTGTGGATATATATAGGAATATTTTCTTTTTCTTTTCCTTTCTCCTCCTTTTTTTTTTTTTTTGGTTTTAGTGGAATGCATATCTGAATTATGTGGGTAAAGGATCTAAGAAGTTAGTCAAAGGGGTTTTAGGTAAGAAGATACTTGGAAAATCTCTTCCAAGGCTGAATGAGTGAAAGCTCAGTGACCACATAAAAAGGACTTAAAAGAAAATCACATTTCAAATTTGCTTCAAAAAGTGATGTCTTTTTGACTTTGAAGGTGTTGGAAATCATCTTCATTCTACATTCTAACTAAAAGACTCTGCATGTAAAGAACAAGGGATTAATTATTCTTAAGTTTTAGACTGAGAAATGTTTAGAAGAAAGTTTTTCTTGTTTACTGAAAGTGCTTTAAAAAGTTTGCTTTCTATCTAGAGAGGCTATTCATAATTTCCACCTTCTTAGATATTCCAAAAGAGTTTAAATTATATATATATATATATATATATATATATATATATATATATATATATATATATAAGTATATATATATTGTTACCATAAACAACTTGTTACACTATCATACCATCAAAAAATATTACAAGTGAGCTTTTTTGAAATATATGATTTAGCATTTTTTGAAAATAAAATCAATTGCCTGTTACAACAATTAAAGATAAGGTACGGTGTAAAATTTTTTACATTAAGGGTGTGTTCAATAGGACAGAAAATATTTTTTAATTTTTTTATGTTTGATTGGTTAAAATATTTTTAAAACTATTTTCAGGAAAATAACTTTTTTAAAATGAAGAAATATGATTTTCCTAACGTAGCAGAAATGTGCTTTCACAAGCTGATATTCCAATTTCATCGTCTCTTTCCACTCATCCAACATCCCAACCACCACCCCTTGACCACCCACTGCCGAACCCCACCCTCTACTACCCCATCCACCCGTATAGTGTTTGTTCAGATTACATATAAATGTTCATGAATAATATTTTCTTACTTACTTATCATACATTAGAAAATAATAAGAAATCAACTTATTTTTCATGAAAATCATTTTTCTTTTTTACTGCTAATGGTGTGGATAATTTAAGAGATATATAAAGATCTAGTTTATATTTGCGAGTTCGAGAGATTCAAATGAATATACTGTACTAGTATATAAGAAGAAGAAACTGGAATTAGAAGTACTTGCCTGTGGAGGACCATTCTCTTCAGATTCGAGACGATATTCGTGCATGATCCAATCAGATTTCTGGCCATTAGGTGCCCTACCCCTTAGAAGACGAGTGTTTTCCTCATGCCTATAAGTTTTGATTTATTGTATACAGCCTTGTCTCTTCCTGCTGCCTTCCAAACCCCGCCATCGTTGCCCCTATTTGTTCTTGTCCCCGTTGGATACTTCTTATCCTTGTGGCTAAAGAAATACCACTCTGTTCTGCTCTTCATATCCTATCCGGCATTTATCTATTCATTAAAAAAAATCTTTTGAATATTATGACTGAGTATTATTCTTAAAACTATATGTGACATTCTCTACTAAAAGTATAAACTGTTTGGAAAATAAGTTTAATGAAAGTATGATGCCAAAACTCTTGCTTTCGTCTTGTTCTCATAATCAATAGTGCAAGATCATTACTTTCTTGATTTCAGCTTTGTTCCATAAGAAACCCTAGAGAACGAAACAAAGACACATACCTTGAAGATCCCATGGCTCGATTCTGTAGAGATCAATGTCTCTAATAACATCAAGATCAATCTTTTGTGATGCGATTTTTTCTAAGATAGTAACCAACGAGCTCTTCATCTGTTGATGAAATCGAAATCCAGGTGGAACGCATGATTCGTTTGTATCCATTAATTTTTTAATTTTGCTTCTGCATAAAATTCAGCACCAAGAGACAAGATCATTCAACACATTAATATATATATAATTGCACCTCTTTTACTCCAAAGTCATAGCCAATAATAACCCATGGGCCGGGCATGAAACAAATAGTAGTGGCCAACTAGCCATGTAGTGTAAGATCTATCAAAAGCTTTTGTTTTTTTTTTATTTAAAAAAAAGTGAAATTAAGTGTATATTATGAACCCTACAAATGGAAAGGTGGCAAGAGTTTTCACATGTAATCATCAAACCATTTGGTGGTAAGAGAATTTTATCTATATATATACAAATAAGCGCGTGTTAGTCTAAGTCCTACTCTCTTTTTTTTTCTTTTTTTAAATTTTTTTTTTTGAGGGTGATATGATTTTAATTTAATGGTGGGGTTAAAGAGGAAGGAGATGAAAAGGAAAGAAAAGAAAACAAAATGATGAGGCTTTGCTGTCGAGAGGGATGGAGAGTCAGCCCTCTCTGTTGGGGTATACTTTCACGTCTGATTAGACTTGAAGGTAACGGGACAAAGTAAAAAAAAATGATCTAATGATGGTGTCTTGTGTAGTTGAATTATACGGAATGATGGACTATATTAGTATTTAAAAAAACAATCCACCGTTATACCCTACAAAATGGTCCTCGTTAAATAAGAAGAGAAAATTAATCAAACAAAGATATACTTAAGCATGTAACAAGTTAAAAGATATACTTCATTCATTTGTTTTATACAATGATATTTGACTTGATAAACAAAGAATCAAAAGTATTCTTAGAATTTATGATATATGTCATGACATTTTCATGATTATATAAGAGCATGTTTGTTAAAAATAAAAATGAGAAGATCAAAGTTATGTATTAAACATAAAATATTTTATCAATTCTTTTAATAGCAAATTAAGAAGAAAAGAGTGTAATTACTTCAAATGGGGGGAGGATGATGGGTTACACAATAGTACTAGTATTAATTAGGCATGCTTTGGTTTGAAAAGAGAAAAAGTAGGAGGCGAAAAGGATTACAAGGTTTTATGTGATATATTCAAGCCTGCCATAAAGGGCATGTAAAGAAAAGGAAACGAAAAGCCACTAGCTAGGCAGTGTGTGTGAATATTTTGAATGTTTAAAGGAAGAAAATGATGTATCATCCAAAAGAAGGACTAATCTGAACCACTTGTCTGTTTGTCTAGACTGCACTTGACACCTTTCTGACTCATTTCTTTGATAGGTGCACCGTGCGAAGGACCATTTTAAACAACTTACTACTAATAAGCAGCCGAACGAAATGGAATCTAATTCTAAGAGATTTCGAAGAGATATAAGCAGTTTCTTTATGCTGATTTTTTAGGATGAGAAAAGAGTTAAAATCTCAGTGTAGTGTATCGTGACAGCAAGACTTAGCAAAATTACTTTGGTTTCACAAAATCACACAACACAAGAACATGAGGTAAAAACTTCCTCGGCCCACACTAAACCGAAACACAAAAATAATGCAACCTAAATATAGTTGTCCAGGTGTACGCATCAGCTCGATCGGCCCAAGGCAATTAAATTATACGCTAAATGAGAAAACCATGACTCTGTGATGCAATATAAGGAATTCATTACATGAAATGTAGTTGAAGTGTGAGTAAATTAGTTCGGATAGCATCGTTAAAAAAAAAAATTCTCCGAAAAATATGTTTGCATGAAATGCATATATCTGCAGTGATATATGTAAAAAGTTTATACCTGCAATGTTTATTCTTAGGTCGATCTGTGGAATTGGTAGGTAATGATTGGATTAAGGAAATGAATGGAAGAGTGAGGAGCTTGAAAGAAGAAGAAGACAAATGTAGAAGAAAGGACTTGAAAAAACAGAAGGAATATTATTGAAGAGAAGTGAAGTTCCCACAGACTGAAACAAAAAGGCAAAGTATTAAAAGAGAAGGAGAAGAGGGACTCGTTGGGTGGTGGACCGCTTAATTGCGCATAATAAAGTGCTGTCCCCATTGGTGACGTCATTCCCTAGCTTCCCACCACCCCCCTGTCCCCCCTGCCCTTTTTATCACGTAATCTGTATTACAAGCTGGTTGAGATGGCAGCATATATGTCAAGACATTTTTTTCTAATAAAATTTGAATACTAGTACAACTCTCTCGTACTAATTTATTTGTCATACTTTTTTAAAATTTATTTAAAAAAAAATATATGTCCTTATCTGAAATAATTTAATATTAATTTTTTAATTTTACTATAATTGAAATAATCTGTAATTATACAAATCTTAGATTAAATTATTCTAAAAGTTTCAAAGGGAGTATGAATTTTTTTTCTTTCCATCAAGATTTTAATCGTCAAATGACAATAGAAAAAACATAGTCCCTTTGCAAAGATTGGCAAAAACCCTCATTCCGGAAACCTATGTTAATTTCATGATATGACTAATTAAATTCGCGCATACTTCCGATAGCTAAGTTGAGATGCAATTAATTAATTAACCGACCAGCCAATTAGCCTTCTAGTAGAACCGGTCTTTGCCCTATATATTCACCACAATTTACCTTAAAAGTGATTAATTATCAAAATGAAATATTATTTTGCAATATATATATATATATATGGTGTCTCTTGATCAATAATTTAATTTTGGCAGCCGCGTTTAGCCTACTCCACCATTTCATGCTAAAATGGTGAAGGGCTGGTGTCGCTATCAGGGGGCAATTTAGCTGCCTGAGTGTAACTAAATGATTAAAATCGACAAGTATTTTGAGGCGAACTATAAGGAAAAAAAGGGAAACCAGTGGTAGGCTTTTTGGAGAAAATCAGTGGCTATCACCCATTCGTCAGAATGCGTACTTCTACTTTCCGTAGAAGATAAACAAAGGAAATACGAAATGATCATAATAATGTATAATATCCCTAAAATCTATGCACAGTAACAGCCTTTACCTATATATGAACAATTTTACTGAAAGGTTGGCCTCCACTTCCCTTCCCCTTTTTCTACATACATACTCCAACAATTGATACTCTTCCCGTTTCAATTAATGTAATATATATAATTGAAATTTTGAGAATTGTTGAAAAATAAAAAAAAAAGCTTCACATTCATTAGTTACAAGATAAATGATCCCTTTACGCGACGACAATCCTCCTTTTCTTGATTAAATTAATTTTGAAAGTTATAATTATGATTTTTAAAATAGGTTTTAATTTACAAAAATTTATCAAATTATTTTAGTGGAAATTTTATATGCCTTTTAAATATTTTAAATTGTTAATACGGTGATATATATATATATATATATATATATAATTTTATAATTTAAAATTGTCATAAATTAAAATAATGCATGAACATGACATAAGCGGAAATCTAAGATCATAAGATTTAAAAGTTTGAATCTAGAAATTTCAAGACATAAATCAGACAGAGAAAGTATATAAAAATAGATTTATATTAATATGCACCGATATTATAAAAGTTATTTATATTTATTAGTAATATATTTTAATCAGTTATTTACATCACCAGATTAGTTTTACTACTGACAATTACTTCTCATTGTTATACATTTCTTTTATCTTATGATGTTACAAAAAAAATTGTACACCAACAGTGCATAGTGGTTAAACTCAATAAAATTCGACAAACAATTCATTCCATCTCTAATTGTTTTATTTTTAGATGAACTTTTCAAAATACAAGTAAATTTGTAGCATAGCAATAGGTATTATATATAGACACTAGTCATCATAAGTGATTTCCTTAAGTAAAACTAAACAAAATTGTACATTGTAATACTAATATATAAGTTTATATAATTCCTCCCAAATTATGCATGATCCGTTTGTTTTCAATTAGAAAGGAAAAGCAGATTTGAAACTGACAACCGAGAATTATAGGCAACTCTAAACATGCTTTCTTTTAATATTGGTGGACCACTTTAATTTTTATCCACTTACTCAGCTTATTAACTTTTTGACTTTGTTAAGCTGGATAGCTAATATAGCCCAAACGTAACTGTTTGCTAATTATAGAAAAAGCAAAAAATATATTTAAAAAAATCCGAGAATATATTTTTGAGATGTATTGATAAACTTGTTATTTATCCACTTTTAGTAAGGTACTCTTTAGAATATTTTGACGGAAACTCGAGTGATAAAAGATAAAATCAAATTAAATGAAATAATATCAAACTGTAGGTATAGCCATACGCATAATGCATTGTTCTTGATTTGAAATAATATATGCTTTTACTAAGTTTTATTTATTATATCATAATAATTATTTGAAATTCATAATCAGTACGTCTTTAATTAGTAGAGCATGACCATTAATCAAGAAAGGTACCAAAGAGTTTACATTGCTAGGATAAGAGATGATAAGCATCCATCAATTTTATATACATATTGGTCGGCCAAAGTTACCATTAGAAAGTAACAAGTCAATCTATATATATTACTTTTTGTGGTACTTGTACAGAAGCAGCTAAGGTAAAACTCATATGAACTGGCTTCCAATAACGTAGGTAGAGTTTCTGGCTAAAACATCAGTAATTGCACTTTTGAAATTACCAAATTCCCTTAATTAGGACGGCGCTAGGTGTTGCTCTAGAGGTCCGAGGTTAAGAATGATTAATGTCACCTCTACTTTTATAAGCTTACCAATATTAAATGAACGAATTGAATTGAAGTTGAATTAATCAAAAGTGAATTAAATTACTTAAATAATAAAAAAAAAAACCAATAAAAGGTTGAAATTTCTTAATCTTTTCTTTTTTAAAAATATTTTTATTTTAAAATTTAAGAGATAATTGACTATGCCTTTTTCAATTCTACCCTTAGTACTTAAAGTTATTCTAAAATGTGAAAAGAATTATTATTATATGTTTCCAAAAAAATAATAGAGTTATATTAGTCAAATTACCATTTCTATTATTTTTTTCTGAATAAGTGTGCAAATTTTATCTTTGCAATTAAAATGCAACTGAAGAAGTAATAAATAGACGCTAAGTATCCATCCACAAAATAAAAATTACTTGGATTGAAAGTTTAAATAAAATAGCGTTCAATTTTACGGTGAAATTATTTCTATCTTTGAGATACATTGAACATAAAGTCCGAGAAAATTTATTTAAAGCCAAAAAAAAAAAAAAAATTGGCAAAATTTGAATAGGAGAGGGAAAGAGGCGGCAGGTGAAGCTGGTTAATCGGGCGGCTAGGCTGTTGATATGGACTAATTGGTTGTTTACATGTCAGGCGGGTGCGGTCGGCTGTGACCTCCCATCATGCGGCGACTTACCACCACCCCATTCGACTCCCACATCTACACCACCCACTACCCCTGCATCCATCTGGCATAAATATTGTATAATTCTAATATTAAGATTTAAGCGAATAAAAAGAAGGTGTCTTTTATATTTACAAAATTTAAATTTATATATTTTTATATTTTTCATTCACTTCATTGATTATTATGTTGGGATTATTATTCTCCTATCGTGAGTTTAGGTTACTTGTACGCATTGCATAATGTGTTGAACATCAAAGTTTACTTTTTCTTTAATTATGAATATAATTAAGTAAATAAAAATATGGTCTTTTTGACCGCGTAGAATTTTTGGACTAAGATATTCATCATATTACACATTTTAAAATGATATTAAAATAGGTAAAGATTTCGAATATTATCGACGCTCATTAAAAAAAAAAATTATGCCAAATCATGAACAAAAATTTATCAACACGAGCCATTTTGAGAATATAATTTAGTAACAACTTAAATTTTTAGATGGCCCGATAAATGTTTCTCTCTCAAACATGTGTTCAATAGCAATACAAAGTGTATAAGAAAGCAAGTATAGTCATAATGTAAGAATACCCGTTAGCGTAAAGAGGAAAAGGAATATCCTTGGAGGGGGTCCTCTCAAGATTTTAGACATTTTGACATTGACTTTCCTCCAAACACCCCTTGCCCCCTGTCGGAAAAACTTTAGGATAATATAATGTATTTAATTAATGTAGTAGTACTAATTAAGAACATAACAGCTTACCCTTTAGTTATGAAATTATTGACTTATGGTTACATGGTGGTTGGTGAAGAGAAAATCACCACTCCTAAAACCTTATTTGTCTCTCTAAATCAATGGTCCTAACAACCACCATTATTTATTTCCACGACCTCTTCACTATACTTGTACATTATTATTATATTTAGAGGTGTGAAAACAAGATTCTTTCAATAAGGAGAATTTTCATTTTTTTTTTGGGGGGGGCGGAGCATATGCATTATGATTACAACTCTTCTAGGTAGCAATACTACATATGTCATTTTACAAAAGAATTGTAAGTTTGTAACATATCACTTTTCGCGATTATAACATCTTACCATAAAGCTCATGATTAAGATTTAAGCACTTTTTACCACCTTATAATTAGCAATTGTTTGAAGACTCTTAGCATCACTAGAATTAATTTTGATTTAAAATTTATTGAAATTATTTTTGGAGTTACTTGCCTTCTCTAGAAATGAGATGTTGATGATTGACCATCATGTTAAATTAAAGTGGACAAATCCTGTGCCTAATTAATGGACCATAATATTATTTAAAAGCTACCAAGTTACTGTGACTGATTGATTGATAACCATATATATGTTGTCATGTGTATATCATCGATCACTAGGACCACAAGCCAAACTTGCTTTCATATTATATTTTGATACACTTTTAATTCTCATAAAATGAAAAGAAATTAATGTTTTAACAATTGAGAATGCATTTGGTAAATAGCGAATTAGAAAAGAAAAACATTTTTTTTTTTTTTTTTTGCCCCTCAAAGATGCAGCATTACGAATATTCATTGAAGTGTGTATACTATTTATAACTTTCGTACGGAGTACAAATCTTATGCCACAAATCTTGGCAAATGCTGCAAGAATTTCAAAGGAAAGTGGTTCGTTCTTATTTTTAGTTTTCTATCATTTTAATAAATGAATACATATGCAAGAAAATGTTATTCTCTTCTCTTTATTTATGAATTACTGACTTGAAAAGTATAATTATAGCAACCTCTAACATCCAAATTTTTTCTTTATTTTCCTTTAATCTTTTTTAATTCTATTTGGGAACTAATGAGATTTTATGTAGCTAGGTATAACAACCTAGCAGCAGCATAAGGGGAGTAAAGGAAATTTTGAGAAAACCTGTAAAAAAGAATAAAAATAGGTTGTTGTCACTAGTCACTTTCAACAAGGAATGTTACCATATACCTAGTTGAATGGAACATGTCAATTTGGAAATCTGTGGGAGTGAATATTAAAAACAAAGAAATATCCAAAGAACAAAATTGACAATATGAGTGTTTCTAGTGCGGTTCTTTCAATTCAATTGAACAAATTAATTTTTACTCAAATTATATATTTACACACACATAAGAAATTTCCGTCATTCAGATGTCTTTAAGCAATTAAATGTAAACATATAACAAAAAATTTACATGATTAATTTGTCTTTAATTTGATTGGCAGTATTTATTGTATTAATTAGTTCATTTCAAGGGGAAGTGTCCCTCCACAAATTGTTGGGAAATGGGCCATTTCTGATTGAGAAAGAATTGAATGGAGAAACCTTCCTTTGATGGTCACAGGAGAGCTACTCTTCTTTTTTTTCTTCAATCGTCTCAATTAGGGATTATTAAATTTGGCCGGTTTAAAATAAGCTGTTAATAAATTGACATGGCTAATATTATTTGTGTTGAATGGGCTAAAATTATTGTATTTGTTATTTTCTAATTTTCTTAATAATAATTATATATAAATATCAAATAACGAAATTATCTTTTAAAATATAATTTGATAAAGTATCTCATTCCTATTGATTTGAACTGTTGCTATTATTTCAATTTTTAATGAATTAAAACAGAGAGCCAAACTAATAAATACATAAAATAATAATCAAATCAAATTTGAATGAACAAATAAATCATATTTTCAATGAAATGATTCTTATTCCTAAGACCATCCAAAAGAATGATGAATGGCGTTGTTGATTAGAGTATGGTTATGGCTCCAACATTGCCCCGTGTTAATGAGAGCTTCATTTATTAGGTTTATATATTAGTGGGGGGTCCAAGAAACCAAAATGTTCATTGTTCCTCAATGATAGCACCTCCCAATTGACTAATTACATCTATTTCTTTCTTTTGCTTGCATTGCTCAGACAGAAATGTGTGTTTTTTTTCCTTTAGTATTACTTTATTGTTTTGGTGTGTAGATACGTTTCTCTTTTTGCTCCTTGACAAGCCATGTTTTATTCTCTCCCTTTTTTTTTTTTTTAAAAGTTATGATTCTTTTTTTGGATCTTTTCTGGTTACTGAGCTTTCTTTCTATCTTAATCTATACTTACACTTGCCAAGTATATATAGGCTGGTCGATAAGGTATCTTTAGTATTATTACCCATCAATTTTATGAACCATTGGCTCCCATTTTCATGGACCATTTTTGAAAACCAAACTTAGATTAATATCAAAGAATTCCGACAGAGACGAAATGACATTTTTAGTAGGATATATAATTGAAATGCTAGTAGGAGTATTTCTATCAAAAAATGATAAATAAAAACCTTTTTTAATTTTAAAGAAAAGGTTGAAAAGCAAAAGTATAAATAATTTGCTTAATATATATATATATATATAAAATTTTGAAATTATCATAATCTATGAAATTTCACATCTTTTTCCAATAATTTAAAAATAATTATGATTAGAACCCATGTCGCAAAAATTTCATTTATGCCCTCGTCTCTGTATTTAGTTATTGTGCTAAATTTTGTTTTTCTGTTTATTGTTAGGCTAATTTAATTTTTTTTCTTTCTTTCATTACTAGATAACAAATTGTAACTTGGCTATCAGGTGCGGAGACACATTATATTTTAATTAAATGTATACAAATACTTTATTATATAATTTTTTTAAATGCATAATATAGACACGCACAGACGTAAATATGTTACTTGAAAAATAATGTAAAATAAAGTTTACATCAGTACTACGATCAAATTGAAGCAAAGCCTAATTGATAGTCCGCAACCTAGTGTTCAAACCATTAACTAGCTAGCTAGCTAGTACTGTAGTGGAGATAAAAAGCCGATAGCCCGATACTATTTGTATTAAATTTTGTGTATGTTACTGAGATTTATTTAATTATTAAACAAGAATCATTGAAAAATGCATGAATTTCTATTTCTTTTTCAGTAGTGTTGGTTAGTTATGCTGAATTAATAATGTGTCCTTTTTAGAAATTCTAATTTTATCATCATCGGCCCTGGCTCCCACAAAATGGCTTCAGAAGCACTTCATGATCTCAGTCGAACGTGAGGTGTGATGCTTCTTCTGTATAGTTCTGCTATAATATAATGTCAAAACAGATCACACCAATATATATTTATACCCATTTTGTTGCTCAATATTTATAAGTTTCATGAGAATATCCATCAATAAGTGCTAGCTGTTACAGTCTTTTGTGTCAATGGGTGAAAAAAATGTGAGTACAGGGAGAAGCTTTTCATATTGGCCGTGCGGGTGGAGTTTTTGTAATAAATACATTAATGATGAAAAGTGAAATATAATTAAGTGGGATCGATGCATGCCTTTTTTTTATTTATTTATTCACCACTTATTAATTACTGCATTGCATGTCAAGCAAAGGTTTCAATACTCTCGAGTGTCCAATACTTCTTCTTCCTATTGAAAATATGAAGCTTTGTGAATTTTTTGATGAACTAGAATGGTGTTTTTTTGTTCAGTAATTTTGAGGAAAAAAAAAGGAATAAAATAAACTAAACTAAGTGGTGTTTGTTATTCTCGATTGTAGTTTTCACGTATATAAAGCAGCGTATTATATAATTTGTGCTGATGATGAGTTTCAATTGCTTCTTCAACCATGCATTCTGATTTGAACGTTTTAATACTTACTTCGTACAAAAATATAAATTGTTTATTTACAATTCGTCAACTACAGCACAAGGCCGCTGTGAACAACAAGTTTAGCTCATTCAGCTAACAGAAGAACAAAGGTCCAGCTTGTAGCGGTTGGCCCAATTGAAGTCTCTCAATAAAGGAAGGAGAAACGGCCCAAGAGGGCTGCTGGGTTCCACTTTCCGCTTAATCCAATACCCATATTCTCTTGCTACTTTCTTATTCACTTGCGTTACTCTATATGGATGCCTAATAGTATTGTTAAAATAGGTTGAATTAATAAATTCGTGAATTATTTAATCTATTTGAAAATTATTTGTATTGAAATAAGTTGGATTAACATGATTAAAAAGCTGGTCATAAGTCATAACTCAATCTGTCAATTCTTTCAAGTTTTTAATTTCTTTATTTGTTCTTTTATAATTTTAAACAAAAAAAAAAACCCAACAACATTGAGGAAATTTTCAAAAATTTCAAAATTTTAAAAATATTTTTTATGTTTTTAAAATATTTTAACAAAATTTATATGATTCACTTTAGATTACATATCAACTCAATTATTAGATGGGTTGAAATATGTTGAGCTAATAAATAAAATTCTTAAATAAATTGAACGGATCATATTTTTATGGGTTTATTACCGCTAATTACCTAGAGAAAACAGAAACATGACAACTTTGTCAAAAGAGTGTGTATATATATATATATATATATATATATAACTATCCTGTAAGTTCTTTACTTCATTTATCTTATAGTTTGAGAACAAAACAAACAACAAACAAATGAACAGGTGATTTCCTCTCATGCTGGTTGAATTATATCTTATTGTTAAGCCCAAGCTAATCCATCTTATTGTTGGCCTAAGCAAGCTATGGATGGAAATGGATTATGTCATTGACCCACTTACTCTTTTCAAGTCTCCCTTCAACTTTCGGACACATTTAAATTTGGAAATTTGAGGATGCAATTAACCTTGAGGCCTTGAGTTGGCAATAAAGAATACCTACAGATCCGGCCCATGAACATAGAGCCCATATTATGGCAGCTGCGAAGAAGTTTCCTACACGACGTGTCCAGTGAACATAGAACGTGCGAATTGCGATTGAGAGAGAGAGAGTGCAAAGAACCAGACAAGAAACGAAACCGGAGCCACAGACAAATACAAGGGGCGCAGAAGTAGTATCTCGCCGATCAGAAAGTTGGTCTTCGAAATTCCGATCGGTCACCGGTGAAATCTGTGAGTCAATTCTTTGGTGGAAACAATGACGTCAACTTTCAGCGGCGATGAAACTGCGCCCCTTCTTCGGTTTCCTGTATGCTGCCAGAGCGCTCGTTTTCTCCTGTAAGTTCCATAAAAACCCTCTAATATTTGCATTCATTGTTCGATTCAATGGATAGGAACTAATAGAAAATCATGGATTCGATGTAGGTTGAGCCGTTATGGAACGGCTGTGAAGAGCGGTGTGGGAGTGGCGTCTATGGGAGAAGGAGGCCCGAGCCGATGAAGCCGTCAATTGTGCCTGTTGTTATGGCTGGTGTGCTAGGTATCTATGGTTTGATTATTGCAGTCAATATCAGTACTGGGATTAACCCCAAGACCAAATCGTATTACCCTTTTGGCTATATAACTTCATCTTCTGGTCTGGCTTGTGGTCTCGCTGGCCTTTCCGCTGGAATGGCTATTGGAATTGTTGGTGATGCTGGTGTTAGGTGTTATCCGTCTCCGCTTCTTTTGAAGAAAAATTTCCTTCTTTTGCGCCTAAATGGATTGAGAATTGATGCCTTTGTAATGTATTTTCTGCAAAATTATACCATGGGATTTTTTGATGGTAAGTTCATCCTAACTGAAGAATAGATTTGGATTTTCCATAACTGGACTTGTCACCTCCTATGTCATGTAAGGATTTTAAAACTTACATAAATGTTATTTTATTGGACTATCTAGTAAATTGACCATATTTTGTGGGGATATTTGTCAAGGCGCTATACCTTTACATAGGATTCCTTTTGTTGCTATTGCTTCTTAGAGTGCTTGGATTCTCAGAAAGGTTTGAACTTTTAATGTTATTTATTCTTCCCTCCATGTTGGTGAAAGAGCGACTTTGTTGTAAGAACAAAAACAATTTTTTTACCATTTCAACTAGAGTGACTTCCTTGTATGAGAGCTGTATCCTTTTTTTAAAAATAAAATAAAATTTATGTTCAAAGATTGTATGAAAGCTTATCATCTAAAGAACCAAGGTATAAGAGTCTACTCTTCTACTTAAAAGATAGTGCAACCGAAACATCAAACTCTGTTTACTTAGTGTCCATATGGAAAATGCATACTTTACTATTATATCTTAAATAAGGATCTCATAGGCCCCAAGTGTTAGGACTGGAAGAGGTTGATACTAATTACTACAGGTTCCTGTAAGGTGCCAGCAGAACACGTTTTTATTAATTTTTTTTGTACTTTTTTAGACTAAATTATGTTTTACTTCTAAAGGCTAAACACTTCCCTTCTTCTCTTGTCTCGTGTCTCGCTTTAAACTCTAAAGTCTTGTCGTTTTTTTTCTTTTTAAAGCTTTTAAAAGTACTCTAATGTAGTCACAGTAGTCATTCTACTCTTACATTATTGCACCAAAGAATTTTGTTGCAACTTCTCAAGCAAAGAGTCTTGTGTTAACTGAATTTTTTTACTTTTTGGTAAGCGGTTTTGACTTCACTGAATAAACTGGATTTATCAAATTACAATCTAATATTAATGTTTGTGGTAGTGAGATTAGAAGGATTAGCCCTGTAACTTGATGTTTCAGTCTTGAAGTGTGAAATCCTAGAACTAGAATAAATTAACTAACTATTTGAGATGAAATGGACTGTTATTTATCACATTGTGGCATGCCAAAAAAACAAGTCGTTAACTGATATGAAGTGGAGGAGCTTTTTATTGCCTTCATACGAATTTTTAGCAGAATATCCAAACCTAGTTTCTACTTTTCTTAAGAAGATATCAATTCGTTTTTCCACATATGCTGATCTCTTCCCATTAACGAATTGCAGATAATTTTGTTTCCACTTTTTCTAGAACTACAGTTATTATTTTATATAATAAGTTGTAAATATTTTAATCTGAGGAACAATAAAATATAATATGACTAACAGTCATGAAATAGGTAATGCAATAGTTAAATATGGGATTTCATATCCTGATATCAGTTTTGGCATAGCAAACTATTGTTGTCATTCAGAAATGTTTGTGAAGGTGAAAAATATTGATCTCTAAACAAATAGTATCACTGTGAAGTAAAATGCTTCTTTGTTTCTAATTTCCTTTTTTCTGCTAAATTAATGTTCTTAGCAGGGAGAGCCTTTTATTTGATTGTTAGATCTACTACTCCGTCATCACTTGATCTGAAGGAGCAGTATCTTCTTAAGTTTTCTCATATGCAAATTTGTATTTAATGTCTGTCTCTAAGTCCTATATTCTAACATTATTTTAATTTCCCAGAGTTAAATGCACAACAACCAAAACTCTTGTTGGTATGATCCTGATTCTTATTTTTGCGGGAGGCATTGGTTTTGTACGGACTGATTGTCGGCATCATCCTTTTCTTCCCGTGCTGGCCAATCTAGGAGCAGAATTAAAATAATTTATTTTCAAGTTTATGATGGAATCTTTTTGCATCACTGTGGGCAGTTTGATAACCATGCTAGTTGTTAGGTGCATCTTCTCCTTTTCCTGTACCATCACACATTTGCGTGTTCAACTGGTGATTGTAGATCTGAGGCTGTCTTTTCCTGTATAACGACCAAGAGGACATTCTCTCACTTTTCAGTTACTGTATTTTGCAATAATGAGGAGCATCTTGTTGCTTGAATGCTGATACAATTGTATTATTGTTTGCTGGAATGTATTGACACACCTGAATATGAAATCCACCTTGATCATTGCTATAACCGCCTGAACAGTCATGCAAAACTCTGGTCTATGGGGTGTTAGTAGTATATCATTTTGTGCTTTTTCTGTGCATGATTTTGACTTTTAGCTATTAAAAGAACAGCAGAATGAGCTGTGCATTGCATGTAGAGTTTTGATGTAGTGAAGTGGGTCTGTGATGGAAGACGGGAAGAGCAACGGAATAGACGTTTTACAACCCGAGTTGGAGTTGCTTTTGTGTTATTTTGCTTCCTTTAGAAAATATCTTTCCTTTTCATGTTTCCTCTACCTGCTAAGCACAGTGTTAACATTTGTTCGCAATACAGTAGAATCTACTTTTAATGAACTCTGAGACATTTGCCGCATTGCATGAGTTATGCTTTGGATCACTGGTGGAACATTTGAGTTTGAAGATGCATATTTGCAATGGCGACACAAGGTGTATGATTGACATGATTGCGCTAGGTGGCATATTCATTTTGTTAATTTTGCATGTAGATGCTTTGATGGAAACTTAATCAAGAACACCGAGGGATATGTTCTCAGAAGGCCTATTACTCGTGGGCAGCAGCGCATGAAGGTTAGAGATATCTGGTGTGAATTTATACTTGCATTTCAATAACGAACTAGATTGAGTGCCTAATTTCATTGTGCTTCACTGAGGAAAACCAGGCCTGCCGGATGCAAATTTGCAAACCAGCTCGTAAAAAGATTAATGAGGACTTCAACGGAAAGGGCTATTCATGAAATTCGAAACCACATTAATAGTTTGAAACCCCAGGACTCAGGAGGGTAAAATTAAATTTTTTCGAAAGCATTTTTCTTTCAGAGAATACAACATTGGTTAGATTTCCGTTTGGTTAACAGGGTCCAAAAGCTGTATCATTACCCATGTGGTAGTCCTTGACATAAGATATTAAGGTTAAAAGACTTTCTGATTGAATTTGCCAAGTCACTGGTGCAAATATAATTCTTAATCTGCTCTGTTTAGGTGCCCTTTTCATAATCATTTTTATTTATTTACATTTCTTCTGTTTGCACTAAATATTTGTAGAGGACTACTTTTCCTAAGTAAACAGTATTAGTTAATTTACCTCTTTTTTTCTGTCTTTTTTTTTGGTTTATTAATGGTAAGTCTGAGCCAACTCTCGCGGGCACTCAATATCAGCTAACTCGAATTATAAAGCTTAAGCAGACTTTTTAAAGAAATACCTAACATCTTTTTGGTCTCTATTGAGTTTTTAACCCATGGTCCACCATGGTTTTCACCCAATGTTAAATTCAAAATTTGTCTGACAAGTTTGGATCTTATCTGCTAAAACATCCAATTATTAACAGGCTACAACATTATTGCAATGTGCAGCACTCCCAGCATTGAAAAGATAGTGCTGTAGCTCTCTGCTGTATAAGAAATACAATATAACAAAAACAAATAAATGATGACTTAACGGCCACTGCAGCTGATTACTTATAATCATAATACAGATCTCAACCTCGTGCGACCACAAGCATGCTACTATATTTTATTATGGGGAATCACTTTTATAGTCTTGTGGGGGAAAAGGACCTCAACACTTACCTACTTCTTTTATTCTTACAAACAAATTAAAACCAAGCTAAGTAGAAATTGGTTGTAATTATTCACTCGCAGCAATGTGGAGGATCACAAAGTCTTTGGAGGCCAAAGGTTTATGTCCTCCTTCGTGTTATCTTGTAATTACTACTTTTGAAAATATGCCAGGTTAGAGTCTCTGTTTAACTCCTCCACCTCAGCAGGAATTTTTTTAAAAAAATGGAACAATCGACCTCTCCTTTTCATCATGCTGCATATGTATTGTGAAAAAGAAACAATAAATAAGAATGAAAAAGATCAGAGGAGGAAAATTACAATAATAATTTTTAAAAATGTATATATATAATAGATGATAAACTCTCTCAGTAAAAACCTGTTTCTGTTGTTGGGAAAGACATAAAAACAAAACACCCTACAAAATGTTGGAAATGAATTGATTAGTGGGTCACCATCTCAATCATTTTCTTGCTTTAGTCTCTCTCACCCTGGTCTTATTCAAAAGGACCCATCACCCCACAAAATTCCAGATCCCTTGACCTTTTGATCCCTCATCATCCTTTAGCCATTAAACTGTAGGTAGGGTACACGGTAGAGGATTTTATTTGTCAGCTTCCTTCCTCCTCTCGTTTTCCTTTCTTATTACTCCACAGAGAACAAGTACCGTAGTAGTATTATTCAAACTTCATTAATTGCAACTGAAGCGAAATATGTGAGTAAAATAAAATGCACACAACTTAAGGTAATTCTTGGAAGTAGTATCTGTTCTTGTTTTTGCCATCTTTCTCTACGTATTATACTAATTTTATACATTCAACGGCTACATTTTCAGTAACCCAAGAGATACCTTTTAAGTAGCTGATAGCCACGTGATAGAACCAGACTGGTATTGTCCTGGCTTTTTTTTGTTCGTTCTTTGGCGGGACATATATAGAGCTCATTCTTGTGGACCCCTACCCCAATTATCCTATTCTACTTGTGCACAAGCACAACTGTCCAAATCATTTAACTCAACAAACACAGTTCCAACATGTTCCTTTTTCAACTTTTGACTTAATAAATAGCACTACATTTTGGTCCCCACGCCAAAGGAGAGAAATCCCGGCCGGCACGGCACGGTGGGGGTGAAGGTGTTTTAATAGGATAAAACAAGAATCACTAAAAGAGGCAATGAAGAGAAATATTGTTTCTCTTTTACCTTAAAATACCTACAAAAAATTGCATGAAAATTGAACGGCTACTGCTAGCTACTGTTGCATTGCAAATTTACTCTCACAACTTATACAGCTAATAATAGAAAAAGGGAAAGAATTAGAATGAACCTCGGGTTACAACATGTGAGTCTCGAAGGATTCAGGCGGGTGAAGGTAGGCATGTGGGATCAGCTGAAGACGCGATATCAGGGCCCACACGACAACCTTCTAGCATGAACACAATGTCAGCCATGGTGGGTCGATCAAGTGGGTCGGGTGCTGTGCATAGCAAGCCTACTTTAATTCCTAGCAAGAACTCTTCCCATTCTGACGATTCGGGGTCCAGTTCAAGCAATCCTGGCTCTAATAGTTCTGAAATTTGCCCTCTCTGCAATTGCCTCTTCACCCATTTCACTATGTCCTCATCTTGTGTGAACATTAATGGCCTTTTTCCTGTTAGTAATTCCAGCAACACAATGCCAAAGCTATAAGCATCTGATTCTCTTGTAGTTTCTCCAGTTAATGACGCTTCTGGGGATATATAGCCTAGTGTACCAACTGAAGTTGATGTGGAGGGCTCGGTTGCTGTGGCTAGTATGAGCTTGCCTAGGCCAAATTCTGAAAGATGGGCTTCAAAGTCTGCATCAAATAGGACATTCTGTGGCTTAACATCTCCGTGAACCATTGAGGATGAGTGAAGGAAAGCCAGGCCCCGAGCAATGCCAAGTGCAATGAGGTGGCGCATTGGCCAGTTGAGGACATGACCATCTTGGTGGGACGCTTCTTGGAGCAGTGTTGCAAGGTTCCCGTTAGGCATGTAATCATAGACAAGTAGTCTGAGGTCAGGCGGGCCAGCATAGTACCCACGTAGAACTGTTAGGTTCCTGTGCTTCACCCTGCCAAGTGACTCTGCCTCTTTTCTGAACATGTTCTCACCTAGCGATCCATCTGAAAGTCTACAGATTGAGAGCACCATTCCATCATTGTAACAGGCCTTGTAGACCACTCCATAATGTGTCCTGCTTAGTACATGTTCCTCGTCAAATTCTCTAGTTGCTTCAATTGTTTCAGCGAGTGTGATTTTGTTATTGAACATAACAAGTTTGGGTCCACCATTCTCGCTACTGCCACGACCACCACTGGTCCTTGAACTAGCCCTTGCAGGACTATGCTTCTTTTCTCCAGCTGCCTTCTCTTTGAGCTTCCTGCGCCACCTCAAGACGTTGTAAGTGTAGAAGCAGCAGCATGATAGAAGGAGAAGAGCTCCACTGGCAGCCACCGCAATGAACATAATCAATTTATTCTCACCATTACCAGATGTCTCACATCTTCTTTGCAATGGCACCCCACACAACCCCTGGTTGCCCGCATAATCCAATGAGTTGTTAAAACGGGAGCCCAACATCACTGGAATCTGGCCGACCAAATTATTGTTTGACACATTGAAACTCACCAAGCTAGAGAGCGTGGTAAGATTAGCTGGGATTTCTCCAGTGAAGTTGTTAGTAGAGAGGTCAAGGACAGTTAAGTTTGATAACCTGGATAGCGACTCTGGTATGTTCCCCGAAAGATGGTTCAAGTCTAGCACGAGTGATGTCATGGATGAACAATTGGAAATATCTACCGGGACTTCACCACTCAAGTTGTTTCTACCCAAATCCAACACACTCAGGTGGGAGAGATGCCCGAGATCAGCAGGTATTTGGCCCCTCAATGAATTTGAGTGCAGATTCAAATTCTCCAGAGCAGAGCAGTTGCCCAACTCAGGAGGAATTGAACCATTTATGTGGTTGTTAGACAAAGAAAGTACAAGTAATGAGGTCAAGAACCCAAATGTAGATGGTATATGGCCAGAAAAGGAATTGGAAGAAAGATTTAAATATTGCATACCCAATAAGCTACTGAAACCTTCAGGAACATTACCAGACAATTTGTTTTCTTGCAAAGCTATAACCTGTAGATTAGGCAAACCAGCAAGATCAAATGGTATTTCACCTGATAAATTCTGTCCACTCAAATCAACAACCGTTAGCTTATACAAAGTCCCAATGCTAGAAGGAATAGTGCCTGAAAAGCCATTTTTACTCAGATTCAGAACCGAGAGCTGTTGAAGATTCCCAATGCCAGCTGGCATACTGCCAGAAAACTTGTTTCCACTGAGATTCAATATGGTTAAATTGCTCAAACCCATTACATCCTCGGGCAAGCTTCCGTTGAGACCATTTCCTTCCAAGTTCAGATTTTCGAGATTAGTCAAATTTCTAAAACTAGAAGGAATGGAACCCGAAAACAGATTCCTTCCCAGTGATAACGTCTTCAAGCTTCTAAGATCACCTAAAAATATTGGAATTTCCCCCGTCATTCGATTCCCTTCAAGATCAAGAACCTTCAAGTTACTGCAGTTCGTAATCTCAAATGGAAGAGCACCTTCAAATGAATTATTTGCCATTCTCAGTTCCTCCAATCTCCACAAGTTCCCAATGACACTTGGGATTTTTCCAGAGAACAAATTCCATGACACATCCAGGGACGTCAATGCAGAATTGTTTGTCAAAATCAAAGGAAATTCACCATGTATTTGGTTGTGTTGAAGATCCAAAATTTGCAGGGAACTAAAACATTTAGACGACTCTTGCTTGACAATATTCGTGAACGCATTGAAACCCAACTGAACAATCCTAAGTGAGGGAGAATAAATGGAAACATTGCAGAACAATGAAGCTGGCAAGGAACCAGAGAGATTATTGTGTGATAAAGATATCACCTGAAGCTTCGGTAGAGCAGCGATTGCCGCTGGAATAACACCCCCAATAGCATTTCCTTCAGCACTCAAGTGAACCAACGATGAACAGTTAGCAATTGCAGAGGGCAAAGTTCCTACCAAGTCGTTGTACGCAAGCCAAAGGTACTGAAGCTGCTGGAGCCGGCCAAGACTCGCCGGAATTTCACCGGAAAAGCGGTTGTAAGAAAGATTGATCAGAAGTAACTGAGACAGGTCAGAAAAATTCCTCGGAATGTCTCCTGAAAACAAGTTTGACGAAAGATCAAAGTAGCGTAGACTCTGAGGAAGCTCTCCGGGGATTTCACCAGACAGCTGATTTCCGGCAACATTAAGGATTTGTAAATCAGTAAGGTTGAATATTTCCGCCGGAAGATTACCGGAGAACGCGTTTCCCTGTAGAAAAACCGAATGCAAGAGGGTACATTTGGATAACGAAGCTGGAACAGTCCCATTAAAGAAGTTGGAACGGAGGCTTAATTTGCGCAACATGCGCAGGTTACCAATTTGGGTAGTGAGTGGCCCACTGAGTTGCAAATGAGGGAGGCGAAGTTCACCAACTCGGCCATTGACGCAGAAAACACCGCGCCAATCACAGGGAGAAAAGGGGGACGAAGAATCCCAGTCAATGAGTGCACCAAGTGGATCATGAATACTGAGTTTAAAAGAAGTGAGGGCTTGAATTTCCAAAAGGGTTTGTGGGTTTCGCTGAGCGGAGCACAATGTGGAGAGAAAAACAAGGAAGAGAAGTAGAAAAGCAGCCATGGAAGAAGAAGAAGAAGAAGAAGAAAGCAAGAGCATGAGAAATTAGGAAAAGGAGTGGGCTTGGCTTAGTGAAGGTTAAAGGGGGTACAAATATGATAATGATAAAGGGGGAAGGAGAAGATGAGTGTAAATGGCCATAGAAGAGGTCCTCCTCAGTTGCACACAGACACACAGTGACACAGGAGGAGAGTGAGGAAGTGGAGAATCTGCAAATGCTTGTGAAGGAACACTTTTCAAAAGAAGGGGCCAATGGGCCTGTCAATATGGGTCGGTACTTTTTTACCTCTTATGGGTTGAATCATTCGGCCCTGTTGCTATCTTATCCTTCCTAAAGTAAAGAAAAGTACAAAATTATTTATATATATATGTA
>JACEIK010000105.1:182005-231444 GCA_018107945.1 Datura stramonium | reverse complement strand
ATATTGATAAGCAAAAAACACACATAAATTGAGATAAAAGGACTACTTTTTATGTGTGATGCTTATATGTTGGTCACGTATTAATAACTTTTTATTTATTTATTTATTTATTTATTTGTTAACTAGATCCAATGCTCTAGATTTGGTTTGGTTTTCTTTTTTAGTTTCATATATCCAGTGTATCATCTTGATGTATTAGACCATCACTTACTGAATTGCTTTGTCAATTTTTGGATCTTTAACAAACACTAAACTCAGAGTTTGGGTTTTATTTTGGTGTTCGGATTAGCTTGTGAGAAAATGTCATTTTATTAGTTTTTGAGAAATATTATGTTGAAGCTGTTTTAGATTTTTTTTCTTCTTCTTTTATAGTTGATTTGATATTTATCTTTTAATTGAAACTATACTGTTTATAATTTTTGAAAACAAAAATATAATTGAATAATTGTTCCAAGCCAAACAGGGAGATTCAAGATTGTAATGGTAGAAGACCTTTGTGGCAAAATATTCAAACTTGATCCACAAATGAGTCCACATACTTAAAAGTTGTCCAAAGTACATGAGTTGGCAGCATATTTTCATGGAAAAATGAAAACAATAAAAGAACATGCACAGTAACTCCTTTGTAGTTGTAATTGTTAATGCATATAATGAGATATAAATTATAATAAAGGCTAATGTATAGTAATAATTGAGTGGGCCAAGTGTATTAAGTTACTAGTACCTGCAATTAACTCAATAAAGATGGTGCATCACTGGTCAATGGTCAACGGTGAGCTGTAAGTTTGTAACAGGCTTAAAATTGAAGATTGAAATTGTGTGTGATTATATTTTTATAGAAAATATTTAAATTTGAATTTAATTAAATGTACTCTGAAAATGAAAAAGTGAAATTTGAAATACAACTTTAAATTAAATATAATTCTTTTTATAATTAAACAAGTAATTTTTATGACCAAATAAATTCTTATATTCTTAGATATGTGTTAAAGTCCCATATTAATGCTGCCCTACTTTCTGGTCCAGTTATAAATTTGTGAGCAGTTACTGGCAGTTTTTACTTTACTAGTCTCTTGTCTTTTACCTTTTCAACTTTTTAACTCCAAATTAGCTGACAATTGGCATTTTGTACTTTGACTTACTTTTGAAATGTGAGGTAATCAAATGGAGGTGAAAAAGGAAAAAAGAAAAGCAGACAAAAATCTCTACTCAGAGGATTTTGTTTTGAATTCTGAGTGGGATAATTCAAATGTGTAGAATACTTTCAAACTCAAACATGGTCCTGTAGAAGATTCATCAAGGCAAATTTCTACTTTATTGACTCTTATTTGCCTTGTGAGCTTGTAGGACCACAAAAAACCTATGTACAACACATTTGTGATTTGTGAACAGGAAAACAGGGGGATTGGAGATGAAACAAATTATATATATATTAGTTGTGCTATTTTCTAAATTGCATATTAAATATTTTATTTTAATTTTATTTTAAAATAAGTGGTGTTTTACATAATCAAGAAGACATTAATGATGTTCTTCCAATTTTATCCTTATTTAAATCGAGTGAGTTTTACATAATCAACAAAATATTAAAGAGTTACATCTTTTTCAAGATATTTATCAAAGGTAAGTGAATAAAAATATATTTTCTGTCTATGAATGAGTAGTTTTCTTAATGGATATACCCAAACTAAAAGACACCATTTATTTTGAAACTGAGGGAGTAGGTAGCAAAAGAATGCTATATTACTCATATAAGTGCACCTATTAATTTTCTTATATTCTCTTCCTAAAAATTATAAACATTTAGGTATTTGAAATAGTATACTATATTTCTGTCCATTTTTTCAAAATCTCGGGTTCATCAACCCACAAATGTAAGTCTTGGTTTTAAGTTTGATAAAATCATGAAATTAAATATCAAGGTTTTTAATTTTTAACTTTGAAGTTTAACATTATGTGAACTATTGAGTTATATTATTAATAGGGAAACCCCAGATAAACCTCCAAATTTATCACTTATATATCCTTACCCAAGGCTTTGGACCATTGGTCCCATTGAGAAGTTAGCGTGGGCCGAATGTGTAGACTGAAGTTTTCAGGCTCGTTACATGTTTTGGGCCACCATTGCTGGGCCTATTTTAAATGTGTAATCTGATCTCCCTAGGACTAGTAAGCGAAACTCTATTTACATTTTACAGAAAGCAATAAATTAGCAAGTCGTCTAAAACCTTAATTGACTTGGGATTAGACGATCCAAGTCCATATCAATACGAGATTCTCAACAATAATTGTACTTTCAACAGATTTATTTATTACTATTCATATGCATTCTTGAACATTCTACTTAAATTTTGTTATAAGGCAAACTGCAATAAGTTACATTGATTTAGTCCAGTGTAAACAATCGATATAAATAAATATTTATAGTAAGTGAAATGAATTAGAAGAACAAAGAAACAAAACTAATTTTCAACAATATGTATGTGCAATTATAATTTATATACGTCAATTAAAATTATTAATGCGCGTCTAATATCTTAAAATACTTGTGTCACAAATAACTTTTCTCTCTTCTTAGAAAATGTATACCATCAAACTGATAATGATATACTCGATGGTTATCGAATTTTTTAATTAATTTTATAAATATGTATCTAGTTATAAAAAGGACGAGGCTAGAACTTCTTTATAACAAGGCAAAAACATTAATATACCCGGAAGTGTTGCAACCACAATTGACATTTCGCATTATTCAAATATGAATACTAGTATGTAGTTTAAATATCAAAAAATAAGAAAAGGTATCCTACTGAATATTTGAATATTAAAGTTATTTAAATATTATTTTGTTGCATTGAATTTCTCTGCATTTTTAATAAAAAGTTCCAGAATAATCTTTTGATATGCATCCAAATGTGGGGAAAAAAAAGAGATGCACGACGTCTTAAAAAGCAAGGCAGAAATTTTAGATTTGAAGAATCTGCAATCATAACTGATACTGCGCCATGTTCAAATATAAACCGTATGTTATGAATAACAAAAAAAACAAGAAAATGATCTTACTAATATTTAATATATTAGAGATGTAAAATAAAAATTGATTGAACATTACTTTAGTAAATTAAATTTTATCATCAAAATAATATTAACAATATAAGATAAAATAACTCATAAAGATACATAGTTCTGTGATGATAAAAAGTTTCCTTATAATTTGCCAAAATGCTTTTGGTACAATACATATATAAAGTTTCATGTTTTTTTCAAAATATAGCTGAGCTTTTAATTGGTGATTTATTTTTAATAAAAAAGATATTTGCTATATTTATGATATCTTTTATAATGACGACCAGTTTACTAGTTTTTAAATAATTTAGTGACCGTTTAAACAATTAATAAATTTAACTACAATCATATAAGGCTTCCCTATAGTATCATCACTTTTATGATCGACTTTTTATCGTTGTAGTGATGAGTGACTCATGAGTCTAAAACACGTAGCTCAATATCCTGTTTTAAATAAACTCATCATTGATAATGTACTTGGAAAATCAGATCTACAGAATGGTTTGATAGTTAGTTAGAGTTATGCGAATATTAATTATATATGAATTAGTTATGAGAAAATTTGGGGTCATTTGGTAGTTGATTTGAAAGTGAATTATGTAGGTTTTAAATTACGTATAGTAATACCACATTTGGTAGCTAGTACGAAGGTAAGTTATTTATGTATAAAATTTGATCTAGTGTTTAGTATGTAATTTAGAAACCTGCATAACCAATATATGTATAAGTTATAAGAGAACCTATGTTATTTTATACGAAGATAGAAGATGGAATAATTTATACGATTAATAGCGCTTATATAAGCGAATTACCGTAAAATAATTGAAGATTCTGTATCTAGCCAGTGCATTGTATGCTTTCATGCTCCATAGCTACAACAATGCAAAATACATTGTATGAATATCTAGTAATCTGATTGAATGAATAGGCCAAAAATATAGAAATACGAGATAGAAAAGGGTGGGTACAAATATAGAGAGGCATGAAATCTGATATACAAAGTGGGGGAGGAGAGAAGAAGAGGGCCCGAGAGAGGGAGATAGCCAGTGAAAGAGGGGAGGAGAGAAAGGCGAAAAAGATTTTCTTTTGGTAAAAAAAAACAGTTGCTATAAATTATAAGTACCCAAAGCATAACTATTAAGGTTCATTATGTTAGCTATTTTGAAATTTCTCTTTAGCAGATTACTCTACTCAAACTAGCCATTTCTCCGAGCTGCTTAGGATCAATAGTAGGGACTATATGAGCCACCAATCTTTATCTTTCTGCAAAGTATGGAAAGTGGGTGAATCTTTGCTAACTGTTGAGGCAATTTTCAGTAACAGTAGTCTATTTGTAAGACTAAAGTTTCGAATATATCCAATCTCCTACTTTTAAATTCCCTTTCGGTCCCATTTTTGTCCGAAAAGAACTTCATCCTATGTTGTGCCTTCTCAAGGTTAGCCTTAAGCACCTTTGCCATAATCTTTCTTCAAGCCACTGGTCCACCTTAGCCAATTTAGTTTGAGGCTAAAATTGATGAGATAGAGTGAAAAGGATTTGTAGATGTGGAGATCAATGATAAAGAGATGATGATTTTATTTTAAAATATTACAAAAATAAAAAAATTAAAAATATTTTTATATTATTGATAATTTATTTATAAAATTATTGAAAATATTACTTTTACTTATTTTAATAACAAAATTATAAAATTAAAAATATCGCGAAATATATCGGCCTCACTCGCTCCACCCTTTTAAAACATTGGTTGAGGACCAACTCAAATAATAATTGTGAGGATCATAGTCATAGAACAATTTAAATGGATATACTTTATGGTAGAATGATAGTGAAATTATGCAAACCTCAACTATATAGTGAAAGTTATTTGTGCCACTCCTTTAGCTTGTGGCTGCTCATGCACCTCAAGTAGTACTATTCTAGCTAGGCATTTATTCACTCTCTCAGTCTGCCCATCAATTTGGAATGGTAAGAAAACTGAACTGGAGCTTCAATTCAGTCTTAAGACCCTTAAACAACTCCTTCCAAATTAAAACTGGCTAAGAAACACTGTGTCTCTGTCACTATACTTTGAGGTACGCCATGCTATTTATATACATTCTCATGAATACTTTGGCAATTCGAACATTATTAAAGTGTGCAGAGACAGAGAGAAATGAGCATACTTACTAAAATCTGTCACAATGACAAAGATGATATCCTAGCCTTCAAATTTAGGGGACCTTCAATAAAATCCATGATGATGTGTTCCCATGATTTGTCTGATGTAGAATGAAGGGAGTAATAACGGTTGGGATAAGTCACACATTCTTTCTTGCATCTTTGACAAATATCACATTCCAGCACTTTCTTCTTAGATATCAACAAACATGTTCGGCAAGTAAAAAAACATCCTTTGCAATGTGGTTGACACTGCTCAGTGACCCCCAAAGCTGACCAAATAAAAATGACATTGGACAATTTTACAATTCTAACACACACACTCTTTTGATGACATATTTTTCTTGTTTTTATTTATACTTTTCAAGGCCTTCAATTTCATTTTTAAAAAAATCAAGGATTGCGTATTTTTCTTTAAAGATAATAATTTTAAAAAAATAGTTTTCACGAAAGAAAAATCAATCTCTTTGAATTATTTTGTTTTTTTAGAGCAATAATTGAATCAGTTTTCCAGTGATTCTTTGGATCAACTCAATCCAATAATTTTTTCTCTCTAGATTTTACATTTTTAGTAGTGCTTGATTGCTAGGAATTGAAGTGTTAGAGAAAAAATGGGACTCACGGAAAACCTATTTTAAATGTAATCTCAGCAGGACCTAGGATTCTTATCTGAAATAGTATTCTAAAACCCCTTGACTTGGTCTTAGACATATCCTAATTTAGTAAAGTAAGAAAGAAATTAAAATCACTAATTTAAGGGGAAAAAGTATAAAAGAATAACCTCAAAATGGAGGCCATCCGTGCAAAAACTTCATTCTTGTTGGGAACAGAATATAAGTTGGCTAGCTTGCTAGGAATTGAAGTGAATAGTATTGAATGAAAAGCCTATTTAAAATGTAATCTCCGTGGGACCAGGACACCTATCTGAAATAGTCTTCAAAAACCTATTGACTTGATATTATCAAAATCATCTACTCCATCTTATATATGAGGGTTTATATTAATTACCCTACCCTAAGAAATCACCATTACTTATTTTCATTGTTTGCTTGTATATTACCATGGAGAGCAAAAGCATACCAGTAAAGAATATTATTGTTCGTGAGCGTGGAATCTGCTTGTTTTAATTCCAAAGAAAATGGAAAATTCTACGTAAAAAATTTCCATCGATGAAGAAAACCCTTTACGGCAGCAAGCAACAATGACACGCCCATCTAAAATAAACAGACATTCCAACAATGTTAGATGGATGTCAAAGTTCGCACTCGTGATTAATGTTTCCAGTTCAGATCTAAAAGGGCAATTAGTCTTCGTTTCGAGTGTTTTAGGCACGTAATTTCTTTCCAGACTCTTTAGTAGGAGTTGCAACGTACAAATTGGACACCCAGCTCAAGAACAACTGTTGTATGGAATTATCTACTGATCAAAATATTCTTATTCCTTGTGAGCACAAGACTTGCACAAGTCTTAAGATTTTTCAAGATAAGGTCTCAAAGGGAGCGTTGAACGTAGAGGTGGTAGTGCGGGAGAACATATCAATTAATGGTGTTGCTCATGATTATTTTGTCCTCAAAACACAAGATTTTATGATGCCCAAGCTCCAATAGCTACGACTTCGATCCCATGATTATTACTTTATTATACTACCTAGGATTGATTAATTAGGATTATGATTCTTCATATTTTATATATGTCTTAGATCTATTCAATGTTTGTTTCCATTTTTCTTTATCCTTTTGGGCACCTTTCTTTCTTCTTTCAAACTTGACCCATCACTGAGTAAGCAATCTCTTTGTGTTAATTATGTAGTAGTAGTAAAGAACTGCCACTGCAATCAATCGTCATCTTCTGCATGGATTTTAAAAAAATTAAAATAATGTATACCTTAAAAAGGTTAGAAGTTTATTTTTCAATAAAATACATAATGCTTCAAATCAAGATTTCATAATATCTAGTTTCGTTCCTTACCTACCAGGCTACCACCACAATCCTTCGCGGTCATCTTCTTGTAATGGGTTAAATTTCAGTGCCACAGATTCCAGCCAATTCACGAATGCCTCAAATGATTATTTAAACAATTTTCACATATGTGTCATTTATTCTTCCTTTTGTGGCAGTTCCCACCAGCGAACTGCAAAAATGACCAACTTAATTACTTTATGCAGTTTGTTTAATGACAGGCAAATTGTCTATTTTAGTTTTATAATTTCACAAATATATATTTTTTTGGTCTGGAGGGTCAAAAAAATATATATTTTTATGTCAGCTTATAATTAATATTTTAAATTATATTATTTAAAAATTATAAATTAAATATTTTAAAATAAATTAAATTATTATTAAATATAAAAATATATTATTTTCTAAATAAACTAATAAGAGAGAGTGTTATATAATGGAGTCTGTTAAAAACTCACCTCATAATTAAATTTAATATAATTCTAGACACAAACTAATTATAAAGACTTGTTTATTTTTCATAATGTAATGTTTGAAAAATATTTCTTTACTCTCGAAAAATTTACCTAAATTTTATCTATCATTCAAGATACATACTATTATATTTGAAAATATAATAAATCATGAACATTTATAACTATTGTATTGTGAAAAAAATAATGATGCATATTTTCCAACTAAATAATATTTTAATTCATAAATATATACTTAAATTCTAACTAATCACACATTTTACAAGAATAACATGCACTACATCTTTAACTAAAAAGGTTAATATTTAAACCTAAATTTCAATTAATTAACAAAAAAATTTTTGAGATGACTTTTCAAGAAGGAAGAATTTGAGAAAACTTCAGCGAAACGAAAATTAGCCCAATTATATCCAAGTATCGGGCTCGATGAAGAAAACATGTGGGCCCGAACTCTAACCATTCAGCCCTTAATTCTTGCAAAACCCTCAGTCTTACTCCGTCGACGGCGAAATCCTCCCATTTCCGGCAATCGATCGGTATGTTTCTGGATATTTCTTTACTTCAACCAATGTTCTTTCCCTTTTCTACCCTAAGCAATCCTTCACTGATATTAATGTTTCTTAGCATGAATTCGAGCTCTGCTTTTGATCAGTGTGCGAAGATGACGGGATTTTTATGTATGAAAGGGCAAGCAGCAATAGTTTTGACTGGTACATTTTAAGTCTTTATGTAAATATTCTCTATATTGAAGAAATTATTCTACTGCGGAAAGTTCAGAGAAAATGCATAGTATTGTACTTTTGGTACACATGGAGTTTGTTGCCTTTTCTATTGAAGAAAGAGCAAGGTGTACTGTTTGAGCTTGCTTCTAATTTGTGTCATCAAATCATCTGTAATTCATGGAGCCAGAAATCTTTGAACACTTCTTAGAGGAAATTTTGTAGTTTGGCATAGTTTTTTAGCTCATTACAGTATATCGTAAGTGGTGAACATAGATTTTATGACCTTTTTAGAACATCAATATCAGTTGAAAGATGCATATATGAAAATTGAGACTTCAGAAAGCCTGTAGGCAGGAAAATGCTTATTTTTCTCACCATTTGAGCTTGACGGTAACATGAAAACTTATTCGGTTTTTCTTCTTTGGGGATTCCCTTCCAGGAGGTCCCCAGAGGTTGTGTGTTACTTTGCTGTTTCCTGGGTGCTTGAGTTTGATGTTTCACTAACTAAATAAAGAGGTAAGAGTATAGTTCATATGTCGTGATTGGAAGTTGGTATCCTTCTTCTTTATGGGTTGTTCATTTTTGTCTCGGTATGTGTGTCATGGATTATTGAAATTGTCACATTGAGAATTCCCTTTGTGTTGCTTTCATTAAAGTAAAGATCCTTTATTTTTTGCTTGTACATTTGTTAAGAAAAATTCATTTTCTTATTCTCCAAATAGTTTTGTATCTGGATTTCATATATTTTCTACTTCACTTTAACTATTAAGAAAACATTAGGTGATTTTTTTCCATCTGTCTAGCATTGATCCAAGAGTTACTTGGTAACTATTGTCGGTGGGAGGTGGCGGGTATCCCATGGAATTAGTCAGAGTCTTCATGGCGAGTCCGGACACCATATTTATAAAAAAAAATGAAAAAAAATTAGAAAGCATCATAACGTTTTAGTTTTATATTGTTTTACTTTAATGGGTGAATCTCTTGGTTGACTTTGCTTTAATCATCTTGTTGCAGATGTGCAGCTTGTCTTAGTTTTGGATTCTCCGAGATTTAATGCAATTCATTTTGTGATTCAGGTTGTTGGTTGAATCAAGAGAAAAAAGATACTTGTATGATTGTATGCTTTTACTGAAACCACATGTAAAACGGAGGCTCTAGTGGACCTTGTTGCAAGGTTGAAGCATATTTATAGAAAGATGGTGTGCTTACAGATTTAAAGTCGTTTGGTACTGTTCAACTGGGTTATGGCATTAAGAAACTAGATGGAAGATACTACCAGGTCTGTCACCGACTATCCTTTCAATGCTGTCATATTTGCCTTTTCTTTTTGATAAGTAGACAGTTTATTAGAAAATCATCAAAGATGGAATGCAGTCCATAAACATTAATTTAACTCTAGAAGCAGCAAAAACAAGAAACACTATTCACATTTGCCTAAGTTTTGATGTGGAGAGTTGGGTACTTATTGCTAGTGGGGAATAACAAGTACCCGGTGTAATAGTCGAGGTGCATGGCTAACACATCATGGTTATTATAAAAAAGCTATATAAGTCCTCAAGATATGAATTTATGCTGGCAAAAGTACCAAAAAATGGCCGTTCCATTATCTACTGTATTTCTGGCACTTTAGCAGTTGTTCCATCTAGCACAAGGGATAGAGCTGTTTAGCCCCGTCGTCATTTTTCTGCCGTTTTCCATTATTTTGGTGCATGATAAGATAAAGAAGTTTTATGTCCGTGATGAGGACCATGCTTTTGAAATTTCTTGCCATGATGCACCTCTGGTAACTTGGATGAACCTTTCTCTTCTGTATCTTTGCAAAGGAGTTAGGTCAACTTCTGTTCTTGGTATTATGATTTATGTTACTACTTTAAAAGATGTTTACTGTTTTTAGGGTAAACTGATGCAAATGACAGTGATGACACCACCCAGTTTTAACATTGAGCACATTGAACAAAGAAGACCGCCTACTTCGATGGCTTTTGGTTAAGCATCGTGATATTAAATTAGGATTGGACTTTTGGGTGAAGATGATGCTAAGGCTGAACTAAACAGAGTTCAGGAGCAACATATATGAAAGTGAGGAAGAAGAGGAAGAAGATGATGATGAAATCAGTAGTCTAGAAAACTGATGATTTTAACATAAGCTGATTAGAGGCCACCATAACCCAAACCAGGAGATAAAGGCCACAAGTGAACCTAAACCTACTAGTTAATGTCTGGCTAAAACTAATACTAGTAGATTAGTAGAAATTGATAAATTTCTGGCACAGTCACCTGCTGTCTTTGGTCTTTTACTATGACTCAACAATCTTATTCATTCCTTGATATTTGATCTTGGAGGGTGTTTTCCTCTGTAATTATGAGTAAGTCTTACAAATGATTCTCCCTCTTATGAGTTGCTGTGATAATCAGAGACTAAATTATTTTTCCTATAGTTTGCTTATCTTTTGGGGTGGGGTTGAGCAGTTTTTCCTCTGTAATTATGAGTAAGTCTTTCTATTTGTATTGTTTTGACTCTGTGCTAGTGAAGCACCTATTAAAATTGAGGTTGTGATTTTTTTAAAAATATCATATTCCAAGAATTTTAAACTGAATCTACAAATACGGAAAAGAAACCAAGAAAAGATTGATAGGTGAAAAGATTTTTGTAATTTAATTTATTAGTCTTAAATCAAAAAATGGTTAGTATAAACTAAAAGGAAAATGAAAAAACAAGACGACCCAATCCACCTCTATTTTAAGTGAAGACTAATTGGGCAAAACATGCTTAGTGCAAATTGTCTATTAAGATCATTGTAAACAGTAATATTTGCTGGACCCTATAAGGAGTAAAGTTATTTCGGATTGAGCTTGCTTCCATTTTATACAATTAACTGAAGCCCAAACGGTAAAGTAATTTCTCCTTGGTCACTAAAAAGTTTTGTGACAGATGAAATGATGGTAGAAGCAACATAGAATTGACAAAGAAATCAACGATCAATCTATATATGATGTAGGTAAGTTACACTCTCTTTATGTTCAGTAGATCAAATTGGGACTCCTGTACAAATCTACATTCGCAATTACAATCAGAATCTCTCCAGTGATCACCAACCCAAATAACAAACAAACTAAGAAAATCTCAAACTCACTATCAGTTAAAATCAGAACTACCATGAGAAATGGAGCTCGAAGCCATCAACCAGTATTTCCAACTCAAATGTTGGACTGACATTTTACAGGATAGAAGATATCAAGCTACGCGTGAAGCTATAAGTTCTAGATGGTCTGGGGAGTGAAGAAGTCAAGACCAAACATCTCCTTAGGAGCTTGTCCTGCTTCATCAATCCGGTTAATTTTGCTGCCAGGTAAGCACTATCTGCAATGTGGTTCATATCATCTGTCTTCCACAAACGCCCGAGCCTAACTGAACCTCCTAAGTTTGCTATTATTGAGAATGCCCCACTTAAGGTACAGGCTTTCTCGTTCTTCCTCCGTTAGCTTCCTCAGCATTTGCTTGCGCAGCATCCGTCTCTCTTGACGAAGGTCTTTCATGCTGTTTAACAGAGATAAACAAGTTACCAATCAACAAAATTTCATTTGCATAGCATCTATCATCTTTTTGTACACCATTTAACATACCAAGTACAAGACTGGTATGTTAAATGCAGAGACGATGCCTTTCGCCATGCTGTATGTAGAAAGAGAGTGCAAATGTACATGGTTGTGTGACAAAAATATACGGCCCAAGGAAAGGTATCTGTTCTTACCCACCGTTACAAGTTACAATTGTTAATGTTTCAGAATCAGATGTTAGTCTATTACCTTTGTGCGGCAGGCAAGAAGTCCTTCCATTGACCACAGTTTTCTCTCCGAGTGAATATATGTCGTTGAGAAAGGTCAGTCTTCTGATCTCTACCTCCATATATACAGCATCCTTAGGATCACCTTGGAAAAGAGGAAGAAATATGTTCTGTGCACGAGGAAATGTTGCAAACATTCCAAAGTTCAATAATCTCTTTCTGAGCATCTTGAACTCTGAGGGCCATGCGAAGACTTTTCAGATCATCTTCTATTGGGTCCAACCCGGCATCTCTGGCCACACTTGGTTGGTTTATCATGCTCTAGTTCAGCCTCCTTAACCAGTAACATACAAGCACATATTAGTCATGAATTAAGGAAATGTAAGTTCTCTTGGTTCAATTTAAAAGCAGTGCACATAAGCCCAAGAGATAATCCTACTGTTGACTTGAGGTTTTATCTATAATATTTTTCAAGTCACATAACCTTTTCATTCCATGAATATCAACCATGAAAATGAAGCATATAAATTTCGTCATCCTTGTAGAAACTCCATGAATGACTGGAATTATGAACAGATAAGAGATTGAAATATATGAAAAATGCTTAAAAAGAGGTAGAGAGAAGAAAAGATAATACTCACAGGACACTCTTTGACCTCCTTTTCATATTGAAGCTCATCCGTTTCATCCGTCCTTGCATCACATGCATCATCTACATCATTGACATTCTCATTAGCTGTATCTTCCCCTTTTGACATGTTGATGTCAGTCTCACCATAAAAGGTGAGACCTTTCTCTTGAGAGTCCTTCACATCAGGGGTAAAGTTCAGGAGAAATTTGTTTCCCAATGCTCTGGTCTTGGGAGCATTTCTTTGACCGAGATGGTGGAGTATTTTCATTTTGTTGAGTTCCTTAAAGCGTGGAATATAGATCATCCATTAGGCTAGCTTTACAGCTTCTGCTTCTACAATTTCAGCCAGGCTGGTGAATCGCCAAGGCGCTCACATGGTGAGGATAAATTTGCTGGAGAAGGAGCCTTAAATGTGTTCACAGTTCAACTCTTTATCTTCTTTCTCTTCCTTGAGGCAATGGTACTGGCTCTCTATTGTCTGCAATCTTTGGCGATTCAAGGGTTTGGGAATCCTTTGAGGGAAGTGACAATGGTTCTTCACTAGATTTCCTTCCTCAGAGAGTAAGGAGAAGGACACATATTCTTGGTCTTCTTTACGAAACAATGTAAATTTTCCATTTCATGAGTGAAAGGTGATACTAATCGTCCATAGTCTTCGCTGGAGAGTGATACTGTTCCCTTATCTGCTTTGTCTCCATTTTCTGCTGTCATTGTAGCTAGAAATTTACTGCTTTCTTCAGGAGATGGAAAATTAGGTTCTTCTTTTCCCTTCATACTTGATTCCCTCGGTTTCAATGCAATGAACCTTGAATAAGTCTTCTGAAGTTCCATTACTTTGTTTTTTCAATCTCATCCATCCTTCCACATGAATCCCTTTCACTATAATTTGAATTGCCCGCTAATAGCCTTGGAGTTGAACTGTTATGGAGAAAGTTTTCTTCAAACTCTGGCACGTGTATAATTTGGGTCCTCGGAACTACTCCTGCTATGTCCATCTGAACGTAGTGTTCTAATATCAGCATCTATAGATGGAGTGTCTGACAAAATGGACACTTGCATTGGACTTGATAATCCTGGTGATCTCTGAACACGCAGATTTGGGTAGTTTCTTAAACCAACCTGTAACATAATAAAGATGCCTTTAGCATTAGGAAGCAAATACATAGACAGAAAGTAACAGTCTAAGTAGCATATAATACCTGCATCAATAAACCTGTGTAGATCTCAAGCAGTTGTCGCAAATCTCTAACTTGAGTCTGAGCAATGTCACGCTGCATAGTCAAGTCCTTTATTTCCTTCTCCATCTACAAAAGTGATGGCAAAATGATCAAGAGTCAAGAGTGTCTACCGGTACAATTGTAAAATAGCCAGGTAAAAATTTCCAAGAAATCTAGATTCAGTCCAACTCAATAATGATAGCATGTCAGGTGTGATGTTTTACTTGTTTTAATTTAAGATGGCCAGAGGTTAAACTTCCTAGTTATTTGGAGATCACATCTTGCATATGAAGAAAATTTCAGATGCTTGTAAGTTTGCATCTGCAAAATTCTTGTAGCGACAATTATTCCTATTTACTTTTACATAGAACCTATTTATCGTTGTTTACTACAATTATACCAATTTGTTGACACCGGTCACCATGTTATGGGGCCAGACAGTCCATGTCTCTCTCTCTCTCTTACTCAATGGAAGTTGCCGTACAATGGAAAGAAACTGTCACTTCTGTATGGTGAGGAAACAAGTGAGTGCCTAAGTAAAACAATAGGATATCACAACTTGGATGTAAGAGGTACCAAAGTTTGGCAAGTGAGGGAGGAGAATTAATGAACTCTAAAGATAAACGTCATGCAAATACATGTGATTATCTGTCAAGATGCAGTACCTGTTCTATTTGCCTGTTCTTCTCTCGCAGTAATGCTTCATAATCTGAAGGGAATAAAGAAGTTCTAGGACTCTGAACTCGCTCTCAGTCTCTCCAACTCCTCTGCAAATGCTTCACTAATGCTTTATCTGACATGACTACATTCACTTGAGCAGTAGTAGTTACTTCCTTGGCGCAACTTGCAAATAGAAAGAGTATTCTTGATTGCTCAACATGACTTCGTGCAGGGCTCATTGTACAGATGATTGCAGTTTTACCATTGCCACCCAATGACGGTTGCAGTATCCTTGTTAACTTTGAATCTCGGAAAGGAATGTGACCATTTCTACCCTTGCTGTATTCAATTATATAACTTGCATTAGCGACAATTTCAATTTCCTACTAGATGAGAAGTGATCTGGTGAGGTATTCTATGCTTAAAATCTCTAAGCATTTGGATGTCCTAGGTCTTCATGGAGAAAAACAAAGTTTGATGTGAAGACAATGTAAAGGACTGTGCAGAACCGATGCAACTGGATTATATGTTTCAGTGCTGAATGCAATGCCCGGCATATGACTTCTTAAGTGCCAGCACTACATTAGTAAGCTTGCACCAGAACACATGAACTCTTACAATAATTATACTGCACTAGCTTAAAAGGGCAGGGAAATTATAACAACCTTAGCTTACGTATAACAGTGCCCAAGGTCAGCAAGCTGCGATTTATGTGACAGCCCTCTTTCAGCCTTGTGCCAGCTGACCAGCTGAGATGCACGCTCACTTCCAGCTAAATCGACAAAATTCTGTGTTTCATCCAGAAAAACAAGCTCTTATTAGTATGATGACTACTGAGATCATGCTACATATTAACTATCTCACAAGACATATTTTCATACCACAGTGAAGAGAACTGGAGTTGTCCCTGCCTAAATATACGAAGCAGAACTTTCAATTGTCTGCAAATAAATTATGTGTCAAAATGTAATCTATATAAAAGTTAAAACTAACTTGTTAGCCAGTTGCACAAAACTAATACAGTATTAAGTTATTTTACCAGTCTGATAATTTGGTGAGACCTGGAGCTGGTCTCGTTCAGTGCAGTCTCTCCTATCTGTCTCTGAGCTGCAAAAATTCAATCAATATCAATCAGCTACTCCTCAAACCCTCCTCTGTATCCACATTCCACACTTCTCAGGCAAAATTTCGTTCCAGTACTAGATAAATTCAAAATCGCAGATGCCTTGAAGAAATCAAAGCTAATCTTTTGTCTCTTACCTTCACAAATAGAAAGGAGCTGAATCACATGGTTCCAGTCCCTCAATGTTTCCTCTGTGAGCTTCTCAACAATTGTCCCTCTCTGTCAAAAGTTGCTTTATGAGATTTCAAAGGGAAAAAGAAAAGAGGGAAAAAACTAAAATTTTGTTGATCAAATAAAGGACACACCTCGGGTCATCTAGAAGTCTAAGAAAAGTGCTATCAGCACTAGAAGATCTCTCACAGATTCATTGTAAATTTCCATGAAGAACTTCAAAGTAAAGTCTCTCTCCGTGTGCTACAAGTAGTAAATACAAGTGGATACTCAGTAAGCGACGAAGCCATGGATAATAAAAAATGCAGACACTATAAACAGAGTGGCTGCAAAGTAAAATATTAACACCTTCTGAATATAGTCATATATATCTGCTATGGCATATTCAGTTATACCAGTCATAGTATATGTCTTTTTTTTTTTTTCCACTGCTTGTTTGGCCATAGGCGAATACGCTTGCTAGGAAATACAAAAATGGTTTCAGATCAATAATACAGGACATGGACTTCTACTTAGATATTCGAAAAACCAGAAGATGAAAGCACCTGAAAAATAAAGATACCAGGACAACTAAAGAAAAATGGAAAACATTTTGTTTTCTTACAATTGAATCCACTGCGACTGAAAGAGCAACATCTTTAGCAGCTTCTTCATACACCTGTCTTGTGGAGCAATTAGACCTAAATACCCTGTCTGGAAGCAAAACAGAATAATGTTAGCAGAGAACTATAAAAGTACAATTCAGTGGTATTATCAAATATGGTAAATCAGGACTTTTTGAGTTTCTTTAAAAGCTTCTTTCCTGAATTAGCACAAATTTTAAATCACAATTAAAGAAAAATAAACGGTTAATGCAAATAAAGTAAAAACAGATTTACCCAAAATGGGTTGCTGAATTTAATTAAATAAAAAACTTCAGTTCATCCATGAGGCAATAGTAAACAAGAAATGCAAATTACAAGACTTCCCAAGTAAATCATACCCAAAAAAAAAAAAAAAAAAAGATGAATTAGCAAATTTACTTACCAAATGTATAAGCGAGAGGGATACATAGAGCGTTCGGACAAGAAAGATTAACATTCTTGTAAATAATAGTAGTGTCATTGTACTCCAATCTGAAACATCGTTTCTGAGAATCTCTTTATCATTCAAAGGCCTCAGTCGCACCGACACTAAATTCTCTCTTCACGGCCACCACCCTCCTTCGCCGCCACCTCTCCTGGCCCCATTGTACCCGTACTCAAAATTATGCATATAAAAAATGTCAAATAATTATCACTAGTATAAAATCCCATTTTCTGGTGCTGAATTCTTCAGAAAGAGAGTAGGGTATAGTAGGCATATATATTAAAGTAAATTTTTTGTCCAAGTAACTCAATGAATGATCATATTGTCTGAATTGAAAGGTGATGATAAGTCAATGGAAGATGAATGATAGGGAGTATATAATATGGCTCTAAGTGTGTTTTGTCTCATGCATTTATGATCTATTTTTTTTTTAGACTTTATAAATATTGTTTAGATGTTTTATGGGTTAGCTATGGTCCCCAGTTACAGTCTGTCAGTCTCTGTCTTGATTCTAAATGAATGTTCCTTTACCTTTGGTTTTCACAACAAAACCAAGGATTAGGTTCAGAATGTCATGCATTAACATTAAAATATCTCCCTCAGTTTCATTTAATTTCTCAGAGTAATGTTTTACATAATTTTTTTTTTTTAAAAAAGGAAGGTAAAAATGTTATTTGATTAAAATATTTTTATTAATTTTCAATCTTTATTGTATTTATGCATCTCTTGACTAAAATAATTATTGCTAGGAACAATTATTTTTTGATTTTCCAAATTAATAATATTTGAAAATATAAATTTAAATATATATGACAACTAAAAAAACAACGGAGGAAGTGATGAGTGATAATCAATACTTCTTTCATCTCATTTCATATTACGTTATTTGATTGTGGGCCAATTTTTTAAAATTATTATCTAAAATAAAGAATAGAAATTCATGTGATTCTAAATACCTTTATTATAAAATAAAAATTAAGAAATTAAATTATTTAAAAAATATATGAAAATGAAAATCTTTTAAACAAGCTGAAAAGAAAAGTGCAACAGGCACATAGTAATATATGTATTAATTTGTTTACTATAAGCAAAATATTTTCCTTTCTTCCTTTGTTATATTCTTTACACCTGGGGAAAAGGTGGAAATTCTTCTTCCGACAGGGGGTCGTTTTCGAGGAAAGTTGATTTGATAGCTTTTAATGAAAAAAATAAGCACCGGCCATTTGACAAAATCTCTGTTTAGTTTGGAATATGAAACTCAGAGAAAATAGTAGAGACACAAAAGTAAACTGAATTCATAATTTTTATTTTTTTTAAAAAAGAAATTACAGAAGAGAGTTTTTAAAAAAAATTAAAAAAACGAACAAAATTGGCTTTTTTTTTATCTTTTCAACGTTTAGTTGATGCAGGCAATTGACAAAGATGAAAAGATACTCCTAATTTTCAATATTATTGTTTTTATTTTCCTAATTCTTTTCTTTAATATTTGGTTGTGTTGGTTTATTTTCTAATTTACGTTGCGAACTTAACAACCAGATCGAACAACAAAGTTTAACTAATTTAATGACATTTTCTTTTGTATGTGTTAGTCGTTTCGCTGAAACAACTAATAGTTGGTTAATTGTTGTTATACACGTTAGATCTCATTGTAACAGGTTACCAAAAATTAAATTAGATTTCTTCCATTTCAATTGATTAATTTTTGCCTGACTCAATCAATTGGGTATTGCAAACTGAAACTTCATTAGATAAAGGTCAAAACTAAGAATGGTCTCTAAATTAAAATTCATACCTAAATTTATTTTTGCTAAAAAAGTAACTAAATCTTTAGCACTTTCTTGTTTGAATTAAAGAAAGATAGGGTGACATTAAAGATGCACAGTCTTTATCAGCGTAAACGTCTAATTTTGGATTTAGTTGTGAAGCAAGCACAAGCAAAAATTATAATATCTTTGGGTTCAAAATGGAATTCTAGAAATTCAAAAATATGTACTCTCATATTATAATAAATTTATAGAGTTTCTAAATAGATTTTTTAATTAAAAAAATTAAAAAACGAAAAAGAAATTGTGGGGCTTTGACTTGGAGCTTAAAGGCACGCCTCTTATGTTTTATTCTTCTGATCTATATCTATCTTGCTTTGAATTCGTGAATGACAAGTGAGGCTTGTTCTATATAACATATTTTTTCAATTTTTGGGCATTTATTTAGTATATAAAAGAAATTTTGGGAGTCAGATGGAAGGTTTTGGTTTAAATGCACTTTAATTTTTATTTTTTTAACTTTAAAGTCAGTTATTTCATTATTAAGAGGAAGTAGCCCTGTATGTTATTTTTGGTTTGGGTGACCTTCAGTGAAGTAAGCGAGAGTGTTGATATTTTAAAAAATATTTTTTAAATTTTTTATGTTAGGTTGGTGAATATTTTCTAGAAACTAAAATGAGAGCAAATGACTTTTATGTAAAAATATGAAAATAAGTTGCAATCTGGCGTTTAAGTATTAATTATATGTACCGGCACTCCAGCCTTGCGCGTCTTTCTGCCCACTGCATGCCTCGGTACCACCACCTACCCGGCCTTCGTAGTATTTATCACAAGATGTATATACAAATAATTTTTGAATAGTATTTTTCATTTACCTATCGAACATAAAAAATAAAGTAGAAAATCATAGCAATGTTTTATGAAAAACATTTTCGTTCATATCACATACCAAGAAGAAAAATACTTTTAAGTGGCGACAAAAGATAAATAGTTTTCTGATTAAGCAAAAAAAAAAAAAGAGAGAGAGAGAGGTGATTTTGCCATTTGATTAGTTTGATTAAGTTTACGAGTAATGAGTGAACTTAAATTGGATGTCAATTTTGGTGCTCTCATCGATATGGAAACTAGTTATTATAGTAATGTCAGTATGAAAATTTTTTCTTAGACTGGACAATTAATTATCTTGTGCTTACATATTGCATTGATATTTTTAATGTCTTTTTCATAAAGCATGTCACCAATATACTACAAGTCAACAAATAAAAGACACACAGTTTAGGTGATTAATCAGAAGCTAATAAATCATTTTCACTTTAATATATGTTGGGCCCAAAATATAAATTTAATGCAATATTTTCACCTAACCAAGAGAAAAATATATATGAAGGCAATGAATGGTGGAAGGTGAAGATCCTGTTAAGTCCACCTCGTGTGGAGCCTAATGACTGACAATCTGTTACACTGTTATCATCAAGTACTAAGTTGGTATTTGTTGCCTTAATTTATTATTTGAGGCATTCGAAATTCTTTCTTGTCATTATTCCACAGCAGGCAAATGCTTAATCATTTGGATTTAACTTATTAATCCAGAGCAGGTAAACGCTTAATCATTTTGATTCTACGCTTATATATATTCTACTATCTGCGGCAATAAGCTCATCAAAGCGAATATTCGCCAGTTTTGAATGGAAATTAGGTATTTTAAATTTAGGCGTCTTGAAATTTATTTATTTATAAAAGAAAAATGTCTTTCTGAGTAAACATGCTTAACAAATATAACGCGAAAATGATAATAGCTGCTTTGAAGTATTTTAACGAGTATGTAAAACTCTCTCCGTTTTAATAGGATAGAAATTGAAAGAACATCATTAATGTCTTCTTGATTATGTAACACACCACTTAACGGAGGGAGTAACATATTGACATATTTGCTAACCGCTTAAGTAAATAATAATTTAATATGATTGTTTGTTTATATAAAGAGAATTTTATATTTTGTATTTTATTGTTATTGTCTATACAAGTTTTATTTTAGAAAAATAATAGGAAAATATGCCATTCAGAAAATATTCGATCTGTTAATGAAAAAATTAAAAATTTATAATGAAAAAGATGTTTTGTTGTTGTTGTAGTTTAACGATTTATGTTTGTACTATTTTCACTACACAAAAATAATAAACGCAATTTGCATTTTCAAAAGAAAATGTGAAACCTGTTAATGAAAAAAGAATTAAACCAACTCTAGTCTCTAAAACTTACCAAGTTTTACCTAGCAAATTAATACTAACACTATGCTAGTAGAATTTATTAACAAATTGAATCACAACTTACAGACTCGAACTAGACAGAAATACCTATTCAATCTTGAAAATGAACCTTGGAGTGCTCCTAGCCTTGACTATTGTTGTGGTAGAAGAGAGACTAATGAATCTTGAATGCAATAGCTGAGACAATTTTCGATTGTAACAATCCTTATGATAGAGTTGGGAGTAACTAGGTTATTCGATAAGCAGAATTGCACAGGTCCTTACAATTCCTTCCCTTTAATTGCTGAATATACTTGCCATTAATAGAGTCTGTTTAATTACTTGAACTGGATTCCCAGTTATTTGTCATTTATCAAAACACAGATCAATTCATCAACTACTCATTCTTATAATACAGTTCGGAAAATCAATAAGCTACTTCTGGCGAGTCACTCAAATTAAATCAGCGTTATAAATATTAATTAGATTCGTTTAATGGTTATATTTTTAAGCTGGCGTAAAAGCCCAAGAAAAGTGTTTATTTAGAAAATAAGATAAACTTTTACTAATTTACCCTTAATATCTATCTGAAAAGATGTGATTTTTTTATTAATTTCTTAATTATGTATAATTCCCTTTAAATTGTGCAAATATATCTCCGTGAAGAGCCTCTCCTCCATAGAGAACAATAATTTCATCTTCATTCCTCCTTCCTTTAGTCTTTTTGAGAATATTTTTCTTTAAGTTGTGATCATGTTTTGCCTTGACTATTATATCAACTTAGCCAGTTTACAATCATAATGATTTTTGATTTTTACAACATCAATATTTACGATTTTGCCGGTTAAATTTTGTTTGACTATTTACGGTTCATTGCATGTGCTCGGTGAACCACTCATCGATATATATAATTTAACTTCAATTATTACTATATTAACCTAAATATGATTCTCCTATTCGAATATTGTCCTATTGTGTTCTTCCAATAATGAATGTGTTGATGGGGGATTTCATAATTATTTTTCTCTGATTTTCTTAAGTTGGGGGAATCTGAAATAGAAAAGTAAGAAAACAGTATAAAAAGTATGTAGGGATGATGGGACCTCTTTGACTAAGGGGAAAAAAAATAATATTAATCCTCCTACTTTAATTTATGTGATATTTTTTTAGTTCATTTTTAATAAATATTTAATAATCATCTACATTACGTTCTATTTATTTGATAAAAATTTATATTTTTAAGTTTAAAGCCATGTGCTTTTGAAAAGAGAAGCTTTATCATTTCCTTCCTTTCTTTTCATTGTGCTAACTCAGATGAATTAATGGAGAAAGGACCGTTCACATGCATGTGGTCACTTCCCATTATTTGCAGCTTTATCTAATTACCTGTCACTGCTTTTCCTTTTTCAAAGTTGAGTTTTCTCTTTCTCCAACTTTAATTTGTTAGTATTCAACAAACAAACGATTCCTTTTCATTTCAACTATTCAGTGAACATTAAAAAGGTACTTATAATTTGCTTAAAATTATTGTCTTCCCAATCCACGCGGATATTCTTGAATGGAACTAAAATCACAATTGACATTACCAGTATAATGCTCCCAGCTCAATCGTTTTAAGGATTAAGATTGAAACGAGTAGACATGAGAATTAACTTAAAATTCCTTCTTTTTTCTAATCTTTAGCAAAATGTCTACGGCTTACACAAACATAATGACTTGAAACTAAATGTCTTTTAGGTTCATGCACGAAGTGAAGGACAAAGAGGAGGTGGACAAAATGCACAAGTCAAAAGAAGACTGAAGGAAACAAAGTGTATATGGAACCAAAGCCACAAAATCTAATGACCAAACATGTGGTGTGAAGGTGTTTTCTGTGTAAGCAGATTTTGGGAATATCAATATTAGATTTGAGTCCACGTTTTAGTGCACTTTGTTATATTGAGGGGCCTATGAATTATGTTCTGGAAAGTATGCCATATGTTATGTTGGCTACTTGTGTACCCCATCAGAAAGTTTAGTTCTAGACCTTTAGTGCATAAACCGCTGAGTTTTTTGGACTACCAAGACATGTCTATTATTAACTCGAATGTGATATTTGGGTGTCAAAGAAAAGAACAAAAAATACAAAAACAAAAAAGTCACAATATCTAACATCAGTTTTCTGTAATTGTTGGTTATCTATTTTTAGTACACTCATGAGTCTTTTTGACAAAGCTGTGACGATATCTCACGAGCTTCAGGATCGTGTTAGCAAATTGTAATTAATTCAAATGGATGACAGTTTGTCAACTTACCTTTACTGGATCTTGAAGATTGCACCTTTTCAAGAAACATGTGATTACCATTTGTTGTGCTTTTCTTTAAACTCTTCCTAATTTAACTTATATATAGTGACATCATAGATAATTTACTGCCTCCAAGAACGGTGCTGAAGTCAAATTTCTAGAGTTTCACATGGTTTTCACTTTCGACAATTCAGGCAAAGAAAAGGGCTTTAGATTGATGATTATGTATTAAATAAAACTCGTCCAATACAAGAGTAGATGACAATCAAAGAATGACTTTTACTCTTTTTACTTATAAAGTCTTACATGAATGCCATAAGATCCCTGTGGCTTTAATATTTTTGGATCAAAGGATAAGACTGCTTTCTACCTCAGGCTAACTACAAACTCTTAAAACTTTAAGCAAACAGAACTTTTGGATAATATACATATCTTTATTGTACACTTACAAGTAGGAATTTTGCAGTTTGAGGAAGAATCAGAAGAGCTTGTCATGGGGCCATCAATCCTTCAATGGTGTAAGTAAGAGATTCTGCCCAATCAGATTTGAGCAGCAGTGTCTGCAGGGTATGCATAATATCATAATCAGGATCAAGCTTCCTTTGCCAGCCCTACAAGGCAATAAACATATCATCAAAAGAAGAAAAATGTTAAACCAGATTATCGAACACTACTCAGCAGACTGATCATGATGCTTGTCAGTAAGTACTTTCGTATTTTGAACCTAGAGAAATGCAGGTTAATCAAATCCACATCTTACTCATAGACCGCAACCTTTGCTGAGAAAGGAAGAATTACCTCGAGGACTATAGTTGTCACCATAACAGTGCAGACATTGCCATCAATGTTCACTCTGTGGCAGCCCTAACTTTCTCAAGGAGTTGTTCAATGCACTCAGCAGGGTGGACCAAATCACCTTCTGGAGTCCCCCAAAAATCAAATGACTCCTTCACTTCCTGTAGGACATCAGTAGAGAACTAAGGCATAATATATCCATCACCTCCATTTATGAGAAAAAGATTAAGAAGTCTTTTAGCATAAAGATATCATGTCAAATATGGGACTAACCCTCATGCCATAGACATTAGTTGTACCCACAGAAAGATGACCAATCAGAATTTCATGAACAAGAATACAACAACAACAACAACTACCCAGGATAATCCCACAAAGTGGAGTTCATGAACAAGAATGTGTAGAAATATTGAACAACTTGAAGAATGTAGATCCGATTATATATAATCTCATTAATAGTCAAAAAGCTAAAGCTAGTGATGTATTTTGATCAGTACAAGGAACTCTAGCACCCACTTCTCATCATTTGCTTTTTTCTCTTCCACTTCAACTATTTTCTTTTTAAACTTTTTCCAGTGATGGCGGATAGGAGGAGCGGAGGAGACTGGGGGAATATATTAGTCAGTCCATAGTCCATCCTACTTTTTGTTTGATCTACTTCCCATTATAGAATGTCCTGAAAATTTTTGCCTCCTTTAAATGGAAAATTACATCTTCAAAGTGTCAAAAACATATGATGCATATTTTCATATTCTTTTTTCCATCTTCTCACAATATATATTAACAATTTCAGAAACAAACACTCAAAACCTCCCAAGAAGTCAGCCCTGACAGCCAATTTGGGTAGAAGGGCAGTTCACTAATGGATTTCAAGTTACTAGATCACTAGTTTAATAAGGTAACTAGCAAGCCCTGTGAGTTGTTTTACAACATCTGATGTCTAATTTTTCTTTTATAATTAAAATATAGTAATTTTTTCAAGGGATAAAAAGCGTTAACTCCATTGGGGACAAGATAATTAGAACAGCCAAAGCAAGTTTTGAAACAATCCATTTAAGATGCATGGAACTAAACCTTAATGAAGGCTTCTGGATTAGGACAATTCTGTTTCTTTGACATTTGCAGAGTGCACTCTGCTACAGTCTTGCCATCTCGACGAGCAATTGCCTTAAAGAACTCCAATAATATTATCCGATCATTGTTAGAAAGTTCGGCAGTCATGCCTACATCAATGAAAACAACATGAGGCTTTGATTTGAAGATTTGTTTCCGAGATGACTTGCTTTGGGTTACCCGAACAAGGATATTCCCAGTGCATGTCTGCATGAATAAAGTTATCCACCTGAAATTGGGGAAGGGTATTATACTATTATATGAGAAATGAAAAAAAAAAAAAAAAAGACTTAGGCAAGTAAAAAGATAGTGATTTCAATACATAACATAGAGAATTAGATTGTTCTTATCCATCTAAACACTTTTTGGACTCCCTAATCTTCTCTCCAATGCCATCCTTCAACATCACAAGTTCTAGACATTATTGAAATAGATTACATGTAAAAGAAGCAAGCAAATGACATAGAAGGCTTCTTTTCATTCCTTTTTTATGGTTATAATGCTAAGAACAGAAGTAGCAGTGAAAACCAGTCATAAAGAATACTATTTGATAATGCCAAAATAATGCATTTGATTTATCACTACTCTGTTTCAACTCTGAATAAGAGTACAGTTTCTGGACAGTATTCAAGGCCAATATATCACAAATTACGCAGAAAAGCAAGAAATCTATAGTATATCCAAGACAATGTTTTAACAAGTGTGAAGAAAAATACAGCACCTAACTTTTTCCTTTTAAGGGTGTAAGAACTAATAAGCAATTACAGAATAGAAAATTTCCTTACAAAAATACTAATCAAAAAAGAAAAAAACAAGAACTTCCATGTATCTCAATATTGGCCAAACAACATCAGGCATAACTAGAGCTTTTCTTGGAATAGATGCTCCACATTTTTATTCAAATCTTGCACTAACACATTTGCTTTTATAGCTTGAGAGGGAACAACAACATCTAATATAGTGTCAGTTTTGTATTGTATTAGACTTTTTTATTCCATTAACAGTATATTTTAAGTCGCACACTTGCATTAATATTTGTGCTTCATACTCGAATTTAGACAAATTAATATAAAAGACATTTTCTTAATCAAAATATATCCACAAACGCACACATATATGAAAAATAATAATACCAAAACATTTCTAATTTCAAAAATAAGAAACTATATCCTGAGTTTCATTTACGTTAAATGTGGTGCTTTATACACAAATTCAGACAAATTAACACAGAGAGGACATTTCTTAATCTGCACACACACACACACACACACTCTATACATAAAGAGAATATTACCAAAAGCATCTTTAGAAGAGCATGGGTCCCAATATGAGCAAGTGCACTTTTAAATTTTTCATGGCCTTGAAGCTCATCAACATAATATGAAACACATTCCCCTTGTTCAAAAGTCTCCACCAATGCAGGATGCTAGAGGATAGACAGGCTTTGGAAAAGAGACATCTTTCCATCTACGAAAATTATAGATGAAGCGGCTTAAATGTGCAGCTTCCTAGCAAAGATCAACTTGAGACATCATATAAACAGCAAATTGCTGGACAAAAAACATCAACCTTAACCACTTAAGTTTAGGAATGCACTTTGATATCTTGGCAACTAAATTAATAACCTCAAAATCTCGTCTTATTGATTCACCCACTCCAGGATGCCTAACTTTCACAGCCACCGTTATACGTTTTATCTCGACCATGGTACTGATACAATAAAGGAAGCCCTATGCACTTGAGCAATACTTCCAGATGCAATGAGTTTCTCTTCAAATTCATAAAAATTTCAGAAATTTTCTACCAATCTTTTCAATTGTCTTTTCGTGTAGCAAAGCTATGTTCAGGAGCTTTTGTGTGAAGCTTTGACAGCTCAGTACATAAATCTCTAGTAAAAAGATCAGGCCGTGTAGCTGCCCACTGGCCCCATTTGATAAATGCAGGACCTGCTCTTTCGAGTGTGCTACGAACTACCTGAAGCCACAGTTTCCTGAAAGAAGGTCCAAAAACATCTGCAAATGGAGCCATTACAATGCTAGGAGAAAAGAGTATCCCCAAATAAAAGGCTCTCAACAGCAGAACAAAACATTCAAATACAGAATGCAACAATGAGGTAATCAAAAAATGTCCATCTTCAGCATGCCTGTAGAAGCTAGTCCTTAGGCGACCATACTCCAAGTCTGGTGGTGCTTATTGCCAGTGCTATATTTTTCTTCCATATGTTAAGGCAAGAAAACCAGGGAGAATCACATAAGACCTGCTCAATGCCAAGCTAAGTGCTTGTGCAAATCGACTCAAGCGAATAAAAGTTAGTCCCTCATGGAAAGATTTACATGATAACTTCTTCCAAGCAATTTGTGCATGATTTCTTACAGCTGTTCCCGCTGAAGTCGATGAATAACTCCCATGGGAAGTATAACGCATTCTATGTGCTATGGATGAAGCATGTGCCCTAGTGGTAGATACATATTGCCCATAAAATCTACATCTAGGAGAACATACCCCCTCCCTAATAAGTTCTCCTTTTCTCGATTGTTCTGAGCGGATAGTGGTCTGATTTCTGCATAAGGATTGTCCAAGTCCTTTAGTTTTACCAACTGCAAGATTCTGCATTCCAAGCACCAAGACAACAGCTGATGCAAAATATGATATCAGTGGCCATTTCACTCTAAAATACTGTTTCAAGAACAATGTAGTGGAATGACTACAGTGAAACTTAGATATTCGTTTTCTATGCAGAAACAAAAATGCCCCACATGATAAGCATTAGAGCAAAAAGTACTTTTAAAACAAGGGTAGCCTCCTAAATTTGGAAATTTTGTGCAAATGCTTCAACATGTGAACTCATGGACCCCTAAATACAGAAAATATGGGCTGTTACCATGAATATGCCGAGCGTGTATGTTCTACTTGCACCAGTTAAAGACAGCTACCTATGTGTTTAATTTGACTAAAACAGAAAAGAAGGAAAATTCCAAAAAGACTTGAGAAATAGGAATTGAGCTGTGCAATGGCGTATCAAATGTCTACCGAAACCTTGCCACTTCAGCAAAGAGTTCTAACAAAACTTAAGGTAAATTACTTCTTCACCAATGAAAACATAAATATTTCATAAGAATGTGCCCTTCATCTGTTGCAGATTCAGTTACAGGAAAATGCAAAATGTCGGAAATCAAAAATATATATAGGACAGAACACGCTGTAATGAGATACTAGAAAAAAAGAAAGGGCGGACCTTGACATGGCGAAGAGGGGAATTTAAAGGGTAGCTGTTACTGCTTACAGGAACTAACGTAGACAGGAGGCGAAGAGCATCTCCGACGAGCATTTTCCGGTGATTGTCGGTGGTACCAGGCAAACCATATGATATACGTGGAATTTTAAATGCTGCTCATTTCTTGCATCTTTGAACAATCAAAAACCTAGCTACCCCTCTGTAGTTTTTGGGAGGGGATTAATAAACAACACGCAATTGAATTGAAATACATTACTCCCTCAGGACCACTTTTCTCATGCTTATTAAAAATATAGATGGATTCAAAATAATTATCATTTTAAAAAATTTAAAATATAATTAGGTATATTTTAATATTTACTTTCTTTTCAGAAATTATCTATAGTTTTAGAAGTTAAGTTAATTAATTGTTTTAAAATTTATTTTTAGTATAATTCTTTTTAAGATTATAAAGTTCTTAATTATGAAGTATTATTATTTCTGGAGGTTGTTAATTTAATTTACACTTAGACATTTATTTGGATTTATACTTATTTTTCTTGATATATTGACAAGATGAGTTTGATAATTGTATTACTCATTAGTGAGGCGATATAAATTAATTAAATATTTAATTGAGAGGAATTTATAGCATGTATATAAATTTGCTTGAGGGTGTATAAAATAAAAAAGCAATGGAATAATTTTAGGAGGTGAGGGAGTTTGTAACTGCATAGAGGCCGGGAAACAAAGAGAAGATATGTACGAATGAGATATCCAGCAGCAGAATAAGAAAAGGATTGAATGGAAGACTCAAGCATTTAAAATAATTATTCTTGAAAGAAATATACATCAACTAATTAGCATAGAAAGCTGAAAGTGAAGAGCAGAGTACATATTGACGATTCTTAGATTAACTCATATTCGTACTACGTAATTTACTTAAATAAAAATATGATAATTAAAATACATAATTTCTTAAAGGGACATATAAATAGAAAATTATAATAAGTAAATATAGATCGGAGGGACATTAGAATACATTAACTTTCAAATTAATAAATATTTAACATATATTTTATTAATTAATGCATATATTTACATAATTTAATTATAACAAAATAATTTAATTTATCACTAACGCAAATTCAGTTTAGTTTTATCATTGAAATCCCTCTACTTAACAAAGAGGTATATATTGGAGCTAGCTTTGAAAATGACGGATTTTTGCAGCACAAAGAGTTCTGATTACTTTTTTAATGGATCTACTCGATATAAATTAATTGCTTTTTTTAATTTTATGAATTTTAAATTTTAAATGCTTGAAATTATTAAACTTCGTGGGGAGTTGCTACGATAATTTAGCAAATAATTTATTATTATAAAAACCGTAATGTTATCAAAGTATGTTATGCAAGCATGTCTTCTCCATTCTTTGTTAACAATGTTTTATATTATTCTTTAAAAGAATCCTACTAAGCCAACCACCACTTAGGAGTAAAAGAAAAGTTCATAATTTCTCTATATAATTAATTTTTATTCTCTGGGATTAACTGCTATTTTTGCGTGCAATATTGATCAAATTAAAGAGAATATTAAGATTTTTTTGTAAAAAAGCAAAGGTCTAAAAGGGAACTTTCTTAAATTGTTTGGTCAAGTTCTACGTGTTCCACCTTCATCCATACAGATTCTTGTAGTATAAACTTTAGTATTATATACTTCATTTGACTTTGGAAGGCTGTTCAATTAAGAGTGCAAGTGCCGTGAGATTTGTTGAGGTAAATGTGGGGTTCGGTATAATTTAAGCTTTTGGTTAGACTGGTCGATGGCTTGAAAGATTGGACGTTGAAGTTGGTGAGCCGAAAGGTGGGTATTGAGTGGGTTAGCTTGAATGTTGATCCAATTTTATAAAATGGTAGCTTGCTCATTTGTAAAGATATCTGCGTAAAAGAAAAAAATATATATATATAAAGAGTGAGGTTTTTTGTTGAGTGATATTATAGTGAGGTGTGAGTTAAAAAAAGGTTATCTTTCTTTTGAAGTGTGTGTAATTAGTTCACTTTGGGTGTTGTATTCGTGAGCGCGGTGTAAAATTAAACTGCTTATAGTGATGTCATTTCTTCCTCTTGGCAGTGTTTTTCCGCTATTGAAGGATTTACGTAAAGTGCGGTGTCGTTATCTTTTTCATTTATCCCCCTTTTTATTTTATTTATAGCAATTCTTGTATATTAGCATTATGTTGCTCAATTTTACCCAACAATAAATTTAAATTTAAATTTAATCAATTTCAATACATCACATATAAAAATCAAATAAAAATGTTGAGGCGTAATTAAGGAGTATCTATGATCCATAACGCTATTCTTAGTACGAACTTTCTCTTTTAGATTTAAAATAGATTTCTCTTAAGATTTGAAAAAAATTAATTCCAAACTACTCTCTATTTTTACATCAGAAAAAGATATTCTTCTCTCTTTTTTAATATTATATGATTATTTTTATTTTATTTACTAGATTTTCTTAGTTCATAAAATAAATTGTTATTTATTCTACATAGTCACCTATATAATTCTATATCTTTTTTATATAATCATTTAATATAAAATTATTTTATATTCTATATTTTTAAATAATATAAATTGCAAATAAATAATATATATTATATATATATTAATAGGAAAAATTCACATAAAAGCGAAAGCGATTGATGAAATACAATTAAATAAATATTGATGTGATAATATTTATTTTAATTTGAATAAATATTGACTTTCGAGATTCTTGTATTTAACAAAGTAAATGCTCTATAATGCATTACGAAGTTCATAATGAACATCTTTATACATTTATATTTGGACATTTTATTTTGTGGTGGTTATATTTTTTTATACAATTATAAATTTTAAAAAATTTAAGTTAATTTTAAATAAAAATATTTTTAAAATATTGATTAATTAATTTGATATACAATCAATAATATTGAATTACATGTTTTTTTTTTTGTTTTTCTAATTTTTTAAAAAATAAATACAAATATTAGAGACTTAATTAATGTCTTATAATTTTACATTATATCAAATTAAAAATAATAATATTATATTCAACTCAAAAAATAAAATTGATGAATAATGCAACTCCAATTAAAGTTACCCTATTCACACTCTATTTTTAACTTTAAATTTAAAGCTTAAAGTTAAAAATAAAATTAGATAAAGCATAAAACTCTACCTCTTAAAGTCTAAATTTAGATCTTTGACTCTAATGGTTGATTTCAGGACATCTGCACTTTCAATACAAAAGCAATGATCATTCACTCAGTTTACGTGAAATAATAATTATGCTTTGCACATTCAAAACTGGACATTTGGGCATGGACAAAGAATGTCGTCAACCTTGAATAAACCAAGTTAGCTTATGATAGAAAAAAGATTCAAAATCATATGAGTGCATTCTGTCATTAGCATTAAACATGGGTAACTTCACTTGGACTGACCCAACTCGATTGAAGAATATATAAGTGAAAGAAGTTAGATGGACGTTACTATAGCAAAACTACCCCACAGAATCAGTACGCCCAAATTAAAGGAATTAGATTTTACGCGTAACTTCTCTTCAATGTTTTCTTCCTCTCTTCTTTAACAAAGAGTTTTTTGCTTTTATTTTTCTTTCTGCTTCTTCCACATTAACACACTCGAGAAGAAAAACAGCTAGTTAGTGGGATACTAACTTCATTTTCCTGAGAGACTTAGAGTTTGATTTGGGAAATTCTGATCTTGGTGGTTAATTATTTAAGATTCTTCGGTGCGTTAACAGATACATCATGATTATTCTCGCCTCGCAACTTAATCTTGCACTATTGATGCTTTCAAACAATATGGCCCTTCCCGTTACATGCTTTATATCACTAGTTAATTCTCAATTTCTCTCCAACGTGCTTGGAAACCAGATATCATACATTTGATGAATTAAGGAGATCGATCTCTTCTGGTCGCTTTATGTAGATACAATAACCTTAGCAAATCATCTCTAACCTGCACATTGGAGATATTGAATATCTTAAATTAAATCTTTCTCCTCCCCTTTTAAATTGTCAGCACACATTTTTGAAGAGCATGTAATTGTGTACCTGATCTTATACAAAGATCTCAGTCATTGCTAGCATGTTCAAGACTAAAAAGAGACTAGACAAAAGAATTGGCAAGAAGCAGAAGCATCGAAGAAGTTTCTCAGTTATGGAACATCCAAGTATCAAACCGTGTACTTCTCCCGTGATCAATCTAATTACTTGTCGGAAAGCCAATCCTAATTAACCGTAATGCGCACATTTTCTTTCTTGTAAGTATCAAACCATCTTCCAAGTGACCTTGTAGCGTATTGATTTGAGGCCAATGATGAAAAAATCCACGCAAATAGACTTTAATATAAATACCTTACATATTGTTATCAGATACAAAGTGAAGCTTTGCTGTTTAAGGACATATAATTGATTCATTATGTTAGATAATATAGCAGTAATAATATATCTAGTGTAATTTGGCATGATATTAGGCGTTGGTGTGACCAAAATGAAAAAGATGCTTCCAATTTTACACAACTCCGTCTTATCTTATAGTAAGATTCTAATGGTACATCGTTGTCCTATACTTGCACTCCAATGGTAAGAACTTTCTAGGAAAGTGTTCGCAGATATTTACTTGTCAATTGTAAGTAACAAGACTCCACGTAATCTGTTATAAATAATTAAGCCAATCTCTAAGTGGCCTAGACTTGTCACAACGAGAGAAAAGAAAGGATAAGGAAAATATCTACATTAACAAAACAAAAAAGAAACATATCTATCGATCGAGGAATTAAGGAAAGATGATAGTTGAGATTGAAGAAGTGAGCAGCTGCTGCCAACCACTGCCTCTGCTTTCACTAAACCATGTGTCCTTGTTGGTGAGAGATGTCTGGAATTCTGTGCGCTTCTATGAAGATGTCATGGGATTTTGTCTTGTTAAACGCCCTTCCTCGTTCAACTTCCATGGAGCCTGGTAATTACTACTTAGCCCCTCTCGTTCTCTCTTAATTATAAAATAGTGTCCCAAATTAACCCTCATTTTAGCCCAACAATTAAGTATATTATAAGTAATAAAAATCTTTAAGCATGAACATTTATTTTGTACCATTTTATTTGGTATGTATTGAAGGTTGTACAACTACGGAGTGGGGATTCACTTGCTTGAGAACAAAGCTATGGAGGATTACGATGCCATCAATGAGCCTCGACTCATTAATCCCAAGGATAACCACATTTCCTTCCAGGTAAATTAACTTTCATCCTTTAAACAGAGACAGATGTAATATGTGTTCAACCGAGTCACACATATTTGACATGAGACATATGTGTTTTGTAACCTTAACAAATTTCAACAAGACTTAAAAATATGGAATTTTTCCATAAAATAAATTGCTTGAAAATTAAAAAAACAAAAAAAACATGTAATTTAATTAAAATTAAATTTAAATTTTAAAAATTGACCAACCAAACATGAAATTTAATCATAAAACACATTTAAAGGAGCAAGGTTTTTTGAGTTTAATATACATATATAAGCGCTCGAGGCGTTTATTTTTATACGCGGGTATAAATGTTATTTAGCAAACTTAATGGCGCCGATTATATTGGTTATTATAACTATACGGACGGCGGTGATATCTTTAGATAGAAAAAGAACAAGCGATAGTTCGAAGATGTCCCGATAAATATTTGGTGATATTTCAGGTAAGGAAAATCACATGCACGATGGTTCAGGTATGAAGCAGAAAACTAAGATATTTTAGGTGTGTTTTTCACCCTAAATTTGAAGTTAGATGTTTAATCATTGTTCCTAATTAACATGTACGTACACTATATGGAATTCCAATAAGCAGTGTACTGACGTTGTGGTGGTGAAGAGGAGGTTGGAGGAAATGGGAATGAGATACGTAACTGCAGTGGTGGAGGAAGAAGGGATGAAGGTAGATCAAGTGTTTTTCCATGACCCTGATGGCTACATGATTGAAATCTGCAACTGTGACAACCTTCCAATTCTGCCCATCTCTTCAAGCTGCCCACTTAAGCCCCGCAACATTAATGGCACTATATAACAATGTTAGCCGCCAGTTATGGCTGTCGTTTTCATGGAGACTGAGATGATGGAGAGCAAGCATGGGTACTAACTTTTCTTTCTAATCAGTGTCTCTCCACTATATATTTTCACTACTAGTTTGTAATATTATTACGTTTGATTCATCAAACTTTTAATCTTTTCAATGTTTGTCTCTCATCAATTTGGATGTAAAAATTGGAGAAGTCACTGCTGATTATCATTTGTTTAATTAACTGGCTTTTCCACAAGTTCGTATGTTTTAAGTTTGCCTGGCTAGTTAAAGCTGGAATAATTGATGTACTTATATTTCAAACTATATATATAGTTTGTATATGTATTATATATAATATATAATTTTTTTTTATTTTCACCCGATTGTCAAAATCTTTTAGTATTGAGTTCGGTGGTAAATTGCGCGTTGCAAAACTTCATTTATAGTGGCAATGCTTTCAATACGATTTTCTCCGTAATCAATGCTCGAAATCAAAATCTCTCATTTTTTTGGGTACAAAAAATCAGACTTTAATACTCGTGCGATGAAACTTCCTGCCAACAGAAAATTGGCGTAGTATATGTGTATATGTCGTTTAATGAAAGAAATATTTTAATCTACAATGAGTTTGTTGCTTATGATTAGCTTTTTCTTCTATTTCTTTGTATTTGAAGTACCAATTACATTTATGTAGTTCACACCAATTTCAAAAAGTGGAGGAATTAGGCAAGTTTAAATTAAAGTCATGCCTCCAAGAAATGTGATTGAGACTTTCTAAATCCAATGTTTCTAACACATAGTATTAACACAAGTTTAAAATGTACCTTATATTATATAGTACTTCTTTGTTCGTTTTATTTGTACAATATTACTTTAAAAATAATTTTTTTATTTATTTATCACTTTAAATATATTTTAAAAAGATAATTATTATTTCTTTTATTTCAAAATAAGTGTTGATTTAATTTGGACACACCCTTTAAAAAACTATTTATTTTAACAAGTAAATGTATTTTCTTAACTCACATTAATAAATATCTTTAAAAGATGTAGTTAACTTTTTAACAAATTTTTGGTTGTATAAAACCCCATTTATTTAAATAAAGGTAAGTGAAAGAGCTTGTCGTTAATGTTTTGCGATTATGTAGGCAAGCGATTTATTCTGAAACAAAATAAAAATACAAAAGCATCATTTATTTTAAATAAAATAAAAAAGGAGTAAAAATATGACTTATTTTAAAATGGGGAGTATTATTCCATCAAAGTTGAGACCAAATGAAGTTTGATTCGACTCAACTTGCTTCACAACAATCCAAACTTTATAAATGAAAATAGAATGAATTATATACATTAATAATACAAAAGAAGAATATATTATAATTTACTTGAGAAATTAATTATAAATGATTATTCATAATAACGGAAATTAATTATTTTAAAAATACGGTGGTCCGTCGAATATTCTTTGTCGATATATTATATTATGTATTAGAAAGTTTTTACAAAAATATATATAATCGATTATTCGTATTATTATGTAAGTGGAAAGTAAATGATTGAAAGTTCCATTTACAAATTTACCTGTTATAAATTAAAATATTAATTAAATAATTATTAATTACTTGAAGGTCCAATTTTATTGTAGGGGATTGGTTATAAATCCTGACTTTATGCATTCATGGTATATAAGGCTGCAATTTATATGCTTCTTCATAGTTTACTCATCTTTAATAGTTTGATGCATTCGTTGTTATTGAAGTGCGAAGCCTGAAAATTTTTCTTAGTTGGTGTCAATTGGGGGTCTGTGGACTTAACGCAAAACAGTGTCCTACAATTAGAAATTTTAATAACACTATTAATCATTATAACTTAGTAGTAGTTTATATAAAATTGTGATATTTAAAATATTTTAAAAACATAAAAAATATTTTTAAATAAAAAATTTTTTTATTTTTTTTATTTTTTTTATTTTTTTTATAGTTGTTGTTTAATTTGTTAAAAAAAAAATAGATATTTTATGAGCAAAGAATATTCTTTTTCTCTTAAATTTGGCCAAAATAATTTTTCAAACTTGAAATCCCTATCTTCAAAAAATTAGTTCAATATATAACAAAAACGCGCGTAGATTCAAGAAAAATCATATCCAAATGGACTCTTAACAAATTAGCCAAAGCGAACCAAACTAATGAATGCAGGGAGTAGTAGAATTCCACATGAAAAAACTTGGCTTAAAAATTGAAGTAATTAGGGATAGGGGGACCAAAATTGTTCAATCGACAAATCATTGAGGATACAAAAACAAAATTCATGCGGTAGTTGAAAATGAAAAGGCAATAGGCACAAAAAGGCACGTGGCGGAATCACAGACCTCACAAGGTGGCTTAAAAAGAATGAAAAATGGAGAAAGCATAATTGAAGAACAGAGAACTACAAAATAGTAAAGGTAGTAAATTTGATGGGGCAGCTCTAAGATATGTAACTGGTGGTTTCAAATTTCTCAATGGAAATTCAATTTTCGTGGCCACACTCTTTTTAACCTTGTGGCTATACAGTATTCCTTGTCTTGATGCCACCATATATATATTTTTTTTTTATATTTCTCTCTTAATAGTTCATGGTGCTGTTTCTGGTTTGATTTTCAAAACCCCATCAATAAGAAAAATATAATCCTAGTCAACTCCCAACTTATCCATCTTCGATTAACATTATCAGGTAGTACTTGTTTAATATCTTTTCAAGCAGCATTTTTTCAACCTTCACCAACATCCACAAAAATATATTAAACATAAAACGACAAAGAAAAGTATCTTTTTTATTTAATCTAAATCTGTACTGAATAAAATGTTTTTTTTTCATTCACAAAGTTAGAAGGAATGGTTAAAGATAGAAGCATCCGCCGAAACCTGTAATATCGTTTGTCAATATATACGAGTTGGTTGGTGAGTTGTATCCTGCATTGTCTCAAACCACTATACTACCATTCAACTCTGCTCTTCTAGCCTTGTGACTTGAATATAAAGTTCCAGTCTTTAGGGGTTGTTTGTCTAAATAGAACTTGATTTCAAAAAGTTTGGATCTTTCTTGATAAAGAGCACTTGAAGGAAGCTAGCTAATAATATGAGCCTTTATATTGTGGTATTATTGGGTGAGTGGTGGTAGAAATGAATTATGCGGACACTTTGTGACGTTTGTGAAAGTGCTGCAGCCATTCTTTTCTGCGCTGCAGATGAGGCTGCCCTTTGCCGTGCCTGCGATGAAAAGGTCTAATTTTACTCTCAATCTGATACTCTACTTGTATGAAACTTTTCCGTTTATATTTCTTGAAAATATGCTTTTGTATTTTGAGTGGTTGGTTTGTTGAGCTTACCGGATTGTGTTGATCAGTTTTAAGAATCTATTGTTCAAACCAACTTATATCTGGAAAAGGAAGAGAAGAACAGAATTTCATCTTTTGTATAGTGAGTTGCAGATTGCATGTGTTGAACATAAGCTACAATAGGATGGTGCTAATTAGGACTAATGTGCCTGAGTTTATGTGTGTTTGCTTTTGATTAGTGAGATTATGTGTGTCTTTAAAGCAATCTGTTAATCTAATAATCTGGTTTTTAGACTTGTTGTAGCATGGTTACTTCACTATATTTGCATCAGACAGTCGCAGTTTCACTCCCGGTGCTCAGCGTGTGCATCTTTGAATCAGTTTCAGGATAGAGAAACCATGTTGCTTTTTCTTAAAGGCTTGCTCTCATAGAGCTTCTTTTCTTTTAAAGATATAAAATCATGCTGACCTGTTATACATATTGGCAATTCTTCAGTATTCCTAATGGTAAAATCTGGGGATCATTGCTTATTCTCTTTAGTTTAGTTTCATCAGTTCATCTTTTTTTATGTTAGTTCTAAATTTTTATTAGCCCTTAAAGGTCACTATATCTGTATATTTTGGAAGCTATCAAATGATTCCTGATCTTCTAGTTGTTGAATTATGAGATACCCCTTATTTAAAAGTTTATGCTATTAGAGGGGATACTTCTATTGACTTAATTATACCTTAGGCATCCCTACACGTGAATTACGTGATCACCTCATCCAAAAGCTTAAGATAATAGAGAGGAAGCACTTCAATGTTCTTATATTATATCTTCAACTCTCTCATTTCTGATCCGGAGGCATAAAAAGGCCCAAATCTATTGGACTGCCATCTGAATCAACTTTTCTATTGGTTTAACCAACTAACATTGACAATTCCACTAAGAGACTTTCGATGTTTTCATTCTTGTGGACACTTCTAATCATATTTAAATTTGGTCCATAGGTTCATATGTGTAACAAGCTTCAGTAGGCATGTGAAGGTCGGACTTGCTAAGCAATGATGTTCCTCGTTGCGACATATGTGAGAATTCACCTGGTTAGTGGAGCTTAAATCCTTTTGTTCTTCAGTTGATTAGTTGTCTTCTTCTGACTCCTTTCATGTTATTTTTTGTAATCTTGTCCTACAAAAGAGGGCCTGCAAAAGTGAACTAACAGAAGAGGTCAGTAATCTCCCTTTGCACCGCTTACGTGAAGCATTCTTTTACTGTGAGTTGATGGAAGTTCTCTTTGTCTGCAATGTGACAGTGGTACATGTTGGAGGAAACGAACACACAGTAGATATCTCCTCTTGAGGCAGAAAGTTGAGGTTGGTACTCAGTTGTATGAGTTACATGCTACTCCTCATATGTGCAATGTGCTATATAAGGTCATTGTTTCTCTGTTTTCCTGGTATAGTTTCCAGGAGACAAGTCTATGCCTACAGAGGAATTAGCCAGGAAGAAATTAGATCCTGGTGAAAACAAGAGGGAATATAGTCACTCACCAAAGCCAATGGTTGAAGACAATCAACAAAATCACAGAGGTCTCTCAGTCTAGTTTCAGATGGAGTGCAGATGGGCATGGAAAGAAGGACAAAATGATTGACTTGAATGTGAAGCCAAGTCGTTTTCCTTAGTCAGGCATCTAATCAGGTTAGCCAATTGTAACATATCTCGGAGAATTATAATCTCGGAATAACTTTGCTATATTTCATCAGTAATTTCAACTTGATCTAGTGCAGGATCTTCACATTCTCTTTTTTCATTTGAATGCTAAATATTTACCACGTAGACTGAACTGTCTGAAACCAACGAGCCCTTGGTCTATGTTTAAAGTTTGAAGTAATGGAGGCGAGTTTCTTCCAGTTTCATCCATGCATTCCCTTCTCCTACTTCTCTGCTTTTTCTCTCCTTTTATTGAAGATGGGGTCAGCTAGGACAAAGTCTACAGCAAGAAGCTTTAAATGCATCAATGAGAATTTCAAAATTAGAATGGAAGATTTGATTGATATACCACCCTTAATTTTTTCAAGAAAGCATAGTAGCTTTTATATTTTGTATCACCATTGCTAGTGAGTTGGCATACAAATTCTCAGGTACCAACTCCACTTTAATTGGATATTGGGTGAAGCATTTGTGCAAACTGATTTTGAAGGGGAGAATTGACTGGTTTCCTAAAGGTTAGATAATTTGTCAAATTCTGAAGTACCTCAAACTAAAACATCAAAAGGCAAACCAAACAAATTGTTTCCCACTATGATTTCTTATCTGGGTAATCCAATTTGAATGAATATAAGTGCTTATGGGAAACTCAGCTTTCATTCATGGAGAGTAAATATGGTAAAACAACCAGAGTGAAATCCTCTCTGAACTGGATGGAGATTGCTGAAATGTATGCTGAAGAGATGTGCTTTTCTCATTCCTTACGTTTCTCTTTTAAGTTCCTGGCACATGAATAAATTCGAATAGAAGGTCCCTGCTTGAAGTTGTAGTTAACACTGTAAAGTCTATGTCAAACCAACTAGAATGATTCTACAATGAATATATTCTCAGCCCATTTCTGCTGTGCTGAACTTATAGGGAAAAAGGAAAAAGCTTGACAGATTGTTGATTAAATGGTTGATCCAATAGTACTTCCCTATTTAAGTTTCTAAGTACACTTTTTGAAATGCTTTTTTGTTTTCCTCAACAGGAGTAACTCATCTTTAGGGATTGTTCCAGCCAGATATTTTATGAGCAAATGTGAGTGAGGCATCAAATAGATGCGGCATGCATGTTCTTCCTTTGCGCATATGGTAGAAGGTCCAGCTATGCTATTGATGAGCGCAGTAGCCCAGATTAGTAACCGAACAACAACTGGCAACTAGTGCCAAGATAGTGCAGTTCTAAATGCTTTGAGCTCCGCTGAAGTCTATGATAGTTTTATGTCAGACTCATGATCAACTTTTTTCTGTAGTACTAGTTTTGCCGTTAAGACAGCATTATAAAAACTGCCTGCTGAAAGTATGTAACTGAAGTTTAAGATGATTTTGGTAGAAGCAACTGTATGTTGAAATTTAAGTTCATTTTTTGGTGTATAGATTATTTTCATCTTTTCTTTTCTTGCACTTGTATTATGGTTCTTTAAATTTTTGCTCGGAGATTGATCAAGATTGACATGATCCTGTGTGGTTTTGTGCTCTTCACCGGCAAGAAAGTCAGCATATCTGTTGCCTTCTCTCGTTATATGCTCCCTAGTCTCTATCACTTCTCATTAATTCTTTGCAATAATCTGTCAGGGTTCTACAAGGATCAAATTACACTCTGACTATTTCTTATGCATAATTCCTAGCACAGAAGCCACTTTTGAAAAATGAGATGCTTCTCAATAGCATCTTCTTTTTTTGTTATCGTTCTACACGCATCATAAAACAGCACAGGAAGTACAAACAAGTATTACAGAAGGACTACTACTTAGATAAGGATGTCGTGAACCCAATCTTGAATAGACAAAATATCCATATCATGTTTCATATCAGGAAGGTTGTTAATATCACAAATAGTTTTTGCCTTTTCCCAAATCTGAATATTTTGTTCAGGCATGTGGCTTTTAGGTCACTGTCGATGGAAGCGTAACTTACTGAGCTTCATTAGTCAGAGAGAGTCATCTTAATTTTTATGGATAATTAAACTTCAAAAAAGACTTCCACTCAGTACCATACAGAACCCTTGATTATCATCACAAGCAATTGAAAAAGTAACACCAGTAATGAGCAATAGATCATTTTAGAGTTTGAATATCTTATATCACCATACTCGTTGCTTCCTCAACCCATAGTTTGCTATTGGGTCAATGGCAAAAGTGTTCTCAGGATACAACAAAGCCTTGTGAATTACTCTCATTCTAAGTTGGCAAATTCACTTTGTAAATCTGAAAATTTACTGCAAACTCTGTTTTCTAATTGTCTCATTGAAAGTTCAGTTGGTCCTCCTATCTATAGACCAACGGAGACATCCATTTATGATTGGTCTTATATTTGCAAAGGTTTACCTTTCAATGGATGCATCCTTCCATGAAGAGTCACAACTTTTCAAGCAATATATTTCATGAAAGAACATCATCATTCGAAGGTAATATCCCAGTACCTTTACAGTAACAAGAGTCAACTTTGTCATTCAGTCCTCATTTGGTCGGACGGGCCTAGCCTTTTCGATTCCTTGTTTTAAAACATGATCCTCTACCTTTATGTATAGAGTAGAGCTTTTTTCTTCTCTTACAATAGAATTGATTTTAATGGAATTTGCCGCATGTTTGCACCTTAACTTCGTGGAGAATTTGAACCTCATTACAACAAAAGCCAACCGAGGCGGGATGAATGTAATAAATTGCTAAAAATACGGTATATGAACAAAACAGTCTTGAGGAGAAGCTATAAGGACTTATGCAGTTCGATTTGGCTACATTACATGCTTCTGCATCAAATATCTATAGACTTTGGTAGACACTTAATAGACGTATCCCTTCACGAACATTCCCTTCTTGGCCTCCTCCAGACTCACCTTCACCGGTGTATTTCCTAGCTGGGCAAGAGGTTGGCCTTTGCTCTGACAACCAAGGCATCCTGAGCTGCCTTCACATTTCTATGCTTCCGCTCCAAGTCTTGAGGCATGTGTTCTGAAGGGCTCTGGCATATGAGAACGACACGTGCCATGGGTTGGGACCATTGGTTCATGGCATTCAAGTTAGAGTTGCCTCAACTTCAGTTGTCCACCAGACAAAAACTGTGTATTATAAATCATGAAAAGATTATCAGTAAAGTTCTTGAGATTATGGAAGCTATTTGATCTAGCAGATATGTGGATACTTGCCATGATTCCGGGGGACAGCAGGTGGGATTCTTTGGCGGAGGAGATTGAGGGTATGCTCAGCAACTTGCTGTGGGGTGGCCTTCTCCTTGCACTCTGCTCAGGGGTGACCATGCTGGGCTTCAAGGGATACCTTCAAACATGACATTGTTCTCGGCAAAGACAGAAGAAAACTTCAGCCCACACCTGCTTGGCGACTTCAAAGGTCCTATCAATGTTGTGTTCACCATCAAGTAAGATCTCTGGCTCAGCGATACCAGCATTGTCCTACAAGAATAAACGAGAAACTTTAATACCATTAATTGTAGAAAGCTTAAATTTATACACTAATTGCAATTTTTAACCGGTTATAGCAAGTCATTAATCTATTTTACATGTTACCATATCCCACTCTTACTATGAAAGTTACTTACTATTGTAGGTAAATTTAGTGATAGTTTAAAAGATCTATACATTGTCCATGCACACAACTTAAAATCGAGAGAGCTATTTGTGTATCCATTTCCTATGTATTTTCCAACTTACCTGAGAAATAGCAGCATAGCGAGCAAGACCCCAGGCTGCTTCCTTCACTGCAAGTGCAGAAGGACCATTGGGAATGCTCACAACAGTCCGCCTGTAAGGTTCACAAAGAAGAAGATAAGATGAGCTTCAAATTTAAGCAATTGTTTCTTAACTCAAAAAAGAAAAGTACTCTTACCATTTGGCAAAACGGGCGCCCTGTTGGTAGTAAGCAGCAGAGCGGGAGGCAAGCCCATCAAGACCTTGGCACCATGATTCATTATTTGAGCCAGCCAAGGGAACAAGACCCTGTAGTTTTCAATCAAAAAATAACCAACACTTAGAAATACACAACCGAAAAATCCATTGGACCTTTTAAGTCACTAAGTTTAGATCTTTACCTTGTCAACCTTAATACCAGGAACAATGTTCTGCTCAACAAGCACATCAACCATTTTCTTTCCCTCGACAGTTGATTGATAAAGTGTCTCCTCAAAGAGGATGGCACCAGAGATGTACTGCCCTAGTCCAGGAACTGAAACTAGCAGTGTCCTGAATGCCTGGCGGTTAGCCTCAGTGTTCTCCAATCCGATTGAAGCTAAACGCTTCCCGCAGGTAGCATTGGACTCATCCATGGCCAAAATTCCACGACCAGGGGATGCAATAGTTTTCTACACTCAATCCATTAGTTCAAATTAGCTATATATGCTTTATTCACCTCATGGAAGTTCTATAGAAAGGTTTAACACTTTTTACTCTAAGAAAATTCTAATTAATCTTAGTTCACCCTTTATGATACTTCACGTTATCTTGATTATAAGTTTGAGCACAAACTAATAGTATCACTATCCCTGTTCACCAAAATTATCAAGAACTGGTTGTAATACATTGTTTCAATTTTTTTCTTAATCAAAAAAGGGAAGCACTAGCAAAACTATTAAGGCAATTAGAGCCTGAGGAAATAGCTCATCGTCCGTAGCTGTGGGAATACCATGATTTATAATTCATTATCCAGAGCAGTAAAAGATGATTAAGCAGTAAAAAGAACTTAAGTGCATGTTGTTAAGAATATGTAACATAACAATTAGTAAGTACTACATGAGATAGGAAGCTTTGAAGTCAGAGCAAGTGAAGTACTAGTAGATAGGAAATAAGGTTACATTCCTCCTCTCACTTTAGATGACAATACTTGACGGGCACATGAGAGTTAAAAAAGTACAAACTTATGGTAATATAAAATAGAACAGAGAGGGAGTATAAAAAAGTGTGTACCGCGGTTTTGATGAGCTCATCAGCATAGGAGCTAGCACGGATAGTAAGTGCAGAGGGAGCAGCTGGGTGACAGCGGACGACGGAGACGGATGGCTGGCGGAGGGATTGCCCTTTCACAAACTCAGTCTTGTCAAGGACTGGAGATGTCTTGAGGAGAGATGCTGATGCCATTTTCTTACTTTCCTTATCCTTCTCTCCTCAGCTCCTGAGTTTTTCTTGTGTGTTCAATATACAAACGGAGAGCCCCATGCTTACTACATTTATAGTTCTAGGAAGATAATATCATTTGAGGTCATTATACTTTTGCCTATCAGCACATGCCATTTGGCTTGATAACTTGCTGACTTGGCTCGACTTATGTGGGAATTTGCAAACTGATGGTTGGTTTTCATCAGTTTACTCATTTTTCTTATTTTCCTTATCATTTAAACTTGCTGTGCCACAAACATACTGTGAGTCTATGACCCATTAGGTTTGAGGCTCTGCTTGTTCCAAAGCACTACAAGTCTAAAATTTCCTAAAGCTTAGTTTGGGTTCTGTTAAGTGGACACCATGCAACGGCATCACGATTTAAACGAAGAATCTCGTACTCTCAATTAAGTGATCCACAACTATGTTTTAAATGTTTAATATTTGCTTCAAACAATAAGTGTAATCCGACAAGTAGGGTCCGAGAGATATTTGGTTCATCAATTAGAATATTCTCCCCATTTTAAGCAAAAAATTATGCAATTTTTCCCAGAGAAATTGCTCCAAAGATTCTCTTTTAACTAAAGGGTTGGCTAGTAGCAAGTTCCTGTAGCTATATTTCCTGCTAAGGAGGACGTAACAACCTTTCAGAGAGTTGATGTAATGAGAGATTGATAGTTTCATGCCAGTTTTGACTTTATTTGAAGAATCGAGGAAAGCGTACACTTCCTTTTCAACCTGGGTCCTCATAAAATCTCCAGACAAATTGGCCTTAAATTTCCCGCAATGTTGCGAATGTATTATTCTCTTTAGCTTGTAACATCAGAAGAATAGGTGAGAGCTCACAAGGCGACCATTTCATTCTGGTCCACCATGCCCAAAAGATCTCCCTGCTTGTTCCGCCTCTAATCAAGGAAAAGTGAGCACATTATGAATCTCATAGTACATCAATAAGGGGAACAAGAGTAGACGGCCAAATTCACGATGGCCCATAAATTTCAAGAAATAATGCCATGACTCAGGAGCCACTCAATTGGTAGGACCACACCCCTGGACAAACGACCACTGGTCTACAGTCGTAATCATCTTTCCTTTTCTTTGTTTCTTCCCCTTTTAACTGTTATTGCTAAGAGATGGTAATCACGTATCCCCATCACAGGCCATTAGGAATACGAGCAATCAAATGCTTATGCAGGAGGAGGGAATTGCAATTCTTGCACTGCTACATCTTTAAATATAAGCATCAATTGCGTGTATGACATGCAGGTGAGGCATGTATAATTGGAATGTGTGAAGACAAGCTGACACTTGTTCATTCGATGAAGGGAATAGGCAGTCCTAACAAGCTTCCGGTTAACTCCAGGTTGTTTAAATGGATATCACACATTGATTCTGGGAAAGATAGCTGCAGGCCTGCAGTTGAAGAAACAAGAAACATACAGAAGAATAAGAGTAACTAAGAAAGAAAAGGAACAGAAACTCCAAATATTAACAAAGGCCATTACCAAGACCTATTTGGACGCAAATGTAACAGAAACAGAAGATGATAATGGCAGGCTCTTGTCTACATATGCAAGTTCAAAAAGATTTTTAAACAACAATAGAAAGAAATGTGTAATATTTCAATCAGGACGTTGAGTTCCCAATAGGACCAACTCACTGAAAAGAAGGTAAACTATTTGAACCTCACATAATACTCTTCAAAGGGGTCAGTATTTAACTACAAGAATAATGTTCAATTGGAAACTTAGTACAATATCATCTAGCAAGGAATCAACAATAACTAAGTATTTTCCTAGATCTTTCGGGGTTCAACAGTATCCATGTCCATGAAGTAAAAATGTCTCAAGAAACCATTAAATATTATTCGAGAATTTCGAAGCCCTTCATACTCGGGTACCTTCATAGAATAATATACTCCCGCTGCTCGTGCTAAACACTTCTGCCAAAAAATTAGTTGAGACTAGTCCATGGCCAATCCCGATGGACAAAACATTTGATTTTCCCCACTCTAACTTTTTAGTCTACCTATCTTGCCAAGTCAGTGAAGGTTCCCTTAGAGGCTTAGCCCTCTAACTCCACTTGAATCTGAGGTTAAGCATCATTTAGGGAATTGTCAGTGATCAATTGTAGCATCTTGATCTGCCATAAATGGAACAATATTTCATAAAACCACCCAAAGTAGAAGAGGTAGATGGAACCAGAAGTATGGTATAGAAGATTTCATCATCAAGAATCTATGCTCTTCCGTTGCCTCTATCAATCAATTCAACTATTCTTAATCCCAAACTAATTGGGTTGCCATATGAATCTTCTGTAACCTCCCGCTCCATTATGACTATTTTATTGCAATATTAAATAAATTATCTATTAAGGAAAATTAGAAGAAGACTTGATAAACACCGGACACAACATAAGTGACAGAACAAATAAACCGTCATTGGTATCTCCTTGCCTCTGCATCGCAGATAAACAATTTAATGGGCAAATTTCTTTTACTTACATGACATCTTCCAGTATGATAAAAATCTAAATGTGTTTTTAGGAAGAGAAAAAACGCTACCTTTGAACCTCAACAAAGGGAACCTATAAAAATCTTTAAGACAATGCACATCTATAGAACATATGCACATAGCAAAGAGGTTAAGAATGCAAAGACTGATTAAAGTTATCAGTAGTCATCTGTACAAAGATCGAGTGAAGCTTCCATTGCACACTTAACTAGCCCTATAACCTCTTCATAAAGAACGAAATCAAAGGGGTCGATCATGATCATTGTGAACTCATAGAGCAAGAAATGTATCAACAGATAGGATATGTACATTGATCTCCCTGCATGAACAGTTGAGACCCTCTTTTGATTCAACCTCGGGCGTTGTACAGGTAAAGGAAGATCTACCTGATCAGACTAGCAGTCAATTCCTGATGTTCACATTGTTGGCTATCAAGCTAATCGTTTAATAACTGCAAAGCTGTATTTAATTTGTGTAAGAACAAACCAAAAGGAGCCACAAATAAACCAGCTTTTCAGCTTCTATATAAGATTAGAAGTGTTTTGATGCATGTTTGATTTGCCTAGCATTGCATCTCATAGACTAAAGAACATAGTACATCAAGTTAAAAAAGCGTGAAACATTAGCCTAAAAATTATATATGGGCAGAAGCACATTTTGGAAGGTAAAGGAGGAAGGATATAAGATTTCTGCTAAAAAGAAAAAGTTACATTTGAAGTTTATATAATGTTAATCATTAGCCGTGAACTTGCATTATCATGGTAACATTTACTCCAGAAGTAACTTATATATTTGCACTGACAGCGACCACAGTAGTTCCAGTTCAGAAAGCTTCAATCTTTTCTATTTTTTCCTGAAACTTCAGAAGGTAATAATTTTATGAGAATGGATGAGGACGAAATAAATCCTAAATTTTCTCTCTATTGTTTCATTCCTCCTCTCTCTTAATTAATTCTTTCAAGGATTCTTACGCCTTTGTTTACTGTGTGAGTTATCCTCTTTCATTTTTTTTTTTTCTCAATTTCAATAGTGGCCAGAAGTATATGTTTGCTGAGCATTTGCAATGTCGTACGCACAATTCAGGAGATTAAATTTGACTATCCCAACTCAATTAACACCCACCCTCCCCACCGCCTGCCACCAACTCCCAAAATGCGAAAAGAGCGACGATTTCTAATTATGGGAATTCAAAGGAAAAAAAAAGGAAAAGATTCATAACTGGCAAAGAAAATCCAAAGGTAAGGAAACCTGTCGATTAGGGACATTGCTGCGACCTTCTTCTTCTATGGCAGCGACGACTGCCATTGGAAATTCCAAGTTCGATTAACGGGTAGGACATTGAGTCAGAGACTCAGAGACAGTTCCTGTGATTGACTAGTAAATAGATAATGATTGCATAGCAACAAGTCCGTTGTAGTCTAGTTGGTTAGGATACTCGGCTCTCACCCGAGAGACCCGGGTTCAAGTCCCGGCAACGGAATTTTTCTCTTTCTCCTCCTTTTTTTTTTAATCGTCAATCAAAATCTAAAAGAAGCATCCCTTATTTCCCTTTTAATGTTAGAAATCTTTCTTTGAATTGCATTTGTAATACTTGAAGTAATTCTTTTGTTATTTATAATATTATGTCAAGCTTCAATAATTATTTTGAATTTTTTAATCAAACTAGTTTCAATAATGAAAAGGACAAAGTCAATAATGACTTCAATTTCACGGGATATGTATATTGTTATATATTATGCATACCATTTATTCCAAATATTTATGCAAATTGGTTGTGAATAAAGGTACCATAAAAATATTTTCTTTTGCCCTAGTTGTTTCTCAACATGACTCACGGTTTCATTTCACATGCATTCTGGCTTTTCATTAGCTGGAATTTTCAAACTTATGGCAGGGCAGATATTAGTGAATAATAATTCATTTAGAATTCGATAATTTTAATTTAGATTATATGAGTACAAATAACAAGTTTCGAATTTAATATATTATTCTCAATCTGAATTCATTAAGTTTTAATTTTGGATCAACCCGCTTAGTGTCAGAATTTGATATAATTTTATGAGAACCACATCCCAAAAGCTAGTTATTAAGGTAGGAAAGCCCAACCTTTTGCTTTTTGAATTTTAAGCATTTTTACTTAAAAGTTAATTCAAACGGGCTCTATAAATAAAACTCAAAATTAATTAAAATTATTCATATA
>JACEIK010000105.1:131859-149578 GCA_018107945.1 Datura stramonium | reverse complement strand
TATTATATCAATTAGTATGTGAAGAAAGACCTGCTACCACTTCCATAATAACCCTCATTGTTGCTAGCAGACTTGACCCTCTTGTTCTAGTTTCTATTCTTACCTTATTTGACTTTTAATTTATCCTTCTCAGAAATTAACTCTATAGCATATCATGATAGTTGTATAAAATTGAGGCTATAATCCCTTGCACTCATAATATTTGAGGATTGTGAATTCGTAGGACTTGATTTCTACCAATTTTTAAAGCAAGAAATTAGCGATAAAAGCATCTATAAAATCATCCCAGATTGCGGGAGTAATATCTTTCCCTCGAGAAGTTCCTTATTCTTGTACAATATGATGGCCACATCTTTCAGTTGATAGGAGAAAAATTGCATTATCTTAGTCTCATTAACATGCATGGATCAGAAAATCTTATATACTTCATTTATAAAATTCTAGGAATCCAGTTGTTCAAGCTGGGAGAGTATCTGAATGGCTCTCCCTGTATCCGTATCATAAGAACTTGGTGTGGTGCATACCATGTAGGGTTTCCCACAAAACTCTCTGTCAATAGCGGAGTTGACGTTCGAGTAACCTAAACAGTTTGGTGACCTAGAAATTGTTTGAACTCCTTGAGTTGAGGCAACTCACCAACATTTATTTATGTGGCAGCATTAACCCTTTCGCTCGTGCTTCTATTCATCTTCGGAGGACATTTCTGAAAGGAACATGTAATACACGATTTAGAATATTTCTTAGGACACAACTATATTGCACGATCTAGAGTATGAAAGAAGACTACCATTTTCTAAATATCTCATAACCTTCTAATTATAAATGTGGTGTGTTTCACGCCCATAATTAAGACTCTATTAAACACGACTTGATAGACTCCCTAAGATATTTGAACCTAGTGCTCTAATACAAAACTTGTCAAGCCCCGAAGATAGACCTAAATGGAACCAACACTCAATGTCTTAACATGCCTAAGCGAACCACTAGCATGACACGAGACTTGAGATATATGTGAAATAAAATGGGATGTATTCATAACATAAGTCTTCCAAGATAATTCCATTTATAAAATAATTTAATTGAAACTTGTATCAATTATGTATCAATTTTTGAATCCGACTATTTATAGTTTTTGAAATTTATTCAAGCAAAAAATTGGAGAAGACAAGGAATAATATCAATTTGAATGTGGGAGAAAAAATTTCAGCCATAAATTAGAAGAGAAAATCATTAATTTTCAGTCGTAATTAGGTAATTCACTGGCCTTATTTGAATTTTATAAGAAATCTATTACTATAAATCAAAATAAAAATCTCTTACTATATTTTATAATTATGAGTCTTATTTTGTATTCACAGAAAAATCTCTTTTTGCCGCTCGTGGACTTCATGCATTGCTTATTGGGCCCGTGAGGTATTCCGGAGAAGCCCAATTAAAAGGTTCTCAAGCCCAGAATTATTTACTTAATAAACCCTAACCACACTCTTCCGCCTCTCACACTCCCATTTCAGCTCCTCACAATCAAAATGCAGAAGCAAGAGACAACAGCTGCGGTGGAATCAGTGCAATGCTTCGGGAGGAAGAAGACAGCAGTGGCCGTGACCCACTGCAAGCGTGGACGTGGTCTGATCAAGATCAACGGTGTCCCAATCGAGCTGGTCCAGCCGGAGATCCTTCGCTACAAGGCCTTTGAACCAATCCTTCTGTTGGGTCGTCACCGCTTCGCCGGAGTCGACATGCGCATCCGTGTCAAGGGAGGTGGTCACACTTCTCAGATCTACGCCATCCGTCAGTCGATTGCCAAAGCCCTTGTTGCGTTTTACCAGAAGTTCGTGGATGAGCAGCAGAAGAAGGAGATCAAGGACATCCTCATTCGCTATGACAGGACTCTCCTTGTTGCTGATCCTAGGCGCTGTGAGCCCAAGAAATTCGGTGGTCGTGGTGCTCGCTCTAGGTTCCAGAAATCCTACCGTTGATTTCAATCTTCAATACTTTTCGTTACCCTTTACGGTAATTGAATTAATGTTTTGGTTAGTGTCCTTTTGGTGTTTTGGTTAAAGACCAATTTGGTTTGGAGGTTTCCAATTAATTTTGTCGTGTTTGTCTGTTTTGTTGAAACTTTTACAGTGCTCCTTATGATATTATTAGTTTCGAATTCCCATTTTCTTTTTCTGGATAATGCCTTGTAGATTTGGTTGATATTCTGCAATGTTTCATTGGAAATGGCGTTAGAAAACTCATGTAGGAATGTAATTCAAAAGAGATGACCTCTATGGGCCTATTACTGAAGTATTCAGTGGAAGTTCCATCATAGGTTTGCACCTTTGATGTTAATCCTAAGTACCAACTGTATTATGATACTTTTCCTTTTTCAATTACTGCAAATAACTTCAGACTATGTTTGGATCGTTGGAGATGAAATTTAACATTAGAATGCTTTTATAATGAAAAGAAAACTACACTTCCACCTATAGTATAGTGGTACTGTGCGTAATTAAGTGATTTAAGAATGTCTTTGGATCACGTGGAGGTGAAATTGTAGGAATTACAACAGGTAGCAGCATGTGATGGCACCATTTTAGAACATATCCATACTTGTTGTCCATTTTTAAGAAAACTATTTGAAGATTATCCATTGTTGTCAAACTTCAGACTTGTTGCCCCTTTTTCTCCGTGAACTGTTTAAGTGATCCATTCTGCTGCTTCTTTCTCAGTAATTAAATACATCCAGTATCCTGGTTACTACATGAAATCTTCCATTACGACTCTGACTTTCTTCTTTCTTTCTGTTGCCAGTTGTTTTTTCTTCTTTCAGTGGTTATGCAACTCTTGTTTGCAACATTTACTTGCATATGTTGTGCTCAGTTTACAGTTGCTTTATTGTTTGGCTCTTTGAAGATAACCCATAACACACATCCATCCTTTCACATAATTGAGTACCATGTGATGGTTGGATGACCACTGAAATTGAATTTGACATGAGCTCATATGTGGCGTCTGGTGTTCCTAGTTTAGCTTCCAATTTATATTCTTTCAAGGAACTCTTATTAGTCTCTAATTCTAATGTGGCTTAAACTAGGGAGTCCATTTCAGTTCCGGAGTTAAGCTTGGCTAGTTCCCAATCTCCGACCTTAAGGCTGGAAGATTGCCAATGCCAACTCCAATTGCGCACACAGTGTACCAACTTCATACATTCGAGTTTGAAGTTAGGCTTGGCTTGTCCAACTTCAGACCTTTGGGCAGGAAGGTTGTCCAGTTTAACTTTGTTGAATGTCTAAAGTTCAAACTGCGCAAACAATATGCCTACTTCAGACATTTGGGTTTGACGTTAGGCTTAGCTTGTTCCCAACTTCATACCTTTGGGGTGTAGCCAAGCCTAAATATACACTTGATTGTTTGAAGTTTGGTCGGCACACACTTTTGCTAACATAAGATACGAAATTAGATTTTGACAATTCCCCATCTTCAAACCTTTATGTTTAAAGTTTGGGACTTCAGGCATGTATCACGTTTTCCACTTCAGTCTCGTAAATCTAAATTGACTTTGAGGCAATTATAAGAATAATAAGCTTTGGTTATTTTCTGAATAAGGATGGTCCAAGATATTGGTTATTTTCTAAATATGACTTTCAAAGAAATTAGTTTGATCCCCGGTGTATAATCATGAATCAATATGTTCGAGATATGCATGAATACACGGTTGATCATTTATTGTGTGTAAAATATGTTGGACAAATCCACTTGAATCAGTAACAGACACTGCATTGGATGAACACAAATGACAATCAGTGTATAGGACTCGGAGAGTATTACATGATACAATACATTGTCAAGAATCACATAAAGATGAAAATGACAAGAAAAAAGAGAAGAACAAAGTAAAAAAATCACGAATAGGGTAAATAGGTAAAAGTCACGTAGTTGGACGCCACAATATTAGTTGGATGGAGGAGGTGAAATTGTAGGAATAATATTTGGAATTGTGGGAATGTTTGGCAGAGGGCAATGTAGGCAAAGAAGGTAAAGGTGTAGTAGTTGTTGGAAGTGTTGGCAAGTTTGGAGTAACGGAGAATTGCGGCACTATCGGCTGAGGCAATGAGGGGATTGTAGGCAAGTTGGGAAGTTGCAGTAGCAAGACTTGCGGTTTAATTGGCTAGATTGTTTTGATTATAAGGAAATTAGGTGTGTGTTTTGACTTGACCTGAAGAGATTGGTCATCAATAAAGGGATATATAAGAAAAGTTTTTGAGGGAGTACTAGTAATGCTAGAATTAGTTATTTTGGTATTATTTTTTATTGACGGTTTGATTTGTTATATTAAAAATAATGTAATGCGTAATTTCTAAGACTGATATTGTTTGTTTACTAAAATACTTAGGGCCCTTTTGACCATGAGAGATGAAATCATGATATGAAATCATATGAGATGAAGTTGAAGTTTCGTTTGAATATGCAATTTGAAATTCTTAAGTTGTATTTTTTTTTCCTCATAAACATAAAAATCACATAAATTTTGAAAACTATCAAAAGTTTTTCAATTCTTATATAACTTTACCAAATAAATAAAAGTTTATAATAAAGATTATATAATATGTCAGAGAAGCCATCCTAAAAAAGAATAACATTTATTGATCGAATTTTTGTTCAATAAAAAGTAAAAATTGAACATGAGTTGTAGTATACTACTCTTTAATATAATCCTCCCACATAGTTGGCAAACTTATCTCCGATTAAATGGTTAGAAAAAGTTGATAAGAGTAATAATACCAACTAAAAATTTTATTTGCATATCAAATAAATGATTAGTAAATGTAAAATAATTTTTCTTTTTACAAAATATAAACTTGTGGGTCAAATTTTGTATTTGAGAAGGCCCATCTCATGATTTGAAATCCCAAATCAAGATTTTTTGAGAATTTGAGATTTCATCTCATGAGTCGAAATCATGAGACGAAATTGCATGTCTAAACGTCAATTTCATCTCATAATTTCAAATTATGAGATGAAATCGCATGTTCAAACGCCTACTTAGACTTTATTCGGATTGAGATCCTCTCCCGTACTTTTCTCTGTAGTTTCCTCCTGTGGTGCATTAGATGTTATACACCCGTCCAATTAGAGATTAAATGGTCTAGATTTGTTGGGTTAACAAATGGACATATTTAAGCAAACCTTACTACATATTTACAATATATAATAACACTTTTTTAAAATTACAAAAAATAGCAAAACAATTACACAAATAGCTTTTTACCGTGCAATTACCATGTATCAAACTTTCAACTTTCTCTCTCCAATCAATTACCCGTATTTTGCTTCAATTCAAACATCGATTTTTCATCTTCCAAAATCTCTCAATATTTTTGCCGTTTTTCACTCCCATGATTTTCATTCGATTTTCACCTTCTCTCTCTCTCCCTCTGTATTTTTTTTATTTTTTCTTCTTCGTAAGAAATCAAACATATCAGGGAAGAGATGTCGGCCTTAGGTTGTTGTGTAGACGCTAATGTTTCCCCTCCTCTTGGATATGCCTTCTCTCGGGATAACTCACTTCGCGCTGGAGTTCTTTTCCTCCGACATACCTCCATTGGCAAACGTCGCTGCTCACACCGCCAGTTTCCATTGGTCTACCGGATGTATTCTCGGATCTGTACCGGGTCGATGGGTGGGGTGCTCCTTGGGATGCATGTATTAGTTTAGCTTTTCTCATTCAGGATACATGTATCAGTATTTATATTTTTTATGAGACAAACATTTTGTTATGATAATTTGTATCAGTATCAACTATCATACGAAACGTATTCCTTGATGATGATTTCATCTATGGCATAATCTCTATATTCATTGTCCGAAGTCCCCTTACCTGAATGAACGAAGTAATTCCGTTATGTTGGACATAATTTTAAAAGGCCTGTAACGTTGATACAGTCAAAGATCGAAATTTTCAACAAATCCCAAACATTAATACACACACAACAAAAAAGGAAAATATCACCAAAATCAAATTTCAGGCAAGTTAATTTCGCAGATGGGTATTTGGATTCAAACCCTTAGAAATCTGAAGAAAAAAAAGAACTTATGTATCACTTAAGTACTTATTTAATGACATTGATTATGCAGATTCTGTTTTGGTGTAACAAACGGCGTATATTAAGGAGACTTTTAAAGGTTTGATACTCTGGTACAAGTCTAATCCTTATAAGAAACGGTATCAAAAAAATTTAAAAAATTACTATTTTGTGTAATTTGGTAAATATCGCTATTTTTTGTAATTATTTTCCTACATAATGCTATTTATGAAAATTTGTCCATAAAATGACTCTCCGGGTCGGACGGTTTTTTTTTCTTCCCCCAACTATGATTAATTTTTTGCCCCTCCTCCCTCAATTCTCCAAGCAGCCCCGTCCAACGAAGAGGATATAATGTGAATAGTAAAATTTCAAAATAAAATTAAGTTTTGGGTGAGGATGGAAGTATATATCTAAGTCAATAGAAGTTGAAAGGGGTAAACTTCAATATAGCAAGAAAACATATAAAGAAATTGGAATCATGAAAGATTGTAGGGGAGTAAGGAATAAGGAAGGAGGCTTTGAGGATGATAGTGATAAACGTCCAAATGCTTCTGAAATTGAAGAATAAATGGGCTCTGCCTTATTTATTATCTCCCTTCCAATTTTGAAGTTAAAAATTTATTTCAAATAGATATATATATATATGTTAAATCAAATGCAGAGATATGAAATTTGTTTATAATTTTTTTTTCTATATGAACACAATAATTATTTTATGACGTTTCCCGATTAGCATTTTCGACAGCGAGAGGTGAATATAGCCATAGGTGATGGGATGATTCTCTTTTTATCAATAGAAGCCTTTGCTATTTGAGTAGAAATAAAGGTTCGAGAAACCTCAGGGATATTTTGGTCATGTTATTATTAATTCTTGTACTATTTGTTTCATCCTTTAGCAGGGATAACTTATTCCGGTATTAATTACTAATCTTGATATAATTTATTTCAGGATTAATAAATTAAACAAGGGATAAGATAATACTAAATTTTTATCTCAAAACTATCTATGCTTATTCAGCGTACCAAAAAACACTGATTAGGTTAACCTTCCCAAATGTTGGTTCATATGATCTTGTAAGTAGAGGTGTTTACTTGAAAGTACTTAAGCATAGATGAACTATATTTGGTGGACAATACATTCAAATTGATTAAATCATTTCTTTTATATTTTTAAACTAATACTATTCTGTATAGGTTGGCACCATGACATTAGGAGGTAATTACATCTAGGAAGGTGAAGTAGGCAATTAATTGAGTTCTCATGCTACTACACCAAACATCTCATATAACTCAGCCATAGTCTTTCAACCAACTTTTCCTATATATACTCTTTAGTAGTAAATGATCAATCTCACTTCCATTTCTTCATTTCCCCTGAAACAAAAGCAATATTTGTCAAATAGATACAATGGCTGCTTTCAACAATTGCTCAATCCTCTTGTTGATCATAGCATTGTTGTCATTATCAAGCATATCGACAAGTCATGCTGCTCGTAGCCTACTGCAACTTCCCAACTTGCCTACAATCACCACCCCATCATTGCCACAATCGCCCAATATTCCAAACTTATCGACATCAGCAGCCACTTTGCCATTGCCTTCTTTGCCTCCATTGCCTGCCAATACTCCTCTGCCCAACACTCCCACAATTCCAGACATTCCTACACTTTCACCTCCTCCATCCAACTGATGTGGCGGCTTCCAACTTTTTACCTGCCTTATGACCAGTTTGATGTTCTGCTCTTCCTTTTTTATACGTATCGATGTATCCTATGAGTGTTCTGTGTATTGAGTGTCCTGAAAAACTTTGTATTAAATAAAGGTGATGCAGTGTACTATTACTGATTTACCAGAAAAACTTTGTATTTTCATTTTGTCCAATTTCCTGATAAGCAAAGATCAACCACTATCCATATACTTTCAAATAAATTGGACCATAGGGGGAACACGAATTTCTTCTGGCATGCCAAGTTGCATATAATTCAGATATTGTAGCCTTGGCCTTCAAAGAAAAGTGATATGATAGAGGAAGAATGGTTGAAATGAAGAAATTATACGATAACTAGGTAATGATTTAGAAAGTCTGTTTGGATTACACTAAAAGCTGGTTAAACATGCTTTCTCAATTAATCATGATTAATTAATACATATATTTACTATTCTCTTCATTTCAAAATAACTTATGTTTTAATATTTTCATTTTGTTTTAAACTAAGTAGTGTTTCACATTATCTAGAAGGTATTAATGATTATTTTTAATTTTAACCTTATTTAAATAAAGAGAGTTTTATATAATTAAAAAATTATTAAAGAGTTATATTTTTTTCAAGGTATGTACTAAGTGTAAGTTAGTAAAAATATATCTTACTTTCTAAAAATTAGTAATTTTCTTAAAAGATGCTAAGCTTAAAACACCATTTATTTTGAAACAAACGGAGGAACTATGTTAAATCAATCAACTATAGTAATTTAAGTTGATTTAGTCTGTTTATATTAGATTAAAAGCTGGTCAAACCTTCTTTTAATTCTCTCTCTATGTCTCTCTCCTTTTCTTTTATAAAAAAAATGGCAAAATAGAAAAATGCTTAAACAAGTTTAAAATTGCTAAAAACAAGCTAAAAATTACAAGAAAGAATTACATTGTGTCCACGTTAGAGTAGACTATTTACAGCTCACTACTTCTTTATTTTCATACTTTTCTAATAATTATAGAAAATATCCATCTCTCAATTCTTCATAATATCGTCATAGTATAGACATATATTGTCATGGTATTTTAGGGATGAATAGTCCTTCAGGAATACAACATATTTGTTCAATTTCTCTCTTTCAACTTGAATCCTATGAGATGGATCTTGAAAAATTTTAACATAAGTAGGAGAGATTCATAGATTTTCCAGACATAGAGTGCACAGGCTCCTCGATATTTTATGATACCATCATAGTATTTTCATATAATATCATAGTATCACTGAGGGATGAACAATTCTTTAGAAATACACTACTTGATCATGCATGATACTATTACAGTACATCCATATAATGACATGATATACTTCATGATACCATCAGTATATGAATATACTGCCATGATATCTTATGCATGAAGACCTTCAAATTCATAATGAAAGTACAAATTATAATTACTTTACGCTGATCGAGCATTTTTGAAATTAATATCAAAAGGTCTAATTAAATGTAATTAGTTTAATTCTTATGATCTATTTTGTATTCTTTACTTTCTTTTTCTAAAGCTAATCCAAAAAAAATTCTTAATGGGAATACGGACAAGTATTTAGAGATTACGTTACTTAAAATGGGAATGCATTCCAGAAAGAAAAATGAATAAGACACGACCTTCCAATTTCATCTATTTTGTGTTATCTTTCAATTTTTATATTTAATATATTTTATTTTTCTTTCAATAAAAGATGTAATCATTGCATCAATTCACCTAATGAAACGTATGGTTAATCCTTTTTGAAGATTTATAATGTATGATTATCGACTTACTTTTAGCAATATGAATATTTTTATGGAAATTCTTTTGGCGAGAATTTGATTATTTCTTGGTAGATTCTTTAAAATTTTGATTTGCTTTTGGAGTAAGATTATCTATGAGTTCTGTACATGCATTAAAGAAGATTATGGCCTTCTAAAAAACTATTTTGTTAGCATAATACTCCCATTATTATAAGATTATTAACACATTCCTAAATAGCATTCGACTACTCTTTTTCTCTTGAAGAGTTAGCTTTCTTCCCAGTAGGCAATTTTATTTCTTTTTAATTTGCTTTTCTATTTGATGTTTTCATATATATATATTTTAACATTTGAATTTTACTTATGTTTGTCTAAGATTTTCTTCTTTTTTGTTTTTAAAAAAAAAAATTATTTACATTTGAATTTTTTTATACGACAAAGATGATTACATTTGTTAAAGGCACGTAGAAGATGAAAGGAGAAATATTGGCTTTTGATGCACTTGGTTCAATGAAAAGATTGTCCACTTCCCCTAAGTTCATCCATGGTAAGATATGTTGCAGCCCGAAACGACATCAGTCTCTCATAGGCATAACATTGCATATGAGATCCATGAATTTGAAATGAGTAATTAATGGTAAAGATAAAAACAGAAAAAAAAATTGTCTTCCTTTTAATATGCTAAAGTAGACAAGTAAAAATGAAAGTAGTAAGGAACAAATAAAAGTGAAAATAGTATAGTGAACAAGTAAAAATGAACATATGAAATAACAATTTTGTCCGTCTGATAGAAATATCAAACAGAAAATCCTAAGATGGTCTTAGCAATGATGAGCCTTGTCAATAAAACAAAACGAGACCAACAAAGCTTGTACACATGACAACGGGCAGATTAACTCTACTGCGTTTCACCCAACAATAGATAATTTCGGTCTAATTACTTTCTTGTAGTGTAATTTGACAATGTGATGTTGACACAAACACTTCTAACAAAAATGTCAGACATCAGAGCATGCGCAACCTGAGAGGAAAAGAGAAAAGGAGGAAGGAGAACGTGTTCTATGTCGGAGATAGAAATGGTTTTGTAGAGCTTGTTCCTTCCAGACCGAGGTCCAAGGGCAGCAGACATGGAGGAGAATAAGCATCAAGAGCCTTCCGGACATTCTCCTCCATCAATCCATCCTTCTTGTCAAGTTCATCATTGTTTTTGGCATCCTGATGACAAATACCATAACATCAGCTGAAGAACCAAATAAACTCACAAGAGAAATTTTTCCTATGAAACAAAGCAAGAGTTGCCGTTAGGACCAACAATTCTAATGCCTAAGAGTGCTGGTTAAATTTTACAAGTTGATGGAAGAGTTCATATGACTTTGTAGAAGGTCTGGGCAGTTGTAAGCATATGTAGAGCAACAACATCAAGCCGATCTCAATCCTAGCAACACTTGGTTAACATTCTCCAGAATGACATCAACATCAAAATTATGATAAGTGAAACAACTTAGTAGATGAATATAAGTTTATCATCTTCATTCCAGTTTGAAACTTATCATGCAATATTTGATAGGACAGATTTTCATCTATAGACACACCTAGCGTCTGCGTCACCATTGATTTTACCTCGTTATGCAATTTTTCGCTTAATCTATACAATCCCAGTTTTGTAAAAACTGGGATGATTTGAGCGTAGCTCAGTGTTGGCACTATACATAGAGATTCACCGACCACATTTCAGCCATCCAGTGATCCTGAAATATGGATGATTTGAGCCTAGCTCAGTGTTGGCACTTAAGGGAACACCCAGTCCTCCCAAAGAAGCCTGACATACTTTGCTCATTTTTTAGGGGCAAGGCACAAAATACATTGTTTGGTAAATCTTTTCTTGTCAAAGAAGCGCTCAAGACTTCTCTAACAGATCAATTCAATGGAACTACCGAAAAGACATGGTGGCACATAATTGAGGTCTACCTCACAAACCAAGTGCACTACATGTTGTAATGAGTGAGCAGACAGAGGCAAGTGTCTATCAGATCCAGATCATGGACTGACATAGGCAAAAGAAACATCACCAGGCAAATGCAACGAACACAGGGAACAATCAAAAGAGATTGGGACACGATATCGATTTTACTCTAACAAATGGTCTCCCATAGGGTGGTGTTTCAACCACTTTCACCTTGAAGTGATAGGTGCTTCATAGCCTAGGGTTCTGAGTGGAGCACTACTGCAATATACTACCACCAATGCTTACGTGTATCTCATGCAAGCACTATTGGAAACCAAGAAAAGCTCATCTTTCATCTGTGCGCCTAGCAAGTGCGCTTCTTTGTTTCCTTTGTGGGGTGAGGAGAGGGGAAAATGACCTAATTTCCACCCTTCTCAAATGAGTTTAAAAGTAACATATACCTGGAGGTTAAATTTGACTGTCTAGCTCTAGCACCGCGTTAGTTGTTCGCGTTGCTAAAGCAGATTAGTCCTGGCTGCAGTCAACTTCAAAATCAATGATAACACTGTGCAGCAGCAAAAGTTTCTAGAATTGAAGTGCAAATATCAATATATGTATACACTATTTATATAATAAATTTTAATGTGCTTGTTTGAGATTTGAATTCATCAAGCCCTCTCAATGACATAATGGTACCACAAAGATCAAAAACCCATACTTGCAGCAATACTTCCTCTAAGTGGACCTCTTGTGTAGTGTGGTCATGGATGTAAAGGGTTGAACCCTCACTTCTAAGTTAGGAGAAAGTGGAACATGTTTTCTTCAGAAGTCCTTCAATGTATTTTACCTTCTTTGGTGATATATATTTTTTTCAAAGAACAATGCTCGAAGGAAAAATAAGTAGAAACTTTGGAAAATAAAGAGGATTCTCAATGATTCAGGGGTTCATAAGATTCGACCACTTTCTAGAGCTCTCCTTTACTCCAAGGAAAAAGGTGAAGCATCTCGGCAAATAAAAAACAAGCATAAAAAGAGAACCTCGATGTCCCCTGGGTGTGAGAGCAGTTAGAAAAATCAGTTTCCCAGTTGTGATCCATATCCTTAATAAACACAACTTTTCCACAAGGTCCTGTGTCGTGCAACATTCTTAATGACCACAACTTCTCCACAAGATCCAAGTGAAAATTAGATGCATATGATGCTAGAATTTATAGCTCAGTGCTGACCCACAAATTCAAACAAATTTACTTTGCAGTGTGTTATTTATGTGACTTTGATCTGCTTCCCTGGAGGGGAGGGGGAGGGGATCTTGAAGGTATCACTGAACAGAGTAGTTACCTGAACTGAGACTTGGTTGAAAGTAGGAAGAAATCGAATTTTGCAATATTCATTAAAGAGAACAGTGACGACCAGGAGAGGGATAACGGAGAAGGAAGCTGAAGGCTTGGCTTTCAGTCCAAAAAGACCAATCATCGTCACTTGCATAAGTATGATTGCAACTATAATGTAGTGATGAATGTATGGCCAATACAGACCACATGTCTCATATGTAGTTATATAAACATCTTCAATCTGCATTGCAAATAACATCACATTATATGTTATCCTCCATATATATTTTTAATCTGCAATACAGAAGCACCAATTAAAGTGTATAAAAGATATACTTCATATCAACAGGGTACTTAACCCTGGTGATAACAATGTAGTTTAAGAGGTGTAAAGAAGATGAATGTAATACTAGCTAATTTGGGAACTGAACTTGTAGCAATCCCCTCAACAGAAGAAAACTAGTTACTAAGGATTAGAACTATCACCATTTCTTGAAATGAAAAAAACACAGTGAATATCTAGGGCCTGTAATGTTCTTGTTAAGGAAGTCCAATAGAACACAAAAGCTTGAGCTGCTTTATATAAGTATCAGTGGTGCAGGTGTACTATAGCAGCTAAAGCACAGAAATCTGCTAAAAAGCTGAAGAAGTACACATGAGCACTTAAAAGCTTCATTAATCTAACATGTTACTTCATATGATTGTAGGTTTGCATCTATGCGCAAATTCACCAGCACGTGTAAGACGACATATTATCAAGAGACTGACACTGACATTGGACACAGGAAAATGTTACATAAGTTGTTCATAATTGAGTGGTTGCTTTTTCTTTTTTTCTTTCCTGGTCCATGTTGGGTTTTACTATGCATTACAGACGTATGATCATTATGCTTCAACCAGGTTATTCTATTCTACCTCTTACAGAGAAAAAAAACTTAAATAAAAATACTTAATAGCATGGAGATACATTTAGACAAGACTTCTAGCCAAACACACGCAGTTGAACAATGGTTTTTTCGTGTTGTCAAAGATTTGAACAATGAAAATAGATGGCGAGTGCCTGATCAAATTGATCAGGTCATGTAGGAACAAGGTTGTCCCAATCTCCTGCGCGAATGATTTCGAAGATCCAAAACCACCGAAGTTTTTGACCAAAGCAGATGAAGCTAAAAGCAAATACAGTACAAACTACAAGTACGCATATGCACAGAGTAATGCCGGTCAGGCTTATAAGCAGATTGTTCTTAACAAAAAAATATTGCATGAAGAGAAACTTCACCTGGTTGATGAACACCACATATCCAAGCAGGAAGTATCCTGCTAGAAATGGAAGAAGCAAAGGTGAGACCACCGCGTAAACAATCCCAATCAGCATGCAGAGAGCAACAAAAGGGATAATTCTATAATAAGGTAGTGAATAAACATAAGGATGTTTCTTCTTTCCACGGTCCCATGTGTAAGATTTTAGAGTATCCCATAGGAGTAATCCTGGCTGAAGTATCTCCAAAGAGAATCCTGCCAGCCCACTTGTCAAGATGTACGTCACAAAGAAATCTGCCTGAAAGAATAAAACGGAAAATTGTAAATGCAAAGACTAATCATCTACCTGTCAAGTAGAATATATTGGCTATGGTAGGCCCTATCAGTTCTTTATTAGGCTACAGTCAGGTAAAGATCAAAACACTATCTGAAATCATGTTGCCATCCCTCTTTCCTAATCAGATATTCAATATTCTGACACAGGAAAAATAGATATTAAATGAAAAGAGAAGAGCCAACATGTTTTGCACCTGAGCAGAGACAGCACTAGCAAGACGGTTGGGAATATCCTTGGGATGAGAGAAAGATTCGCCGATTTGATCTAGTAAAGATCCTGACAACAAGCTTAAAAAAAATACGTTCCCTACCAGGAAGTAGAACACCATGTTGCATGCATTTAAATCCTTCTTACTCCGCGAGATATAACCAGCTAGTCTTGCTAGTCCAATCATGGCAAATGGAACAGTATATATAAAACCATTAAGAATGGCACTGGGAAGATATCCTGTGACGATGGACCTTAACCCCGGTCTACCACAATATTTCAAAAAGATTGATGATCAGCAACCTGCTACACAATTTTCAACTAAAAAACAACTGTACCTACTGTACCTCAGAGGATTCAGTAACTACCCCTACTCCACCTCAACCCTCCCTCCGCACAAAGAGAAAAAAAAAACCACAAGGAGGAAAGACAAAACAATTTATCAAGTTTGAAAAAAAAAAGAGGAGAAGATAAACAACAATGAATGAGCCACCAAAGAACAAAGACAATTTTGTCCAGAACTCCTTCATTGCATTTTCTGATCTTCAGTCAATGCACAGAAGAACTTTGATGTGAAAAGAGCTAGATCCTCAACCCAAAAGAATGGTGTTTTGTTATCCAATTTTTGTTTAAAAACGGTGTTTTATTACTGTTCAGGGAATCAAACAGTAACATTTGAAATATTCTTGATAATAGAAGTTATGATTTATAGTACTTTTTATGTAGTTTCTAATTATGTAAATTTTTCCAAAATTAGTAAGGAACTGATGCCAATTTCACACTGAAAACTACAAGCACTGACCCTCATATTCTCATCCCCACCATTCTTTTCTGCGACAGGGGAAGACTTCAAAATACTAACTCTGCTTGGAGAGTATGAGATATTACAGCATGAAACATTTTATATTTGAGAAATCAAAACGCTAAAATAATGAAGAGATGAAGTCTGTACATCAAGTCCACAGCCATTGCAGGAGGAAACCATTTCTTCAGGCGATCATATTTGGCAATTCCCTGAACAGCTGTCACTGGTAACACGAAGAAGATGGTAAGTAGTGATGCTGCAACAAGTATTACTATCCTGTACAGTGGCAAATGACGATATTGAATTGCCAAATTTTGCCAGATCACATCTCTCGGTTCTGGAGCCACTTCAGTGATCCAGAGGAGTGGATTTGTGTGCTGTTGAGATTGGGCAGCTAGAACAGCGCCCCATCGTGAACTAAATGTAACAAAAGCCACAGGCAATTCCTACGCAATAAAAATATGGTCAAATTAAACCAACTATTCAACTGTTAAAATAACATTAGAGGATCATTTCATGACCAGTTATAAGATAACAGACAAATCCTCATGCACTTTGTTAGATCTCCATACACTATCTCATCAGCAAACAAATGGTCGACAATAGATAATATTTTCCTCATTCCTATTTAGATGGCACATTCACCAAATGACATGGACATATACCTCAAAATGTTGGCATATCAGGGTGGCTAATTCATATGAGGTCAAAATTGCAACAGAAAAAATGAGGCATTGCTAATGTTCCCAGGCCCATCTTCACAAGTGGCAAGCGATCAGAGATAATCTCCTGAACAAGAAAATCCTTCTTCATATCAACCAATCAATCTAACTATGCCTCAACCTCAAACTAGTTGGATGGGACATGAGTCATCTCTATCCATTCCCTTCTATTCAAACCCATTTTGTTTCAACAAAGTAATTTGTTCTGTACGGCAATATAAGAGTTCTCTAAAATCAAAAGTTCTCCAAATCTCACACTTATGCCAACATATATATAAGTCTCTAACCAGAATAACAAAAGACTCCTCAGGGTACATCAGACCTAAATGTAAATGTAAAAACAACTAATCCTTAAACAAAAAGTTAGTATCACTATTTAGACCCTATATTGTGTTTTATATTAGCTAATTACGTATTGATCCGGAGACATTGTAGATATTCTGAAACAAGTTTCCTTCAGTGATTTAAGGTTTACTCCATTCCCTTATATCATCTTCAATCATTATAAAATTGCACATATAGATGGTGCATATGGAGGTTTATATAGAATGAGGAAACCACACAAAAAAAGGTAAGTCTAATTACCAGTGTCAAAGAAGAAAATACCAAATAGTAGAAGTTTTTGTGGTACTTTAGGAGATAAAATAATTAGTCTAGAAGTTCCGTTCAAAAAGTTAAGCAAATTTCTTGGAGGAGACCTGTTTTGGATGGCATTGAAGCAATCAGAAGCCTATGCTGCACCAAATAGAAATCCAAATCCTAAATGAACATTCATAAGACCTCTGACTTGGGCTGGTAATTCACGAAAACTATGGAACAGTGTAGTTTGAAAGAAATTGTGGCTCAATGAAGCTAGCTTGTCTGTAACTTGGTTAATTTCCCTATAACGTTGATTTAAACTAAAGCTGTCAATTCTTTGAATCTCCTTAGTTCCTCAATCCCTTCCAGCTTCCTCTAGGGAATGAGATTACCACCATGGACACAATCAACCAGTAACTTGGAGTCACTTTCAGCTACTTAATTTGAAATTTAATAAGGTGTGCAATAACGAATTACAAATTTTTAGCGGAACAATGCTAAAAGTATTTCAGGTTGAAAGGAATCCTTACCATGATAGGAATCCTTATATATACTAATTCAGTAGTCTTCAGAAACTTTTACTTGCTTGGAAGAAATATATATAAGACCTAATTCATTTTTGATAAGAGGTTTTGACCAAGGGAAAATGAACTCTATATATTGAAGTTAGATGATCTTGGTTTTTTCCATAGCAAGGATATGGATCATATGATCAAAGTTGGCCCGGTGGGAGGTTGTGGTGTTGCTGAAACCATTTAGGAGACGGATCATACCTATTACAAAAATGTCCTTAACAAAGCTGAACTCGGAATAAGTATAAATGATAGGGAGATATGACCAGTAACTGACAGTGGCAGGGAATGCTAAAAGAGCAAAGCACCAAACTGTAGCTTGGTATGAGCAAAATATCGATGTTTTCAAACATATACAAGGTTTAGCAACTGAACATCAGACTAAAGGTAAGCCCTCCTGACCATAT
>JACEIK010000105.1:97123-131835 GCA_018107945.1 Datura stramonium | reverse complement strand
GTGTTAACTGCATTGAAAATCCAGCACTGAGTATGTGCTGAAATATGTACAGGTGAACAAAAACCAAAAGCAAATCATTTTCTAATCTAGTAAGAATTTTAAGAGGCTAAGTTGATTATGCTTCATCTGCAAGTTCCTCTTTGCACCTAAAAGTAAATTAAAATGTACAATTATATTTGATTAATTGAATCGAGCTTGCTTTTGCTTCAAAAAACATCTAGAGTTCCTTTCCTTCCATACGGTCCGCCAAATGCAAGCTGGTATTGCTCTAGTTTAAATTGTGTCTGCATTAATAACTCTTTGTACCTATTGGCCTTGTATTTCAGTGACAATTCTTGCTCCGCAGGACATCAGACTACAGAACTCATTAATGAAATTCAAGTGATGAAATGCATGACTTAAAAATTAAAATTTAAAAGATACGTGATGGATCACTACCGGTTCATCTGGCAGTAGGCTATTGGTACCTGTTTTCGGCCCTAAGTTTAGTTAATAGCTTGAAGCTTCATTTAAAAAAATCTGACTCCCAGAGTTTCTTTTGTAATAGAGCAAACCTGGAAAACTACACAGTTACTTCAGCTGGTCTTGAATGAAATCGAGATAGCATTTTTAAACTGTGATTGAATCATTGACATCAATTGCTGATGAAAGCAATAGCACGAATTACCAGCAAGTATAGTACTCCTAGCTGTGACCTGGAAGCACAAGCTTAGGACAGAGACCATACTTTATCTATCAGGAGCCCATTCCCTTCTCCCCCTCTCTGTTGTCATCATTATTAAGATCGATAAGGCATGCAAAGTTTACTCTAGAATTTTCCTCATCTTCTATGGATGACATGATTTAACACAGTTTTCTTTTAGATATATCTGACAGAATTAACCTATTATCCCAGTTACAAAACTAACAACAAGGGCTAAGAGATCACCATGCTAGGCTGGACTTCTTTGACAGCATATTACGAGAGTAGGCACCACACAGACTGAAGGAAAAAGCTTCAGGGAACCCGAGAAAGTATATATGAAAGGGGGAAAATAAAACACGAGCAAAACATTTTGAACTTCAGTACTGTCATTACCATCACAGACTTTTGCAGTGAATACTAACCTTCTGCTCAATCGTCATTCTGCACTGTATACGCCTTATTTCACGAACAAGGGTTTGAAGCATGTCCTCCAGCTGCTCTATTTTAGCATCATATTTCCATGCATCAGATACAGAGGAGTTTCTACTATGTTTCTTAGTAGAAGAAAGATGCCTCAGGTCCTCGATCTTTTTGGTGAGAGACTTTGCCTGGCACTAGGATCCATACCATCTGTCAGTATCATGATGAGGGTAAAAAGTATAAAAATTGAACCACGGGGAATGAAATTATACTAGAGGTACTTATGATTTTCACATCTTATCAACATGAAAGCAGACAACTACTTTCATTCTCAATCCTTACCCCTTGTGTTCAAGGAATATCATAAATCTATCTACTGCTTTTTCTCTTTGCTAATCACTGAAGCACACTAGTTATATCTGGAAAGTAATGATACTATGAGTGACATATTCCTTTACAAGGGTAACTTAAAATTCTGAGTGACATTTTATTATTTATCAGTCATACAGTTCTAGTAAATTAATGTCAGCATTTAAAATTTAATGTTGTGACTTGACTTGATAGGATAATTATGATACAAATAACATGGACTAATTCATATTGTCTGGAAAGTAAGATCAAACACGTAGCCCGTAGATCAACTTAGTATTCTTGCAATACAGTGAAGTGTCAACTGTTTGAAGAGTGTAAAGGGAAGAATATTTGACTATTCAGTCATGCAGGACCAATAACGCTGGAAAAGAACAATAAGCACTTCCATTTTAGAATAGTGTATATTATCTAGATAAACAATAAAGCAACTACAACTAGTAAGGAATAAGGGCAATACTTCAGCCTGCAAATTATTTACAAGGAACCAATACAAAACTATCTAATGGAATCTAAATTTAAGGCACTTAATCTGCTTTTTTTAATAAGGTAAATAACTTGAATTCACCAAGTATAATTTTTCCTTACTATTAGATCATCCAGATGCTTCCCATCATATAAAATTTGAAAAGACTGATATGAATATGGATGATGTTTGGAAAAAAAGTGATCTACACTGCATCCACGAGTTTTGTGCTCATTGCAAAGTGGAATTTCTCGAACCACAATGGTGAATTGATCAGGTTCATGCCTTCTATTACATATCTGCTGAATCCTTTTGATAAAAATGTCATTGTACTCCTGAAGAGGCCACAGGACAGAAAATTTTCATGTCATACAACTTTATGGATTATATCCATGCAAAACCCCCAAAAAGAAATTTTAAAAAATGAAGTTGAAACATTAGTATTTCATGACCCATTAACTATTTTTCCATTAGAAAAAGTTCACCAATTCACAAATATGTTATTCCAAGTTGAATAGCGCGCCAACTAGAAGCATTTTTATATATGATCTGAAAAAATTATTGAAAAAAAAAAAGAACACTATTAGATATTAGCATATTAGTGAAAAAGAAAATTTGAATAGCAAAAAGAATTTATGAAACCATTACATCTACAAACACTCTCGCCCGCACCGAAGAGGACTGGCTATCTTTCTTTTTACATTCAATATCTTTGAAAGGCAAAGCAAACTCCCATTAGAGAGAGCAAACTTTTTCAAATATCAAAACTTATCAACAATATTAAGAAGCAATAGTGGTCAAAATCAGTGTAAAGCATGACTTCAAGAGTATCATGCTAGCCGTTACCTTGTAAAGTAGGTACATTCCATAACACGAGACAAAGCACAAGAAAGAAAAATGCACCCAAAGCCTGTGATTGACAGAATAAATGAAAAATGAATCCATTTTGTAAGAACTCAACAGTTGGCTACAAAATTGATGTTATCTGAAGGACTAAATAATACAACAAGAAAATTTATAGAACTATGTTAAATTAAAAATGATAACAAAAGCATTTTTACAGTCAACTTAGGTACAAAGGTTATTCACATGCTGGCACACATAACAACCAGTGACCATGGATTCAAATCTGGAAAAAAAAAGAAGAAGAAGCTCCCTTTGAAGTGGCTTGTTTCATAGTCGGTGGCCAAAGAGGCATGTTTGAGACAGGCAATCTTCAGTGAAGAGGCATCATTTTTGTGCAGGAGGTGTGACTTTTTTGGAAATGAACGGAAAATGTAATTATTTTTTTATCCACTGCAACATGACTGCCCAGTTATGGCAAATCTTTCTGAACATTGTGGGTCTAAGATGCAGGGGAAAATTTACTTATAAATTACAGGGCATGTGAACCCGTGTTCTTTCCGTAAAATTAGATATTTTATGTATATATTTATAAAAATTGGTATAATATTATATGCTGGCACCCATGCTATAAGAAGCCTAAATGGTGCACTTGGTTGAAGGTTAAGTTATTTACCTTGAGTTGCGTGGGCTCAATTCTCACTTAATGCATTATTTTTCTTCTTTTTTTAGTGGTGCACCCATGTTCTAGAAATCCTAAATTCGCCTCTGCTTAGATAGTTGATGCCCAAAACAACAGCTCAATCATTACAATATCATAGCAAAAGATTACAGGGAAGACAGTGGGGTGGAATCCATACCAGCATGCATTTGGTGGATGTGTAGAAGGTTTTAGATGTTTGCAAGACAAAACTAACTCAATTCAACAGATCAAGCTTGACTGTGCACTTTGTGATCTTTTTAGTGCAAAGAGGAATTTGTAAATGAAATAGAATTGATATTTAGCTTTGAGAATCCTAACAAGACTAGAACGGGATTGTTTTTCTTTTTGGTTTTCTCATTATACATATCTCACCACTTTCTTAGTCCTGCAGCTTTTCTTAAATAAGAGGCAACAATGTTTTAGTTTTTTAAGACTTATTTAAGGAGTTCTTTAACAGTGATGATGTATTATGGCATAATCCTCATATAACCATCTACAAGCAATGCACACATTTTATGGTCTAAACATTTTAGCTGCTTTTACACACCATATATAGCTTGGCAGCTGTGAGCAAGTTTAGAAATCGAGTTTTTAGAGATTCAAGAACCAAAGAAATAAGAGAACACATTTTCCTACTTGTGAAAATTAATATTCTCAAAGCATTTGAGACTTGAAAACATCAAAATGTACTAGGTAGTTGTTTCATAATTTAAGGATTGGAGTCGTCCTAGGCTTAAATCCAAAGACTCCGCTTTAGGCACAGGTAGAGGTGTCAATTTTAGCCCATGAAGATATAATCTGTCCAACAAGCCCAAAATCGGCTGGGTATATATATTCATTGGTGGTTCATTTTAGGCACATAGCCGAAGTTAACCCATCTAAAAGCATCCAATTTGAGCTGCATATCTGGGCAGTTTTGACCCATAAAAAACAAAGTTTTTTGTTTGATTAGTTTGATATAGTCATAAGAAATAAAAGAAAAGACTTTAATTAGTTTAATTTGGTATTAAACAAATAATAAAAGAACAAACAAATGAAAAATGATGATGAGTTGCATGTGTTAGGTCATGAGTCAATGTTTAGCCCAAAGTGACCCGCCCAACACTGACCCTAGCAAACTTTAGGTGGGTTATCACCAATTCGTTGATTAATTATACCAATTTTAATCGTCCAAGTTTAGCCCAATCCATCCATTTGAAACTCCTAGGTAAGGGCTGGGACTTTGCAGCTCCTTTGTCAAGTAATTAAACATGGTTTACGAGACTCAAATTTGTTTCTACCTTAAAATAACTAGTCTAACTCCTAGGCTAGACGTTCAAATGCTTCTCCAATCTAACTGGAAACAAAATGTAATTCCTAATTCCTTCCTTAACCATTTAAAGAAGCCAAGAGACTTGGTTCTTTAATAGCTCTGCTACACTTAATTCTCTTTCTCCAAGCTCTCTTTTAGTTGCCTTCCAAACTTAAAAACTTGTCCCAATTCCAATAGCCAAAATGAACTTGAAATATGTCCACATTGCTGAACATTCAGACATCTTAAGAGAAAGGTGCCTGATATGGTGGAAGTCGAGAAAGGGGTGATTAAGACTAAATAAAACGCCCCCTATTATTCAAACCTGTAGCTCTTTAGGTTCTTATCTGAAGTCTTTGAGCTAACAACACAATATGGAACTTTCTACCTCAGTTATACCAACCTTGCCGGCTGCTTCCCTTTCTTTCATTAAATTCAGCTTTAGAGCTTTTCAAAATCCAAACAGGTCTCTTCAAAAGCACATCTCAATTTTAATGATCATTTCAGAATCTAAACAATTATATGAAACAGATGCCCAGATTTTGTCCCGGAAAGGAACTCAAAACATTTGTATTAACAACTTAGCTTTCAACAACTAAAAGTTATGTGTGACTTATGAACTGGTCATAGTACTGATATAACACTTAGCATACGTGAGATATGTAAATATCTGCATCAACTTGTGAAAAATAAGCAAGTGTTGAGAACATAACCTGTCAGAGCCTCTGCTGATATTAGAGATTGTGAAAGCATCCATGGAATGAGAGCTCGTATTTGGTCCAGTACTCCCAGTATAATTTAGCGGGAGAAGTACGAGAAGCCCAACAATAGAACAAACAAGAAAGAATCTGATCCTGAGGAATGGTTCCAAGTAGAAATGTGAGTTCAATCCTTGCATGTAAGATGAGAATCTAAAACAAAAAGCTTTAAGACCTAACGAAAAATGATACAGTTCGGAAATTTTCTAGAAGCGGAGAGATTAAAATTACAGGACTCACCCGAATTTGAAGAGCCTAACGAAGACGAGGACATCAAGGCCACAATTCTCGAGAATCTCCTCCTCAGTAACCCGAAACGCACGACAAATCCAGTCCACCTCCGGAATCAACCGCCGGAAATTAAAAGACTGGTGGTCGGAATTAGGAACGGAAGTACAGTGACCTAGCGAGAGACGGCGAGCATAATAAATGCGGGCACAGAAAGGCTGTTTTTTCAGTAAGGCGAAAAGAGAAAGAATCACCATAGCTAAGCCAATGTTAATGGCTGCTGAAACCACTAAACTCTCTGTATTCATCTTTTTTCTTTTTTCTCTTACAATTTCCTTTTCATTTGTCTCATTTCTTCTCTTCGTTGTTGCTGTTTTTTTTTTCTGCGCTCGGCAGTTCGGAGAAAAAAAAAAGCAAATCAGTGTGTGAGAGTGGGCGAGTAGCTCAAGGGGAAGAAGGAGAGGTGGGGAGGTGGCGTATCCATCATAACGTGGCAGATTGCGAGAGATCGACGTAAACACCATGCATAACTGCCTGTTGTGGAGACTATTTCAGTGAATGCGACCTCATAAAAATAAATGTTACACCAACCTGAAACTTCTAACATAAAATTATAATCCTTCCGTCCCTAAAATTTACTTGATATTCTTTCTTTTAAAATTTGTGATCTAAAATAAATTATAAATTAAATTATTTTTAATGAATAAAAATATATTATTGTAACATTCAACTCTTTTTCTTAAAAATAATAATCAAGACAAAAATATATATATAATATATTTTTTTTATTTTTTTTATTTTTTTTATTTTTTTTATTTGCTTTATTTATATTTTTAAGTTTGAAGTTTTTAATTTATTTTATTAAATGTTGGTTAAGAGTTTTAGAGAGATATATCTGGCGAGAAAAGGGCAGGAAAGATCAGACACGCGCCAAGTCGGAGCGTCGCGAGGCGGATACGATTTATAAATCGTGATCGGCAATCGACTTAAAGGCCCCAAGTATATAAGGCCTCCCACTTTGTTTTTAAGTCACTTTTCATTTTCATTTCCAGTGAAACAACAGGGAGAACGAGGGTTCAACATAAATTTCGGTCAGATTCTTATTAAGCGTAGTCCAAATTCCATTGGCCGAATTAACGGTATAAGGTATAGAGAGCATTTCTCACGGAGTTAGTTTATGTCGTCCAAACAAATGCGGCGACAACGAGTCAAAGTGATTGGAATTGCTCAAGCTAGTGTTAATACACTCCGACATTAAAGTGAGTATTTACCACCTAGACTTAGAAATTATGAGTTTTCTTGTTCTTTGATAAGCCGAAAAATAGTCAAGTAAGTTATATTTATAGTATGGTTTCTCTCTAGTAAAATAATGATGTAACAAATTCTATTCCTTTGTGTATATGAATACGGTTGGGAGAAATAGGCCGAATCTTGGCCAAGCTACGCCGGTTAATCAGAAAGTCGGCGGTTGAGGTATGTAAAGCCGTTTTCTTTAGGCAAACTAGTAGTTTCTAGTATAGCAATAGTGCAATTTGTTAGGGTGTTTCGAAGTCGTATATTATGTTCGGTTGTTACGGGTAATTGTTATATTCCTACGGTGGTTATAGGCCTTGTCGTAGGAGAATTTGTATTTACGGTAGTTATATAGCCATTGTTTCATAAATCCGGAAATTAAACTTATTTTGTACGAAGTGCTGGGCTTCGGTAGTCCCAGCCAATTCTGGTAGGGCACCAGTGCAGTCGTGTCTCCCAAGGCGGGCGTGACAAACTTGAGTATCGGAAGCGGGTCGTATCCCGAGTCTGTAGTAGTGCTAAGTAGAGTGCTTGTACATGGATGTGTTATGCGCCTTCTTGTCTGGCGGAGAACACTGAGCATGATAGGATGGTCTCTTCTTCCCATTCCAGTCGTGCCCTTAGAGCGATGCAGTATAGGAGTTGAGTCCCTAAAGCTTACTATACTCTTTGTTTTACCGGATAAAATGTCGGATATTTGCTCCGCATCATAGGCGAGGTGGATACAACGACGGGGAAAGGGCACGACGGGATCACGTCTCAGGTGCAGAATGACGATCTAAGGGCGATACGGAGAACATACGTCCCGACCTTCCCGGCCGGTCTCAATTCACGTCGGGAAGCCGACTTAGGACGGCCGGTGTGACGACACCGCGCTACGTTCCTATACCTACACCATCGGACTAGGAGGTCGGGTGCCGTAGTTATGTTAGCCTTGAATGATGGCTACTCGGCGTCGGTCAATGCCCACTTCTAGCTGCGAGTTATTAGGTAGATACGGTAGTTCAGTCGAGAATTCCACGGCCTTAGGTCCGCCATGAGTTCCGCAGTCGGATCGGACGAGAGGACCCCGGAGACTTCTGGATCGAATCACGGAAGGATTTTCCAGGGTGTCGTGGCCCATCTGAGAGTCGGTTAGGTGGCGGTATTCTGACTGCCGGATATTGTTGTGTTGTGGTATGAGAGTTGGGAGAAGTCCTAAGGGAGAGATGTTGCCCACTTCGACACCAGTCCCATTTTCGGAGGCTTTCTAAGATAGTTACCTACGACGAGGTCAGACAGAACTGGATGGACAGTTTTACACGGACGGCGGGCGGTGTTCGAGGCTCGCCTACGAGTTTGATTCTTTTGGCCGTATGCTCAAACCACTTGTAGACACCGTGTCATCCGAGTCATAGGTTTATTATGGAGTGAACCCCAAATATATTAAGGCACAGCCCACTTAATGACTACTTTGCGAGGAAGATATGGATATTGCACCGAGGTGCGGGCTTTTGCTTTCCCGGTATTGAAGGGATCAGACGGCGGCAACGGGATAGCGAGATGAGCAAAGTCAAGAACGGCGCCGCGAGGGCGGAGTCGGATGAGTTTACGGGGAGATTTACGTCACGCCTTGTGGCAAGTGGCTGGCACTGGTGCTATTAGGACTGGTTGCTAAACTACGAGCCTAAAACATGCGGTGTACGGCATGCATCTGGTCTGGAATCAGCAGACTCTAACATTTGTAATTACAGCCTCGGCCGACTAGACCTATAACCACTGTCTATATTATCATTAGCAGAATCCCTACTCTATGAAACCTATGCGGGCGACAAGGCCACCTGTCTTTGTCTAGTTATCTCTAACTCAACACAATGAATCTCGTACATCTACGTGGCCAGGCAAGGTCACCACTGCCTATCGAGTCATTTACACGGCCAACACAATCAACAACACTAAAGCGCTGACAAACGCACGGCCGCCACGACCCGGCCTGACTAACCACGGGGAGATATATATACAATCCCTAAAAGTCTCTATGAATACGTAAGGTAATTTCGGGACCCATCTTTGGCACAAAAAGAAAGGAAATAGACCTCTAGTTGTCTAGCTCACGGATGACGGGAGTTGATGACTCAATGGTAGAATTTGGAATCACGGGATCGACTCCTCGTCTATGAGTACCCTGAACAGTAATGCGAGCGCCCCCAAACGGGCGTCGTACCAGCGAATGCCAAGTATATGTGTTGAACATAAGCTGAATGTAAACAACATAGTGAAACTATGATCATTAGGAGATGTCACAGGTAATGCAATGATAGAATGCGAATAGGCTTTTACTTTTGTCTTGAAAGTAGGGCGGAGCATGACACACATGACGTGCGATCTGCTCTATTAGCCAATATATAACATATATATACATATATAGCAAGCAAGGACCAATACCTGACCCCATGCAGCGCAGGTGCCAACCCGACAAACAATCTATATACCCTACTAGGGTCAAAACCATCCAAAAATAAATCACTCACCGTCTACTAGCTACGAGCACCTCTAGAGCCCCACAGGTCTCGCGTCTCGAATATGGCCTACGATATAAATAAGCGTATGCAGGCCGGAGGACTCATCTTTGTCGCTATGGCCCCATGGCGTGTATTATCTATAATGTTTGTTCCACAGGCGCAAACGCTGCGAGGTAGCTGTGTGCTATGTTGATCGGCTGATATGGAGAAAGTTTCATCCCATCTTAGTCCCTCTTCTTGGCGGCATGCCACTCCTTGGAGTGGCGTATACCTACCCTCACGGTGGGTCGACACGGTTACCAACCCCGGGGCGGCGAGGACGCTCAAAGGGCCCTCATAACACAAGCAGTCTCAACAATCCAATAATCCACGTATAAACGAAGCATGTTTGAGTAAAATACTATACGTATCTTTGATTTCTCATTACGTACTCTTTTTTGTGTTATCTTGATTCTCATCTTGAATTATACTATATACAGGATATTATACATTTTGTGCAGCTATCTTGTATACAGGATATTATACGAGTGTACGTATTGCTTTACTAACTTTTGATACAGTATATATCCTTAATATTATAACACGCTTGCTAAATTCAAAAACACGCTTGCTAAACTCATACGGGACTCAATTCATGCTTAAATTCTTTCTTCTATATAACCGCTATCTGTCTTTGGATTACTAACTACTTGGGAAGAATTAGCTTTACATACCTTCGCCCGAATTTACTCGACTAACGGGTGAAGCTGGAATTGATACTTGACTATTTCTCCCAAGCGCATTCATCTATATATCAATTAGAACTAAATACACTAATGATAGAAGAAAACATCACTTTGATATATGCCTGGCCCGAGCTTTGGCTTATCAAAAATGGTCAAACACTGTTCATAAAGTCGGAAGGGAGAAATACTCAACTTAGGGCTAGGAGTATATTGACACTAATTTGGAGCAATTCCACTTACCTTAGCTCGGTAACGTGACGGTTGCAGTAATTTCACGAAACTAAATCTCAGTAGGAATGCTCCGCTATTTGCTAAGCCTCGGTATGCGAGGTTAGTTCGAGTTTGGATGCGTGTTTTGACGGCGTAATTGAAGGAAATTATCAAATATCCTAGATTCTCCTCACATTTCTCTCGCGTTTTACGGAAATTTATGTAATTTATGAAATAAACCAAGTTTGGAGGCTTATACCCGAACTGGACGAGGCCAACGTGTCACGGGCCAACACGGAGGCCTCCCTCCGTGACACCTTGCCATCACGGAGGGCTACGCCCGGCTCCTTAGCGATGGTTGGCCAGTTTCTTATGGAGTCTTTCCGGGCAGCACTAGCATGTATGGCATTCAAAAACTCTTGTAGCATGCGAATAGGCTATCTATGTGTCGATAATTTTACGGGTGTAGCAGTTCGGAGAGGCGAGGCCACGGTTGTCGAGATGGAAATTGCACAGACCAGCCTCCGGCTCGCAGCAACGGAGGGTAGATTCGGTCGCCAGGGACGGTCGAGTTCCACGAAAGTTCTCGAATAGTAGATTCACCCAGATGCAGAAACGGGCGGTATACACACCACTACTTTTGCCCTGGCCAGCAGCCAACGCCACTCTAGAGCTTGCAGAGATATGGCTCCCGCAGGGTGTTATATGGGCAGGAGAATTCGTATGATATGAGAGATTATCCGGCCGAGGGTCGGGTGGCCGGGATGAGCGGGACGGGGGGCATCGGCGGTCGCGAGCTCGGCCCGGCCCGGCGGGCACGGGCCTCGGTTTCGCGGGGCGAGAGCGAGGGCGGATCGGGGCCTCTAGTTCGGTACGTGCCCAGCCGTTACCTATGCATTACCCGAGGAGAAAGGATTGAGGCGTCTCCAGGATGTTGTGGCAATTATGATATTATTTGCTCCTCACCCTTCTTATGTATTAATCGATCTAGGATCTGCCTATGTTACCCCATTAGTGGCTCAAAAGTTGATGTTGTACCGAGTTGCTTCGGCAACCCTTTTACGATATCCTACACCGTCGGTGAATCTATATAACGAGGAAAGTGCTCCCAGGGTGTCTGATGAGGTTGCAATGATTAGGATTACCAACAAATTTGGTAGAGCTAGAGATGGTTGATTTTGACGCCATTATGGGTATGGATTGGTTAGCTCCATGCTATGCCAATGTAGAATCTTGGACCAAGGTGTTGGGTTCCCTTTCGAGAGACGATGCGAGTGGAAGGGGCGATGACTACGCCCGAAAAGGTAGTTTATTTTCTATCTTTGGGCGAGAAGGCGACCAAGGGTGCATTTACCACATTGTCGGAGTTGAATGTTGGTGAGCCTGGAAAGCTCTCCAGTCACATTCAGTGGTGAATGAATTCCCAGATGTATTTCCGAATGAGTTACACGGTATTCCCCGAAGGTAAATAGACTGTGATTGATTTGTGCGGTTTTTCGGCCCATATTAATTCCCCCACTGCTCGCATGGCTCTGTTGAACTTCGGAGAACTAAAGGAAGCGGTTGAATTTATTGTGGGCTTTATCGGGCCAGTACTTCAACTTGGGGTGCACCAGTTTTTTGTGAGAAAGAAGGATTGTTCCCTCCGCGTGTGTATAGACTATGGCCATTGAATAAAGTCACGGTCAAAAGAATAAGTATCAGCTTCCCAAGGAATAGATAATTTATTTGATGTCGAGTTACAGAGCCGAGATATGTCACGCCAGCAGAATTATGGTAGCACACAGTGCCCTAGTAGGACACAGGCTGGCGGTGAAACTAAGCGCATCGGTGCACATTTAGCTCATCTCTGATTTACGAAAGCAACGGGCTATATAATGTTTGTAAATACATCCTCGTATTTGGGCCTATAGCCACATGTACATGTAACAGCAGTGGCAGGAAACATACTCATAACAAAAGGAACCTATGCAGACGACAAGGCCCACCATCTCTTTGTCTAGTAAATTACGAGCTCGACATGGGAATCTTGAATAACTACGTGGCCAGGCAGGGTCACCCTTCTTTATCCGGCTATGGCCCCTTGCAGTAACGCAAGCAAGAATACTAAACGGTGAACCGTGCACGGCCTCACACGGCCAAACTCCAGCCGACCACGGGGAGATAAAAACGCCTGTCTGCCCAGGCCTGCATGAGTGCGAAAGAAATGATCGGGACGGGGCAGGCTTTGCCCGTCTTGTCTGACAAAAGGAAATAAACTACACCTCAGAATATCGAGGCTCCGGATGATAGGAGTTGATGACTCTATAATTGTTGGAATCACGAGGATCGCCTCCTCGTCATGGTACCTGCGGGCAAGTGTCTGAGCCCAGTGGGTGTGGAATGCCGTGGTGCGAGTATACAAAACAGCGAGAATATGCTTGAATACAGGCGAATATAGATAACATAACTAGCAATTACGCTATAACGGGAGATAAGCTGAATATGAAGAAGCTGATGTAAGCTGGATCAAACCTTTGCATCTTTGCCGATAGAGGCGGGAGAGGCGTACCCCTGTAGACGCGGCTGCTTGTCTGTTAACGAATATATAGCACGTAAATACATATATATAGCAAGCAGATCCAATATCAACCTGCATGAGTCGGATGGCACCAAGCAAGCAAACAATGCATGTACCCTTACCTAGGGTCGAGAAACCGAGTCAAAAATAAGTCACTCCACTCATCTACTAACTACGAGCACCTCTTACGGCCCCACAGGTCTCGGCTCGGCCTGCTTCTCCGATATAAATAGCCGTGTACGAGTCCGGAGGACTCTGTACCCATGTCATGTACAGCCCATATCGCCCACGCTCCTAAGGCGTGATCGCACAACGGGAGCTTCTGTATAATGCGCTTGAGCTGATATGGGAAAGCTGTGTATTACGTCAGCTGAGGACGACATGCCACTCAGGTGGCGTAAATCCACCGCTCGGTGGCGACGGGATTACCAACCCCGGGGGTGGCGAGGACGCTCAAGGGTGCCTCACGACACGGCCAAGTCTCGACAAACAATGGGCACATAAATAGCAAGCATGTTTAAGCCCAGAAAGATACTATCTGAATGCGATTTCTCATTACGATCTCTTTACGTATTATGCGATTCTTTCTTGCTTTATCTTTGGTCTGTAATCTTTATCTAGCTTTGTATGTGGCTAATTTGTAGCGAGATACTATGTACGGAATGGCTAATGCGTAGCCAAGTTATCATCTGTCTGAATGGCTAATCCCATAGCTGAGTTCTTGTCTGTCTGTCTGATTTTACTTTACTAACTTTTATTACGAATATACATTACCATATTATTCCTAAAAGCATTAACGGTAATCACATCTTTGGGCTATCTTGATGCAGGTGCTAACTCGCCATTTGGCGCATGCTTTTACTAACTTCGATTTGAGTACGATACAATAACATAAACCGAGACTTGCGGAACTTTCACAATACTCAACATTCTAAACTACGAAGGAATTCTATTAAGGAGTTTACTATGATATACAAGGCTAAAGCTACTAACTTTAGAAGAAACTGGCTTACATACCTTAACCTGAGTTATCAGGCTATCAGTGGCTTCGGTCGGTACTCGACTATTTCTCCCAAGTTGCATTCACATACACGTCGATTAGTACTAAATACATCACTATTCCAGAAAGACAACGTCACTTTCGATATATTTATAGCCCTAAACTTAGGCTTTATCGAAAGACGGTTGAAAATCTGCTATTTCTCGAAAGTCTAGAGGGAGAAGTATTCACTTTAAGGCTAGGAGCACATTGGCACTAGTTTGGAGCGATTACACTTACCAAGTCGGCCTCGGCTTGATTTGTCGCGAATTTGTGAAAACCTAATCAGTAGGAATACTCCACTGTTGCTAAATACCTGTTATCCCAGGTTAATTTAGTTTGGACTACGTTTGAGCGTAATTGAACAATATTTCTATTACTTTTGCGTGCTTCCTACATTCCTCGCGATTCTGGAAATTTCTAAGTGATTTAATCAATTAAAGCAGAAGTGGGGGCTTTATATACTTGGGCACAGACGGGCCAACGTGTCACCCGGATCAGCGCGGAGCCGCCTCCCGTGATGCAGCTGCCATCGCGGAGGGGCTCACGCCGGCTCCTTGGGCGATGGTTCGATGGGGTTCGTCGATCTTTTTCAGGGCCTTTTTCTAGCATGTGGCTTTCAAATGCGCTTAACCAACGAATAGGCCATCATGTGCTAGGGAATTTACGGGTATATGAAGATATTTCTCAGAAAATTGACTTAAGATTAGGATATCATTAGGTTTGGGTTCGTGAAAGGGACATTCCAAGGCGCATACTGGACCAGATATGACAATTTTGAATTCTTAGTGTATCCTTTGGGTGGCAGATACTCCGGCCGTGTTTATGGACACGGTAGACGATGCGGACCATTACACGGACTTGACCCCGTGATAGTGTTTATTGTGATATTACGTATGTATTCTGTCAGGCGGACCACCCGGAGATCGTTGCGGACGGTGCTCCAGATTCTCGAAGCCGTCGGTTGTATGCCAAGTTATCTAAACGGTACAGTGCAGATTCAGTAGCCTTTTGGGGCATATCGTGTGGGATCTTTGGTATACGAGTAGATACACGGAAAATAGAAACGATGAAAATATGGCGGACCTACCACTCCGTCCCGGTACATAGTTTCACGGGATTAGCCGGGGCTACTACGGAGGTTTGTTGAAGGATTTTACCTTAGCGGCACCTCGGCTAAAGGCGGCGGAAGCGGCCAAATTTCGGTGTTTGAGGCATGTGAGGCAAAGCTTCCGAGGAATTGAAAGATGGGGGGTTAACATCAGCTCCGAGTGTTAGCATTGCCCGAGAGGAAAGTACAGAAGGTTATGAAGTTTATTGTGACGCTTCGGCTGTTGGGTTAGGATGTGTGTTGATGCGGCATGTAAATAATTGCTTATCTTCCCGAACGGTGAGAAACATGAAAGAACAATCCTACCCATGACACGGAATTGGCGCGGTGATTTCACGCTTGAAGATAGAGACATTACTTGTATGGCATGCTTGGTGGATATTTTCTTTGATCATAAAAGCCTACGGTATATCTTCACCCGAGAAAGAGTTAATTCTCTTGGCCCATTCAGTTAAATTGTTGAAAGACTATGATGTGAATATTACATCACCCGGGAGAGTTAATGTGGTGGAAGATGCCGCCTCCAAAGTAAATCATGGGAAGTGCAGCGCAACTACGGCGAAGCGAGGGAGTGGCAGGGGTATTGCATCGGTTAGCTAATTTAGCCGTTAGCAACGGCTTGAGAGGACAACGAAGCGGTAATCCCGAACAACTGCGGTGTCGTCTTTAGTCATGGAAGTAAAGGAATGGCGGTGTGAAGATCTGGCCCAGTTCGACTTAGAAATAGAGTTGTGAGGAGAGGTGAATGATTTTGGATAGCAGGGATGGGGTATTGCGACGTAAAGATGGCACTTTGCGTTCCAGGAAACGTTGCGGGGCTTCGCCCGGCGAGATTATAGAATTTTTGTGGCAAGATTATTACCTCCAGCGAGTTGATGAAAATATACCACGATATAAAAAGAAATCTGCTGAGTGGCCAAGGGAATAGAAGAAGGGGATAGCGAAATTAGTAGCTCAGTGTCCCATTGCCCGGCGGTAGCGACATCGAAGCAGACGGGCCGGCTCGGGATATATGTTTGTGCCTCTATGGAAATGGGAAAGCAGTGAATATGGATTTTGTAGCGGGATTACATAACTAGGCGTAGATATGATTGATGCAGGTGATTGTTGTGGTGACAAAATTAGCTCATTTACGCTTGATGGGAGCTACCTTTTTCGCCGAGGATTATGTGAGTTGTATATCGGAGAAATAATCGGGTTACATGGTGTTCCGGTGTCCATTATCTCCAGACGGGAGGCGCGAGTTTACGGCTAAATTTTGGCAATCATTTAGAGAGGCTTGGGGACGCGGGGTTGCTTTGAGCACAACTTTTCATCCTCGGGCGGATGGCGGGCAGAGCGCACCATTAAGGCGCTCGAGGATATGTTGCGAGCATGTGTGTTGGATTTCGGAGGTAGTAGGATGAACTTGTTTACCACTCATTGAGTTACATTTATAATAACGGTTACCATTGACTATTCGGATGGTGCCTTATAAGGCATTATATGAGCGAAATGCAAATCTCAGTTAGTTGGTTGAGGTAGGAGAATCAACATTGATTGGGACGGATATCATTCATGGAGTCGAGAGAAAAGTAAAAACATCGAGACGTTTCTTGGCGCTCAGGTAGCGAGAAATCGTATGCGTGTGCGGCGAAACTTGGAATTTAATGTGGGTGAATGGGTGTTTCTAAAAGTTTCACCAAAGAAGGGTGTAATGAGATTTGTAAGAAAGGCAAGCTTGGCAGGAATATGTTGGGTATGCTCAGTTGAAAGAATAGGCCAAGTGGCATATGAGCTAGACTTACCCGAGTTAGAATCAGGTCACCCAGGTTTTCCATGTATCAATTTTGAGAAAGTGCATAGGAGATCCCTCAAATTGTCTCGGTCAAGATGTTCGAGTTACGAAGAAGTTAGCCTATGAAGAAGTTACAGTAGTCATATTTAGGCTAGGCGAATCATGATTAAGAACTAAAGATGTTACTTCTTACTTAAAGTATTATGGCATAACGGGCAGAGAAAATGGTGTTAAGCGAAGAAGATGAGAAACGGATACCTCGGTTATTTCGGACTTAGTTAGTCGGAAGGTATGTTGATATTGTTGTTTTATAGGTTTGCTTTATATTCGTGTCTTAGGAGTGAGATGTTGACAGTTTATTATGTAATGGATCTTTATAGTATTATGGAGTACTGCCTTCCGGACTTTTACGCATTTCGGGATTTTGAGATAGTCCATATTACGGAAACTCTACGAAATTTTCAAAAGGTGAAACAGGATAATTTACGTAAACGGAAGTTAACATTCGAGATGAATGTTCTTAAGGAGGGAAGGATGTTACACCCGTAAGTTCTTGAAACTTAGTTGGCCCTGTTCGCATGTTGGTAAAGAGTTTTAGAGATATCATACGTGCGAGAAAGGGCCGAGGAGAGACCGGACAAGCGCGCAGAGTTAGAGCGTGAGCAAATGTGACTTATAAATACATTCGACAAATGCGACTTATAAATCGCATTCAACAAATGCGACAAGGCCCAAGTATATAAAGGCCTCCCTTGATTTTTAAGTCACTTTTCATTTCATTTCCGGCGAAACAACCCGGAAAACGAGAGGAGAACGAGGTTCAACATAAATTTCCAGAAATCCCAGTGCAAAGTCGACGTAGTCCAAACACCAATTAACTGATTAAGTATAAGGCTGCCGAGCATTCCTACGGAGTTAGTTTCGCAAAAATTGCCCGGCGAATCGTTGTCCCGCCGAGTCAAAGTGATTGAAATTGCTCCAAACTAGTGTTAATACACTCAGAAGCATTAAATTAATTATTTCTCCATTCTATACTTCCAGAAATTATGAGTTTTCAGTTCTTCGATAAGTCGAAGAATGTCCGTAAGTTATATTCATAGTATGGTTTATCTCCGGTAAAAATGATGTAGTAAATTATATATTCCTATTGTGGATGATTACAGTTGGGAGAAATAGGTGAATACTAGCAAGGCTACGCGGTTAATCGAGAAAGTGTAGGTTGAGGTATGAAAACTGGTTTCTTTCGGCAAGCTAGTAGTTCTAGTATGTAAAATAGTAAGAATTTCGAGTAGGGTGTTTGAAGTCGTATATTTATGTTAGTTGTTGCAGGTATTTGTTATATTCCTACATGTGGTATAGGCCTTCATGTATAGGAGAATTTATTATTCTGACCGTTATATGGCAGTTGTTTTCTAATCAGGAAATTGAAATTCGGCCCCCAGCACCCCGAAGTGCTTAGGCTCGGTGTAGTCAATGACTCGGGTCCTAGTAGGGCACCGAGGTGCAGTCATACCTCAGGCGGGCGTGGCTTAAATTATGCGGAGTTATAATTTTTAGCGATTTCTAATTAAATAAAAAGGCAAACCTCTTTGTTTCTTTTCGTCACGATCATCGATTCAAGGGTTTTATTTATTCTTTAATTGATGAATTACTTGTTGGAATTTACCACGAATGCGGAGCTTGAATTTAATCGCAAAACGGAGATATGAAGAGACTTGCGGATCACTACGAAGATATAAACTGCTTGATTTGTGGAAGACTTATATCTTTATGAATATTTGAATCAATATAACTATTGCGGACTATGATTCCTTCTCTCCAATTCTGAATCTATAAGAGAGTCTAAAACACCTCTTTTTATATTATTTACTAGTAAGTGTCAATAGCAGTATGAAGTCGTCGATATGTGCGCCCAGAGTTAGCATTGAATTTGAGAGCGATTCTGCTCATTTCCAGCTAAAGGATTGTTGTTGTGCTTTGTTGATAATCCTTTGCACTACTACACGAGCGTGTGGCTTTTAATTTCAACAACGTGTGAGTAGTCAGGAGCTAACATCGGCGGCTGTAATGTGCATTTATCTTGCTTCATCGATGGTTTAGCTCTTTCTTGCCTGCTTCGCCCTCTGTATCGTATGTTCTTGCCTTTGCTTTGTGCATCGTATGTGCTGCCCTTGCTTTCTTGTATTTCAATTTGGATTTTGTCGTTGTTATTTTTATACGTCTTTCTCATATCTTGATGGCGATGGTGGGTTTGCGCACTTGTGCGATTGGGAACTACATCAAAGTCTATATTTGTGAAAATACTTCCCTCGGAGCATATTCTTTGAATTTTCGCGTTTCAATTTTGTTTTGCCTTGTCTGACTTGTTCTTTCTTAATTTATATTCTTTTATTAGTACAATTTAATTACCTTACTTGATTAGTCGAGAATGTAGTAAAGAAAAAAATTTAGCACTCATTTACCTTTCTACTTGCTTGGCGAAATGCTTCCTTTTGAAACATGTGGTTTTGAATTTTCGTTTCGATTTAACTCTATTAGACCAAAGTCCATACATTTTTAGACAATAAATTAAAGCTAAAAAATCATTAGAGATTGTTAAAGTCTTTTCAAAAATTGTTGGATGTGATGCCTACGTTGAAAAACACACTCTCTAATAGCTTGATTCTTGCGTCGATTGTCTTGTTCTTTCGCTATGTTTGTTCACCAATTTGTATTTGTTTGCTACTATGATTTGTTGCTCTAAATTGATCTTACTATTTGGTTTATACTTCGCCTTCTCGTCAGCGGTAAGCGAAATCGATCTTTATCCCATTCTCTATACCACGTCCTCTTTCTCTTCCTTGTCAACAAATAACACGGAGGTTGTGCTTGCTTCCCATGGAATATATGAGTTGATTTTTTGTGCGTTGCTTACATTGTATTCATTCTATTTGTTGTTGTGTAAAATACATCATTATGAATACACTTTATGGAAAAGCCAAACTCTTTTTGATTTCCAAGTCCAATTACTTCGCTTGAGTGAGTTATTTAAGAAGTTTGTAGAAAGCGACTTTAATGGGAACTACTCCCCCTTCACTCCTATATAATCCACTAGATTACTCTATTTAGTTTTCTCCTATTAGAATATAAATACTCTTACGAAAAAGGACGACAAGAGCACCTTTTACTTGAAACAAAAGGCTGAATGCACTTTTTTTTTCCTTGTTATTAAGACAACTACATCAAAGTGTTGAATTTCTTGGTGAGTTATCTATTTAAATCTTCACATGTTTTCTCTATTGAGTAAAATACGGTTTGTTGATTGAACAAAGTAACAACATTTTAACTCCATGTCCACCCTGTTTGTAATAACGGACTTATTTATCGTGGTGGCAAATTGTGCTAGCAATGCAATATACCGCCAGCCAAACTAAGAAGGTTTTGCGGTATAGTTATGGATACCAAGTATGTTGTTTAGTTGCAATCCAATAATAATAACAAAATTTGTGCGACACTTATATTTTCAAAAATTTTTTAATGTTTATTATGTGGGATGATCTTGGCGACAATGAAGGAGCTACTTTATGCATGGGATAGCTGTCCACTGCAGTATGATGAGTAGTATGACCATGCTGTTACTTTTCATAACTACACAAGTTTCTCCCTTTTCCCCCTTCCTCCACATTTTATCAATAACTTTTCATGCAACTTTAAGATTGTCAACAAGATACTATTCGACTATTTTAATTAATCCCAATTGTGACGAGGCGATTTGCACTAGCAAATTGGTGGGACATATTCTCTTTGAATTTGTAGTACATAGTACATCATGTCTTAACTGCTCTTTATTTATATGCATTGCGTATATTCATATTGTTCCCATGACATTTCTGGGGTCAAAGGACCATGAAGTGAATGCTAATGACTTTACAACAGAAAACCTCGCCGGTGTCACAACCATTCGCTAAATCTTGCACCTATTAGGATGAAATAGTAACTATTTCGAGCATTGCTTCGCTATCCCTACGGTTGGCTAAAGTAAACATTCTTCATGTGATGTTTTGATACCTTTATTTTTCTTTGATGTTGTTTGCATGTTTCTTTTATAGGTGTAAAGTTTCTCGGTCGAGCGGAATATTGTGCGTGATAATTTTCCAGCTACTTTATATGCTTGCGTGTTCAAAAAGTATAACCATTTTGTGTAGTAAAGTGAGAAGTTCATTACCCAGTGTAGTAACAAAGAATGTTGGTGCAAGGTAACAACACTTTCTATTTTGTGATTTTACGCTGAAATGTTGTCGGGCAACTTCCTTTTTAACTATGAGATTTTACTTAGGAGAGAAAGAGCGCGCGCACACACACCTTAAATTTGTACCTATATCACCACTATTTCAGTTTCATTTTTTTGTCATATGTTGTTCTTTAGCATCATTGCCAATGCAATATTCTACATTTTCTATTCTAGTTATGTGTCACTTTCTAGATCGAAGTTCTCATTGCTTTATATTTTTATTCTTTTGTTTAAAATATTTTAAATACATGAGAATTGAGATTGGCAAGGGAGTGTCAAATGGGTGAATTAGGCAGAGTGGGAAGCTAAGCTGAAAATAAAGCTGAAGCCGAATTATGAGGCGCTCAAGTTTTACTTTGGCCCAGCAGTTAGAGGTCGGTTGACATGGTTAAGACCCCAACTCCATAACCCCCCTTCCAATTGGACACTTTCTCCTAAATTATAATACCTTATTTATTATATTGTTATATATAATTATGACGCTTGAGCATACATAATGTAATATATATATATATATATATATATATATATATATATATATATATATATATATATATATATATATATAAGGATACTTAGAGCGGTCTTGATGTGGCATGCCTGCAGGCCTCATTCTTATTTTTCTTTTTTCATGTTTTTTGAATTTTTTTTCTATTTTAAAATTATTTTTGTTTCATTTATTTAATTAATATCATTTATTATTTATGTCATTAAACAAGCTCTATACTAAATAAAATAAATAAATAAAGTAAAAAAATCACAATAAAAAATATATAAAATTAAAAATATTTTTAATTTTTCAAATTTAAAATTTAGTTGGATTTGAGTTTTTTAAAAAGTTTTAAAATTGCTTTAAAATAAAAATAAAATATTAATATGTAAAATATTATCATATCATATTATATAAGGGAAAGCCAAAATAAAAAAGTTAGATCACTATTTTGCCCCTTCACTAAATTAAAATTTAATGAAATACATAATTAAATATTAATATATTATTATATCATATCATATCATAATTATATATTTTTTTTGTTTTTTTAAAATTAATATGTATTTCTGTTAAAATAAATAAATAAATAAATAACAATGATAAAAAATATAAAAAAACTAAAAAAAATAAAAAAAATAAAATGATGATAATAATAATAATAATAGTAATAAAAATAAGAATAAGAACAAATTTAAATAATAAATAATAACTAACTAACTAACTAACTAAATAATAATAATAATAATAATAATAATAATAATAATAATAATAATAATATATCATCATATTATTGCTATAAATTGGGAGATCAAAGAGTGAAAAGTTGAAAGACCAATTTGTTCATTAAATATTCAATGACCATTTATCCCTTCAATCTAAAATAATTTCTATAATTTTTATGTACTAAAAAATACGTCACATAAAAATACTATTATTACAATAAATATTATTAGACTATTAAATACTCTGTTAAATTGAGTGGATGAGAAATTAAATTTATTATAGTTTATTCAATTTCTTGGAGTTACTTTTCCATTTTTAATGCTAGAGGATATATATATATGATATAGGGAATTGTATCATATATATTTTTTATTTTAAGAATTAAAAAATAAAAAATTAAAAAAACTCAAAATTCATAAAAAAAAAAAAACCCCAAAAACAAAAAACAAACAATATAAAAAATATAAAAAAACTAAAAAAAATAAAAAATTGAAGATTAAAACTTTCGATAGATAATACCTTCTTTGCATTAATTATAATATGAGGATTGTTTAGCACTTCAATATTATATAAGCTTGCAATATTTATGCGCAATTGTGGACTATTCACATTTATTTTTATTTGTTAGTTTTGAGCTTTCGCGCAGTGTGACAACGATATGCGTTTTTACACATTTTTATTGCTCTATATATAAAGGTGCACAACAAAAATATTTCATATCACTTTTCTCTCTATTTTGTATAACATGTCGAAATTTTTTTATCACACAGTAAGGTTATTTATATTTTTGTCGGGGCAGGTTCATTTACAGCCAGACTTCATGTTATCTTAGAGGCTTCGAATTTTTGGATTGACATATACTATGATATTAAGTTTCACTAAAAAGGTTGTGGACTCGATTCATGGAAGGTCCTTTGCCCACTTGCCAAATTTGTTATTTCCAAATGCTTCAATGTCATCATATATATGACACCTAATTTTGCCTCTTCCTTTAGCTCGACAACCAACACAAGAAGCAGCAATATCAACAGAACTTTAGTTCCACAAATGGCTACATAAATGTGTTACTCTTTAATATTTTCCCCCTCAACAAGATGATGAGTGGTTCCAAAAAAAGAGTATATGAGTTTTACATGTCTAAGAGGGCTTCTCGGGTTTTTCAAGAAACCCCTCAGGAGTATATTTTGTAATATTTTATTGTCAAATTCCTATTGGCTAAGTTTATACTTAGGAGAGAATTTTTCCTGCTTCTTGACAATTCTTTTTCTTTTTTGATCGTGCTTTTGGTTTCTAAGTTTCCTTTGATTAGTTCTTAATTATTTGAATGAATGGATGAATATTTATTTGATAAAAATATATTCATATATAAAAAATTTTAGAACATGATTAGGAGGAATGGTTCTTTTTGAGAGCTCTTGGACTTAAAAGTACAAGATTATTCACATTTAATAATATGTTGTCGAAATGTCAAGCGGTGTGTTGGAATTTTGATATTTTAAAAAATCATGTATTAGAATAAAGTTGAGTATCAATTTAGTTATTTATTATATAGCTACAAACTATAATAGTGACTGCCAAGTTATTTGGATACTTAATATTATCAATTTCGGTTGTATTTTTCTTTAAATTTTCAATTACTTATTATTTATATGTATAAATCTTGTTGTAATCATATTATAAAGTTGGTGACATTATTTACCCTTCTATTAAAGGTCAAGAAATTTATTATATCAAATCAAACTTTGGACTTTCAAAAATTGAATAATATATATTAAAACGTCATTTATAAGAAAATATTTTGAGATATTTTGGCTAGATCACATAAGCGTACATAAAGACATCAATATGAATCTCATTCATCATATCTTTGTTTTTAAATTTTCTTTTATTAAGATGATATTAATGATTTTTGCATTTCAAATTTCATAGTAGTCATCAGACATATTGCATTAAATATTATTATATCATTTAAATTTGTTGTACATATCGACATGAAATAAACGTGCAATCTGTATATTCCAAAATATCATACAAAAGTGAAAAACAACAAAATTAAAAATTGATTACCAAAATAATCTTAATACCACCACTTAAATGTTGCATATTTTTACCCATTCAACATGCATTATTCTCTTAGCACATTATCGTACACAAATGTTAAATTATTTAGAAATAAATGAAGTTTATTGTATCTTTAATAAGAAATAATTAAATAACAAATTTAGTTTCAATTAAAAGTCTTTTGGATAAATACAAATCAATATTATTTACATTGTATTTTATTAAAGTACTTGGGAATGTAGCTATTATTTAGATTTAATAGGATTCTAATTAATAGTTAATTTAATTTTTTGTGCATTTATCTTGCCTTGCCAAATAATCTATGATAATATTTGTGAACGGTAAAGCAAAAACACATGAATGCGAAAATAATATACGGAAGATGAAAAATTATTACAATTAAATAGTGATCTAACATTAAAGTAGTGTATAAAATCATTCAATATATATTTATCATACCACTTTGGTTAAATAAAAATATTAATTCAAGATTATTAATAACAAATTAAATAAAAATTAAAATAACAACTTTATATTACTTGTAATATATTATTTAATATTAAAAAAACTAAAAAAAATAAAAAAAATAAAAAAAATAAAAAATTGAATTACTAAATTATTCGAGTGAGTATTTCGTCCTTCACCTAAATATTAAGTCTCTTATTAAATAAAATTTTTAACTATATTTTGTATTATAATTGGGAATACAAAAATTACTATTATCGGCTTTTAGAACACACACACACAAAAAAAAAATTATATATAAAGGAAGAATATGGATATGATGATGTGACACATTTCTAAAACCACTATTACTATTTATCTTCTTTTTTTAATTTTAATTTTTGTATTTCAATTTATAACAAGCTAAAATTATTTAATTATTTCTTAATTATATTTTCTTACTTATCCATCTCTCTTTTTCAGTTTAGAAAGTCCAAAAATTATTCTAATTAAATTAATAATTATTTAATATATCATTCCAATTTATTTTATAAATATTTGATTACCTTATTCAATTATTTTTTAATATTTAATTCAAGTGTAATCTCTCTCTCTATATATAAAGGAAGAATATGGATGTGATGATGTGGTATGCTTCTAAAAGACTACAATTTCTATTTATCTTTTTGCTCAATTTTTTAACTTTTTCTATTTATAACAACCTAAAGTTAAATTAATTATTTTTAATTATATTTTGTACTTATCCATCTCTTTTCGGTTTAAAGCCCAAAGTCTAAATTAATAATTATTTAATATATATTCAATTTATTTTTATAAATATTTGATTACCTTAGTAAATTATTTTTTTCTAATATCAACACAAGTGTAACCTACATATCTATCTATCTATCTATCTATCTATCTATCTATATATATATATATATCATAATTTTGGTTTATAGCTAGCTAATGTGGCATAATTCTTTGACCTTTCCCCAATCTCTCTTTTTGACATTACTTTTGCTCCTTTTTCTTCCCCCTTCATCGACAAAATACATTCTCTAAAAATTAAAAAAGATGAGTATAACTTATTTTCTTTTTACTATTGCTATACCATTAATTATTTCTTCCCTTATCGGGAGTCACTTCTTCTTCGTAACTCCCCTTGGATATTTCATTACTTTACGATTTTTTTTAATAATAGACTCATTTTAATTTCTTCTAATAATAGACTATTTTAATCACCCCATAAATGCTTGAAAATTGTTCTTAACTCCTTATAAGTACATACTTCAACACGAAATCACGAATCAAATCTTCCATAATCTTAGTCTCAATGAATATTTAACATGGTTTACACGAGTTTTAAAGGTGTTAGACTATTGAATGCGAGATGTATAAATGATACATACTTAGCGATTTATGTTCGGTAGGTTCATGTGAATTCCTAAGTTTTCGACTACGCCGGCGAATTTAACGACGAATAAGATTGCTTTAGTATCATCGGAAGATAGTAGTGTTTTGACTATGGGCACGCTCCGATTGGTGCCGAGTGTCAACACTTTATGTGTCGCTAACAAAAAGAAATAGAAGAGGAAGAAGACTTTAAAGAGTTTACATTATCTCGATAAATATTTCATAAAGAGCCTGATGGATGTAATTATAAGGAGAAAAATTAGAAATTTTATGTCCGGATAGACATGAGAAGAGGTATATTTGTAGAAAAAAATTGGATGATTTTGGGTTGTTGTCGTTGCGGGATTAGGAATTCATTAGTTTTTTAATTACTTTTTTTTTTGTTTCATTCTTATTTCTTTTTTTAATTATAAGAAAACTAAAAACTTCTTTTTGTCCATGAATTTTGCGTTTTATTAATAGGATAGAGTGATATATATCCATATATATAATGCGTTATTCATGATTCGTTTAACAAAATCTCAATTAGATAAGTAATTTTTTTAAAATTATATTATAAGCAATCTTCAATTTTTCTTAATACCGCAATATACTAAAATTTTCACAAATTTTTTTTTTTCATCAAAGAATTCTATATAAGATATTAAAAATATAAAGAGATATAGAATTATGAAGATGTTTGATTATTATTATTTTTTTTTTTGAAAATATGATACTATAAAATGATTAATATTTATGTACATGATAGTTTTTATCTTCTACTTTGTCTATATATATTTACTGATGAAAAAATTAATTATTTTATAAATATAAATATAATATATTAAGTTTTTAATGATCGCGCGAAGCACGATAAGTTCACTAGTATTTATGATAAAAGAATCTATTGAATACATAAAAGCGAGGCGGAGCTCAAAATTAACAAATTCGTGCACCATTTTACTTAAAGTTATAGAAATGTCTATGCAAACATCGCATAATTTTCGACTACTAAAAGTGTCGTATAAAATAAAACAAAACGGTTTGACATAGACACGTTGCGAAAGGAGCTTAGAAATCTTGAGAGGCTTTATGGTATTGATTTGTTTACTTAGGAGGCTGAGCAGAAAAATATATTATTTTGAATGAAGAGTGTCTATGAGTTCTTCTTGTTTCACTTTATAGTATTGCCAAGTTCTTAAAACTAGTTTATTGAAAGAAAAACCACAATTCCATATACCTACGGTTTATGCATGTTGGATACTTAATAACACACAACTACATATGCTCTGATTATAATTGAGTTAAATCTTGTCATCTATATAATGCTTACTCAATTTTGAGTAACTCTAACATCAACGATTTATCACATGTGTCACTTGACCTTGACCCATCACAGGACAACGGTGGTACCCAACAACGTAGTGTCGAAACATTGGGTGAAAGACTATTGTCCATCACATTTGAACAAATATATGGCTTGTCATTACTAAGGTGCACATACATTTATATCGAAATAACATCTTCTTCTCATGTTTCCTCCTTAAATTAGCTACATAAACTCATGATCGAGTGTGTTCCCCTTCTCGCTTTCTCCCGAGACGAATCCTTTGCCCTCTTTGCACATATCAAGCGGCAACTTGCTCATAAAATATTCAACCTCCAGGTTGCAAAAGTCACTCTTTAGAATCTGGGACCAAAAGTTTGGCATCTGATTGTCTCATCGTGGGTGAAAAGGAAGACGTGCTTTCCCCAAAATTTCCATTGTCGTGCTATGAGATGAAGAGAGTAAGAAGCAAAATTATCCCATCCCTCCTGCCAAAAATAGTGAAGGTGAAACACAACGAACTTGAGCCTGTCGAAGCTTTCATCGCGGTTATGTATAGTTGGATTGTGATTGCACGCCAACCTCATAGTCGACTGTCTTAGACATAACACTCTGCCAAAAAAAAATAGTGAGTCAGAAACACAACAAAAACTTGAGCTTCACAGCCCGAAGCTTTCATCGCGGTTGGCATGTATAGTTGGATTGTGATTACCACGCCAGCCTCATAGTCGGCACATCTTAAGAACATAACACTCTTTTTTGTATAGGTAACAATGGATGCTATGTCTTTACCTCCATGGTGCGACACTACACTCCAATATCCACTAACAATACTTCAGATATCTACTACCTGTAAAGAAAGCGTTCGGGTTTTTTTATGTATATATCTCTACAAAAAGTCAAAATACTTGTTATTTTACGTATTGCAAATGTTTGTTTCATTAAATCATGTTCCTGTATATTCACACCTAACATTAACATCACCCTCTATGAATTATCTTTAAATTAAAATCATTAGGTCAATATGCAACACGAGCATTTCTTTATCTAGTATAGTTATAAGGGTTGACATTCCATTGCATATAGACTTTCTTTCTTGATTATGATTAGCTCGGGTGAGTCAGCAAGTATATCACAACAATTAAGTGATAAAAGATGTGTAGAAAGTTAGTTTAACCATGTCATTTGTACACTAACAATATTTGATTGATCCTCTTTGTACATTATATTATTGGTCCTTTATTTAACTTGGTACACTATTTAACATAGACTTTGGGCTATGGAGAGACTTATTATTTGAAAACCAACTCAACGGACTAGTCTAATAAAATTGGATTTTAAGTTAAATTTATGTCTCAGATTTAAATTATTTGATTTAGGCTTGATATTTCTTGAATTTAGAAATTTATTCAAATTAAATATAAAAATTTTAATTTAATAAAATTCTTTTTTAGAAAAAAAAAATAGGAATAGGAGAAAAAGAAAAAAATTAAATTTCATCACCAAAATAAAATTCATATAGTCAAGCAATTAAGCTACACTATTCTTCTAATTTCATAAAAATTCATATGCCTACACACCTTCTACCATATAAATTTGGACCGAAGAGAAGCAGATCCACAAAATTAGTTAGAGATAGAATATAAAGAATTAAAAGAGGAAACAGATTAAATATTTACTGCAAATTAATCAAAGATAGGACATACACATATCCTCATCCTCTCAAGTGATTATATTAATTAGAGATTATAAATACTTGTTCATTGTTAGTATAGAAAAAGAAATTCTAATATGAGAAAATATATTTTTTTAAGAGAAATTAAATTAATAATTAATATATACAACTCATAATAGTTATATTAAAATTGAGAATAAATATATTTGAAGTTTTAAAAATATATTTTGTCGGTCATTCTAAAACATTTAGGTACTGCTTAATATATATACAAAATGCATTAGCATAAGAGTTGAAACAACATTCTCATAATCAAGATAAATTATATTTAATCTTGTCCCACAAAAATCATGTCGTGATTACCTGTTTTCTATTCAGACATGTGTAACTTTACATAATAACTTATAATATAATCTGACTTGAAACCTATGACTAAAACTCTAAATAAACAGACACATAAACAAATGTATAATCTATTAAATATTTGTTAAAATTAGACCTTAATTATTGTATAATAAATATTATATTTAAATACATGATTAACAATATATATCTCAAAGTTAATAACATATATGCCAATAATATTTTACTTAAAACTTTAACTATCATAATTATTAAAATATATTATATCAAACACATAATTAGTAATACATATCTTAACAAAAGTACATATAAAAAATAGCATTGCAAAAGAATCAAGAAAGGAAAAATATTCACCGCATTTTTTCTTTCTTTTCTTTTTTCTTCTCATTTTCCATGTTATCATTTTATTATTTAAGTGGGCTTTAACTTTACATATGTATATTTTTCCCTCTTTTTCTTTTTCCACTTTTTCCTTTTCCCATATAGATGATGGCAGCTTGGCAATAATAAATTGTCAACTTTGCAGGTTCTTCAAACAGAGGAAAACTTCAGCATCAAGGATTTCTATTACTAAAAATAAAGGAAAGGATTTAAATACTAAAATTATTATAAAATCAAATAAAAAATTACGTAGTTAATAGTTTAATTTAAAAACTAGTTTACTGATTTAATATTTTAATTTGAAAATGTTTGATAATAGTTTGATTTAAAAATACTCCTACTATTATTTTTGAAGTAAAAACCCATTTCATAATAAAAATATTGTAACCTCATCATTAATTTTTATTTAAATAAAAAATATTTAAAACCTATAATATAAAAAAAATAAAAAAAATAAAAAAAATAAAAAATTTTTTTATTTATTTTGAGTTAAAATGAGAAAGGATCAACAATAACTCTATCAACGATATTTTAAAGATACTTTTTGATTTGAAGCAATGTAATAAAGTTTTTGTGTTTTGCTTATTATTTATGATTGTTGTATCTTAACTTCAAAATCAAAGATTATATTAACAAATAAAAAATAAACTTACATAAAAAAAACAAACAATTAAAAAATAAAAATATTTTTATTTTTTTTATTTTTTTTATTTTTTTTATTTTTTTTATTTTTTTTATTTTTTTTATTTTTTTTATTTTTTTTATTTTTTTTAACATTTTTAATTTTCTCTTTTAATTGATAAAATGAGATGAAGAAGAAGATTACTTTTCATTTTTATTAGTTAAAGAAATTTTAAAAAGAAAAGAAATAAGAAAAGAGTTTTTAAAATAAAAAGAATATTTTTGACTTAAAAATAAATATAAAATTAAAAAAACAAAAAAAACATTTGAGATAGTCAGTTATATGAAATTGGAAATTAAATTATGATTGAAATAAAAAGTGATAGAAAAAATATTTTTATAGTTAGACCAAAATATTAAAGATAAGAATACTTTTAAATTAAACTATTTACGAAAAATATTTTTATTTAATTTTATATAATTTAGAGGCATTTTTTTTATACTTTTCCCAAAATTAACTGATCCTAACCTATTTTATCCATAGCCTTAAATTTTCATTTGGATGAGCCTATTTGCCGCAGCCATTTTATTTCTCTATTGAGTCCTAAAATGCCTCTCTCAGCAAAAAGAAAATCAAATCCATGTATAAACCCTAACACTCGATTCGGATATTGTTTTATAATATATGGTATTATACTAACATTATATTTATAGGAACAATACAATACATTGTCACAAGGTTTTGGGATTAAAATGCTGAAATAATGACAAATTTCATTCTGTAATTTGTACACTGAGAGGAAAAATTGAACCTTAAAATGTTTATCTGTATGAGCACATACTGTACAAAATTCAACACTATTTCAATCAATCAACAAATAATTGAAAAAGAAGAGCTTTTTTTGCTCATTTAATGTGATAATAATTATCAAAAATAACTTGATTGGAATTGCAAGAGCTCAAGTTGTGCTAATAATTTAGCCACTGTAGGTTTCAACAATGAGTCTCCATTCTGTGCTATATCAATGAGCACAACTTGTGCAGATTCACCATACTCTACTCTGTAAGCCTCCACTCTGAATATCCTCTCCAAAATCCAAAGGGATCTTTCTTGAGCTTTCAGGCTCATCCCTTCTTCAAGAATCTTGATAATTGGTTGTACACTTGACATTTTCACTAAGAAATTGCTCCCATTTTCCCAAATCTCGTCTTGTAGTAATGTTGCTAGGCAACTCAGTGCAGCTTCGTCGGCTTCCCTTTCGTTGCCTTGCAATGTTTGGACTAATGGAGGCACTGCCCCTGCTTTTACCAGGCAAAATGTGCTTCTTGTAGAGCAATGCCCATCATGTACTTGACAAAATGCGTCTGTAGGATGAGGAGGGCCACATGAAAACCATCTTGATTTTCTCGATTTTCTTAGAGCCACCGAGTTTTGAGATAGTTGAGCTAGAGATGTTGCAGCTCTACATTTGGCAACTATCGAGCCACATCTGAGCAGCTTTACCAGAACGTTGATCACCCCATTTTCGGCAGAGAAGTGTTGTAGTTTCTTATCCGATGGAAGAGTGAATCGGATTAATACTGCAGCAACGTTCTCAGCTAATAAATGTGGTGTTGTAGGTGTACTTGATGTCAATATGGAAACCAAAATGGGCACTAGGTTTGCCCTCATAAACATGTCTGTGACATTTTTATCAGTCACTGGAAAGTTGCTTAGTATGCCAACAGCAGCAGCCTTCTCATCATCCTTCGTGGATGATGATGACACAATGTTGATCAATGTGTTCAGATGCGTTTCTTCTAGCTGTTCCATTAGCTCCCCACCTTGCATATCATTAGATAAAACGTAAATCAAATTTAAAGCCCCATTCCTAATCTTGGTATTGCGGCTTTCTGTTAGGAATGGTAACAGAAGTCGAACAGCGCCATTTTCCTTCATTTTTTTTCTGACCTTTGAGGCATTCGAATGTGCAGCAATGGCATTAAGTGCTTCTAATAAGTGACACTGTATTACTGGACTAGTCAGATGAAGGAGCGAAATCATCTGCTGAGCAACATCTTGTTTCACTAGAACTATGCCAGCTTCCGATTGAGCTGCTATTTTTGCAAGAATCGCGGATGCTGGCTCTCTTAGAGTCATGAGCACCGATGTCACGGAGAAAAGAAGCTGTAGCAGAGTAGCAATGATTCCCGATTTTATCAGACATTGAACGTTTGCTTTTGAAGCAGATAAGTTGTGCAGCGCATTGAGAGATGATTGCTTAGCTTCCAGGTTCCCAGTGGTGAACATTTTGACTAGCGGCTCAACGGCTCCATCATTTCCCAGGTTAGCTCTATTTTGATCTGTGAGTTCCATTCTTGAAAGTGCTGTTGCCATTAGAATCTTACTCATGTCAGAGCCTGCAATCATATGTATAGGATGTATATTAATCCATTAATCAAATAGCTTATTAAACTGCATATAATTTATGGAAGTGTCCTAAATAGACCTTGGTTCAAGTAGTGTACGAGAGGCTTGAAATAGCCAGCCTCAGCCATATGAAGAGCATATTGGGTATTGCCAGACAGAGAATTTAACAAGTTGGCAGCATCATGTGAAGCCATTTGATCATCCCCATTAAAAATTGCAACCAACATGACTATGCAGCCTTGAATTCTCCCAATTCTTCTCCTAACTGCAGCAACATGGGAGAGACTCACTAACAGCCCCACTGCTTCTTTTTGCTCTTCCAAATCACGACCCAACGACTTCACTAGTATCGATAAATTCCCCATCTCCGCCATCTTTTCCTGCTCACAAAGTCAGAATTAACCACTCAAAGCTTTCAGCTTCTTGATTCTCAATATTTAGAATTAATTAATACTAAATGTACCTTATGTTCATCATCTTGAGCGACCAGGGCTTGTAGTATTCGGAGTATAATCAATCTATGGTCCCCTTTGCTTGAACTCAATCGATTAAACAGAACTGGGATAATATCTTCATTATGGATACTTTCTTTAGTGATCATATAATCCAAAACCAAAGACTGTAATCCATGAAGTGCACATTCAAGAAGTTCATCATCACCATGCTTGATTTGAACAACAACATCATCGACATCTAGAGTTATTTTATCATCTTCTTCCGCTATTCTATCATCTTCTTCCACTATCCCATCGACATCTATAGTTGTTCTATCATCTTCTTCCACTATCCCTCGATCATATGATGAGAACTCGGATTCATCTGAGCTCATGATCAGACTAGGCTTATTAACAGTATTCATCTTCATCATCTCTCTTCTCAGCGCCTCAATCTCTGCCTTTTTAGTAAATTCGACGACATCATGACTAGCAAAGAGCACAAGGCCTAAAGCCCTTGCAAGACTCTGAATTACTTGTTCAATGTGCTCATCAGGTGAACGGGAGATTGGGCTGCTTTTCACCAAGGCCTCGGCACGTCGAAAATCGGCTTCAAATGATTCAATTGCTTTCTGAATTTGAGGATTACTGATCATAATAACCCTTTTATCATCTTTCAATTCAGTGAGAATTGAGCTCAGTTTCTCCATGAACTCTGAGAGCTGTTCTTGAGGAGATGAATATTCTGAGTCTCTCCCTTGAGAAGAACCCATACTGTCATCTGTGGTTGTAACTGATTGCTGCTCTGTGGACACTTCTATGATTAATGATTTTGCTTTCACACTCATTTGCAGTTTATTTTTTTCTTTTTTCTTTTTTCTTTTTTTTGGAAGTGTGAAAGAAGAGAAGAAGATGAAAATGAAGACCAAAGACTTGGTTCAACTCTCTTAACAGTAGTAGTTTGTCTGTTTTCTTCATCATCTTAGTTCATTTTGACGTGAAATACAAGGATTAATTTTCCTTAAAATATTGAATTTGAAAGTGGTGTTTTTGTATTTTGTTTTACATGTGGCCATTTTTTAAAACAATTCTTTTTTTCTATAATTATATTGGAAAATTTCTTTGTAGTACGTTTT